>CM029133.1:9429917-9922417 GCA_016859345.1 Istiophorus platypterus | reverse complement strand
TGTTACCAGATATGTAAAAAATAAAACACAAACAAACATAAAAAGTTGATTTAAAAAGAAGGGTTTAAGGTTTGAAGGCTTTAAGCTAAACTGTAGAAACTGTAACTAAATATATAGATATAAGGTGTAACATTAATTTTCTGCCTTTTTAAGCTGATAGTTAACTAATGTCACACACTTTGCATAAAATCTAAAAGCATATTTTGATTTGTACTAAAAATAATCTAATGGGAGCTGGAAAAACTACAAACAGAACCCTCTTTCTTTCTTCTACAACCTTTTTTTAACATTTGCTAGTTTCACAAAATACTCTTTATTAAATTTATCAAGATATATGATTTAATGTGCCTTAACCACTTCAAGTCATATGAATTTCATCAGAGTCGGAGGCTGCCGAGACACCAACTACCACTCCGCTAAGCTTGGCTAGTCACCAGCAGGACTACTTTATCTGGTGTTGCTTTATTTTATGATTATATTTAGCTATTCACTTATTTATTTGGTAAAACATACTTACAATTACTAAGACGTTGGAGCATCAAAATAGTTTTTCAGTCACAAGAAACATTAAAAGAATAACAGTAGTAAATTAATATCAGTTATGGCTAGCTCACTAACTAGGCTTGTAGCCAGAGTGAAGTTAGCAATTAAATTCTTAACTCCATATTCTAGTTCTTGAGATTTTATATGCTGTTTTTTGCCCCGTTTTCATGGTATCTTATGGCTTAATAACATTTTTAGTGGTAAAGGAATGTAAAAAAAAACTGTTAAAAAATGTTTAAAAAAATAAATTCTGGTTTAAACTCAATTTTGACGTAATACGAAGTTACTCTGAGTAAGGCTTTGTACGGCCGAACTGATATCTCAGACATCTGAACCGTTTGCCACTGCCCGCAGTTTCACTTTGAAAATAAGAGCAGATGCCACTGACAACATGGACCGTCCTGCTTACTACCACAGTAGTGCTATGAGGTCAGTTTGTAATTGCACCAGGCACTGATTCGTCGTTTCTTTTTGGGGGTTTTTTGCAGTGCGCCAGACTGGACATGGTGGTTTTAGTTCATACAAACATGGAAAGTCTGCGAGGTATTACTTAAGAAGGTATTCTCTTTTGCAGCCCTGTTCTTGCTCCTTTTGGTGCAGCATTGACATCTTTACCCTACTTGTGCTTGCTCATGCATTAGGCAAAGTGCAAGCACCTCCTCCTCTGGCCACAATGGCTTACATTACTTCTGTTGGACTCTGTGACCCATAAAACAAAGGACGGTTTGCTTGCTGTAGATTCAATGTTCGATCTACTCTCCTTTAATCCAAATATACTGCTTCATTAAATTGATTTGGGTTAAGCCTGGACACCTGATGGAGGTTGTTCTGTCCTTTACCGCCCTTATAGGTTATTACGGCAGAGGATTTCCTGCTGGCTGTTAGGAGATGCTATTATTTCAGCTGGAGGGAGAATGTGTGGATATATCTGATGGTGCATTAGCAAGACATGTAGAGACAGGGGATGTAGCAGATGTGTGTGCATGACGGCAAAAGTGTGTTATGTCTGGAATTGTCAAAGGAAATGGTTACTGATTCATCCATGTCTGGTCAATGAGTAAACCTTACAAGACGTCAGTGCATAATATTTTCATGACAGTTTATAATTCCAGAACTTCTGTTACCACCAAACTTCATGAGAAATACTTCTATGGTTTGGATTTTTATGAATGAATATCTGGATTTGTCCACCAGTGGCTGCTCTTCACTCAGTAAATCCGACGTGCCTGGTAACTGTTTCCACGACGCTGCTGTGTACGAGGCAGGCTGCACGTTGCCGAGGCGTTGGGTTCGCATGGCAAATAGCCAGGCTGTCAGCTGCCTTCTTACTGGCAGTCTGGCTAGGTCAGTCAGACTGCAGCGAATTCTGCTCTCTCTTTCTCTTTCTCTCTCTCTCTCTCTCCCCCTTATGCACAGACGGACTCTTTGACCACACACACATACGCTCTGTCATGATCTCATTCTTTCCCTTTAACTCTGTATCTTCTCTTCTTGACTTTGCACATTCATTCACACACACGGTTTCTCTCTTTTCTTTGTATTTCACCCTCTCCTCGCCTATACAGACCACTGAAATCCCCATGATTTGATTTCAGCTCCTGATAGCACATTAAGTGTCCCATGTGCAAAAGTAGTCCGCCTGCACAGTAATTGCTGTTTTACTCCATTTTTAGCCGTGCTAAAATTTTGTACGACGAATTGTAATAACTTACGTGATCCCCTAACCTTTCCCCTCCCTATCAGTGTAAGCTGTACTTTGTGTTTAGTGTCAGCAAATGTTAACTTGTTAACATGCCTAACTAAGATGGTGGACATAGTAGACTTTTTACCCACTAAACATCAGTGTGTTACGGCAAAGACCTGCTGAAAGAGGTGTGATGTGAGGTGAAGTTAACCCTCATTTCGTTTTCTATTGGACACGGACGAACGGGATTGGGTTAGATACAAACAAAAAAGAAGCGCCTCTTGGCACAGTGGCGTGTAAATAGTAAGAGAAAGGGATAGTTGCTTATTTACGCACCGTTTGATACTTAGCAAGCTACTCCCGAGCTTGCAAGTGTTCACATGCCCATCACGATGAGCTTGAAGTGGTGGAAGTGATCTGGTGTGATTTGTTCATTTCTAGTGGGTCTTTCTCCATTTTCATTGAGATCGTGTTTGAATGCTAATGTAATCACTGATCTCAAAGCACCACTGTGCAAAAGCGGATGTTAGCATGGGTGTAGATTCTCAGTCTTATTTTTTGTTAATTTTTTCATTAAGATTTTAAATTTTTATGCGCAGTTGTCACATAACAAATGCACTGACTCTAAAAGGACTGCAGTTAGCGGTTGCACTGAAAAAGGTTGGATTTTACGGTGCTATCTTTGAGGTTATATTAACCTAAAATAGAGAATTTACGACGGTCTAGTCATCGTGTAATGATTCTTTCAGGGGATCAATTAAATCTTAACTGATTCACTGCATTTTTTTTGGGCCAGAGAACAAAAAAATTCCTAAAGCTGGAACACCATGTTAATATGAACTGGATTGGAAACAAAGACATACTTTTGTTCATCTAGCTGATACCTCATCTTTGTAACAATAATGGTGACTTTATTATTCTTCTTGGGAATTGTTCTTACACACAGACACACTGCTATTAAACAAATATCCTGAATATCCTGTTCTTTTGGATACATCCCAACCTGTCTTATACTCTCTATCTACCACTCTCACCCACCCTCCCTCCCTCCCTCTCTCTCCCTCGCTTTCTCTCTTTCAATCCTTCTCTCCCTCTCTCTTGTTGACCTACTTCTCCCGAGGTGATGTGTGTCTCTCTTACATAAAAACACTTTGTCAGGTAGGTCAGTCACAGCTTGTGAAGACCATGCTGCATTGCCAGACCCCCCCCCCCCGTTCTTAAATCCATGTCATTTGGCTTGCTTTTAGCTGGAAAAGATCAAACAGCACATGTGGGGCTGACCTTCAGCCCTGCGCCCCCGCTGCTTGCTGCGTATATCTCAGCAGGCATAGTGCGTCTAAACATTAACTCAGGGGACATGGGCACAGTTTAGTCTAATGGAGCTGGTTTGAATGTGTGTGCGTGTGTGTGTGTGTGTGTGTGGTATGTGTACGTGTACTTATGTGTGTACATGAGCGTTTATTCTTAGTTGCCTGTAGTCTATATTGAAGGGATCTAAAAAAAGAGAGATGTCTTTGACTTTTAAAGTTTTGCAGTCTAGCAGTAGGAGTGAAGTATTACCTTGCTGCTGCTTGAAAACGATAATCTCTTTTATAATCACTTACTTGCAGTGTTGGTGAGAAACAGAGTTCAGGGTGCAGAAAGCACCTGCTGAATTGGCATAGCCTGTCCAGAGTCCTTCTGACAGTACAGTGGCCCATGTGCACCTGCACCCGAGATCACCACCTGTGCTCCGGAGCCGACGTCCACACTGTGGCCTCGATGCCACCTGCAGCACTAGGCCTCTTGCACCAGTCGGT
Source organism: Istiophorus platypterus (assembly GCA_016859345.1). Lineage (NCBI taxonomy): Eukaryota > Metazoa > Chordata > Actinopteri > Istiophoriformes > Istiophoridae > Istiophorus > Istiophorus platypterus. The sequence continues at coordinate 9,918,391 of CM029133.1, read as the reverse complement.
GTTGATCACAGTCTTGGAGCTGACATGTGAGCAGCTGTTCTCTCAGTCCATTATGAGCACAGTCGAGGCTTTGTGTGTGGCGAAGAAAAGAGCTGCTTGTAGAAACTGTGACGTGAAAAACCCCTACTCTGTGTCACAGTGTCGGGGGAGATTTCGGGTCAAGTCATATTATGTGTGAACGCTGTCACGTACGGCAGTGCAAATGACTTATGGTACCACTTTGCAATCAGATTTGCTTTATCTTGCTGCCTCTCATTCCTGTTCACTGACTGCTACTGGCCTGAAGAAGCACACCGATGACTAATTTGTGAGATCAATATCATAACATGTTATCAAGATGGCTGTATTGTAGTGTTTAATTATGTCCTTACCTTGCCTGCCACCTTAGATCAAAACAACTAGCCAATAAGGACAGGCCAAATAAAGAATACAAAAAGCTAAAAGTTTTAATAAGAGGATTACGCAACTCTTTTATGCTAACCCTATATGTATTTAAAAAAATATATATATATATTATGCTACATTATCATGTTCTTTCAGTTGGATAAATGCATTAGTATGACCCAACCTCCAAGGTCATTTGCATTTGTGCCTTGACCACTGGGGGGCGGCAGGGTATTACCTGACCCATGATAGCGGATATGGTCCCGAACATTACCCCCCCCCCCCCCCCCCCCGGAACTAACAAAGACACACTACCTAGTGCATGAATGACCCAAACCTTCACGAATGACTGGCATTTGGAGTCATGTCAGTTTTAGCCGACCTTGTCTCCAATGCCCTGCACTTATGAATCACACTGGAAACTCAATCCTTTCCACTAGACTTTACAACAGTAAAGGTCTCAACGGGCTGTCTCGTGATCATTTTGTTCACTTTTTCCCTTTGCCATACTGTTGCAAAAAGTTGTGGTGATCAAAAATGTATGGTTGTGTGTGAAATGTTTGTTTCCTGGAAAGTCAATGCTCTCCTGTAATTTGGCTTCTCTGGTCAGAGGCTACATTAGGTCAAACACACAAAGACACGCTGGGAAAAGAGCAACAGAGGACAGAAATGAAATGCGGGGATTTTGAGAACCAGAGTACAACTTGTGCAGATCGTAGCCTTCATCCTAAGAATCCATAAACCATCTCCGGTGACCCTCTGACCCTGTTGTGACACATAGACAGATCTTCCATCTCCACCGGCTGCTGTTCAGTCAAACAGTAGCCACAGGGAGAAACTTTTTTTTTTTGTTCAAACGAAATCTCTGATAAAACCTAATCTCTCACCTTGATATTTTATGCCACCCAGTAGCCCATTCTCACCCCCTCTAACACTTTGAAGTCCTGACAAGCAGCCATTGTTTATTTCAGAACAGGGTGGAAAAAAAAAATCTGCTGATCTGACACTCATGTGAATGATATGGAAATGTGGGACATGGGAATTTGAGTTTGAGAAAGCCACAAAAAGGAATAATAGCCTAGAAATGTGTGACTTTGATGAATGTGATTTGCAGTGGCATGAATGGAAATATTGTTGAGGGAGGATTTATTGTGGTTGTGTGTGGGAATTTAAAAAATGGGGGCTGAGAAAGAAGGAGAAAATATGATAGGTTTCTTTTTTATCTGATGCTGGGTTTCCTGCTGTTATGGTCTGCTTGCTGTGTAGGCACACATATGCATGCATGCACACATTATCTTGGGTTCTCAGCAAAGGGACCCAAAAACTTGACCCGGGAAGCGGATGTAAAAGTAAAGAGTTTTTACTTTGGAAAAAAAAAGAAAAACAAGGATACAAAGATCTAGTCCAAGCAGTCAGACAAAGTTCAGACGAAGTGCTGGACAGTTAAGGACCATGGCACAAGGACAATCTGGCAGAGAGCAGGTGGAAATTGACTGGGATATATACGGGGGAGCTAATGAGGTGATGGGGAACAGGTGATTAGCTGAGCCGAGAGGAAGAGCAGGTCAGGTGAATCTGCTGGTGGGAAAAGGCAGGTTGGTGGGAGAGGAAGGGTCTGAAATGACAGCAGAACTGGAAATAGAGCTTGTGGCATCAACTGGACTGAAAGAATAAAAGGATGAATAAACTGACAGAGCTTGAAACCATGACCCACACACGCGCACACACACACACACACACACACACACGCACGCTGACACACAGGCCTGTGCATATGTGCACATTTGCCTACAGTATGTAAACGTTCAGGCGATGTGGACAGTTTTACAACATGTCACTGAATAGAACAAAAGTCTTATTTTCAACACCTGTGGAAAATATGACTGCATAAAGTCACAAGACTACCTTTGTAATTAGCCGAAGTCAAATATTTGACTTCGTCATTACACCCACCTGTCTCCAACAGTGCCTCACACACACGTACTCAAACACACACACACGTAAACACACGCATACACACCCACACACACACACACACACACACACACACACACACACACACACACACACAGTGTCCTGTTTTTGTCACATTGGAGGACATTGCTTTCACTTACTGTAATTCCCTGGAGACTTTGGTTTTGTGGTTTTAGTTTACTGACATTGTGATATATTTATAAAAATACAACATTTGAGAGTTTGTCAGGGGTAGAGCAATAAAGTCCTGGGCTCATGTCCATTGTTGTTCCTGGAATATACCTAGTCCATCGACCTAAATCACGATAAAGGCAGCTATTCAACGTCTGACATTAAGATATATTAGAAAACAAGAACGAGGAAACTGAGGCATATGAATAATCAATAAAATCTTTTTGGAAAGCAGACAGAAAGAATCATCAAAGATACCCAGGAAAGAAATCGTATCATAAAAGACAATGGTCGGGAAAAAAATTTAATATGCGTATATCAAGGAGCAGTAAAAAAGTAGACTGGAGAAAACATATAAGATGATATTATCTTGTACTCACCGTTTAGCCTAAAAAAAAGCAGGGGGATTTGATATCTCTTAATTTTTAAAGGAGGTTGCTCCATCTATTCCATTGCTCAAGCACAGAGAAAGGAATCCTAACCCATCCCAGACTTACGCTACGTCCATAGTCATAATGCCTACGCTAACCTTGGCATTATGACTATGGACTAGCTAACGACTATGGACTAGCTATCGACTATGGACTAGCCAACATTTTTTTTTAAATAATTGTAAAAGTATCCCAGTTTGTTTAATGCCACTTAAAGGTATAGTTTCAGGCTGGCTTTATCCAATACATTTGCCTTCATAGGTTGTAGTTCTGGCAATAACCTTGCTCAGTACTTACCCAAATTTTAACCATAGCAATACAAGCCTAACCCTAATCCTTACCTTAAACTTTAACCAAAAAACAAGGTTTCAACCCCAAAACTTTATAGTTTTCCCCTTGGCGGCCAACTATTTCTCAAAGAAAGGGAAAGGAGTTCTCCTGATGTTGTCTTCACTTGCCATGTCCCTGAGTAATCTTATCAGCATTTGCACTTACCACATAATATTTACAGAATGACTGTGGACAAGCTAAATTTTAGTACCACGAACAAAAACAAAGTAAGTAGCTCATTTGCATGTCAAGATTTTATATTTATGTCCAAATTCCTGTCAGTGAGTCGGTAATACATCAGAAAGGTTGTCAGTTACAATGGGGATGATGATGATTCCGATGATGATGATGATGATGATGATTGTCGGTTACAATGGTGGTGATGATGATGATGATGATGATGATGATGATGATGATGATGACTTTACAGTCTAAGCCAACTCCATTACTAAGAACCTGGTGGATATTTTAGACGGCAGCTCTCACCACTTCAGAATGTAGATAAACACATACCATTTAAGTTCCCTGTCATAAACCTACAGTCAACAAACCTTCCCCGGCAACACTGCCCTGCCAGTTTACAATGCTAAGTCACAATTACAGTACCTCTAATTACTGGGTTACCACAGTGTATGCATGTGTGTTAGCGTATGTATGTGAGCACGCATATTTATGTTTCTGCCTGACTGTGCCAGCGTCTACAAGAGAAAGAGGTTTGAGGATGTGGGTGGGTGGGGGTGAGTGGAATCCCTAAACTGCATTATTGCATGGTTCTCCTCATGCTAAGAAACATATTTTAACCAGTATTTCCCATAAATAAAATGTATTTCTGCCGCATTCAACTGAAATGGGATGAGACACATTGGGTGGGACTGAAAAATCAGTACAAGGTGAGGAAAGACCCAACAGAGAGGGAGAAGGTTTAAATATGTCATGAAGCCTACTGTAGCTCTCTGTCTAAGAATGAGTTTTCTTGCTCCCCCCATTTTCTCTGTCACAACTCAGACTTATATTTGGCCTGTGGTACTTTACACTGCATTGCTTGCTAAGGCCTTTTCCTTCTCCCTTGCCAAGGGATGGATGAGGAAACAAGACTAAAAGTCTCCAGCACTGTTAAGCCCCACTAAAAAACTGTGGTGATTTCAGCTAAATGCTAACGTCGGCAAACTAAAATTCTCCCAAAAGCAATACCAATATCTTGATTTGAAGCAGATAATGTTTACCATGTTCATTGTGTTAGTTTGGTGTTTTGGCAAACAAATACTGCTAATTAGTGCTAATCACAAAGTACAGGTGAGACTGATTGGAATGTCATTAGTTTTGCAAGTTACTCATGAGCAGAAGTATTGAACAAATTACATTTTATCCTGAGGATGGCGCTAGATGAAAGGTTAAGGGATCAGCAATGTTACTACAGTTGATTCTCGGGGGAACATGAATGTCCGTACTAAACGGTATAGCAATCCAACCATTATTCTTTGAGATACACTGAGACTTTCCAGGCCAGATTTACACTGAATTCAACATACGATTCCATCACCAAAAATGAGACGACTTAAAATAGAAGGTCGTAGCGAGCTCGTGGAACAGAGTCAGCGTTGAGGGCAGGAGATGGATGGAAAGATGCAAATATTGCTCATGCAGGGTGGAAATATGTGATTAATGAATCAATAAAGAACAGAGCAAAAGCGTACGATTACAGGACAAAAGAAGAATCAAAGAAACAGCTAAATAGAGAAGTCCTTGCAAGAAGGAAGTGGGGTAAAGAACAGAAGAAGCTGAGATGTCTCAACCAAAATGTTTTAAGTATATCACTCAGAGGGAAAAGGAGGAAAAAAATTTAAAAAAGAGAGAGAACCAGGGTAATTGGGGACAATTTGATGCCATATTCCTGCCCCTGTCTCCATGTTCACCTTGACCTTTTACTGTATATTCCCTCTTAACGTTGCCACTCCCAGTGACATTCTGTGGCACACACTCATGGAGCCAAAGCTATAAATTCTTTTTTTTTTTCTTTTTTTAAATCCGTTCCTCTGTATGCCAGGGAAAATGTAAATGAAAATGTGTGCGTATGCATAAGAGGGTGTTTTGCATGATAAACGTGCTTTCAGTTAGTCAAACAAAGTGGGTACATAAGCTTGTATTACACTCAAACACATTTTATAAATATGTAAACAATCACACCCACATATCTACAGTGCACTATGCCATATGGCGTAGTTGGGAGAGTTGAGGCAATCGTCATTTCCAAGAAACTTCTGGCTCTCCCTGAGCAGCTTTCTTCTGAAACCTGAGAAGTGTCATTGACATTATCTATGTACAGAAGTGCTGGAAAGGAGTAATAGGGGGTTGCTGCAAAACCAAAGCAGTAACACCTGTCTATCACAAGACTGTAGATGAATCGATCTGCACTTGTTTAATTAAGAGGCCTCCTAGATGTACTAATTATTTCTGTCATAAACTTCATTAAACTGCCACCCGCCTTGCATATTGGGCCTTAAAGGTTTCTGCATCATGGGACTGATGAGCTGCAAACTGCAATCTACGGCTCAGCCCACCTTGGCCTCCAGAAAGCCACTGGTTTGTAGTTGTGTGGTCAGCGTCCGTTAAGCTGCCAATTGGGAGCACATGCCATTCCTAAGAACTGCAGGACTGGGGGATCTGGTGACAGCAGCTCTTGTCTTACAGATAGTTGATGCTAAAATGAGATACACTTGGGATAGGCAAGTGGCAGAGAGGGGGAAGTGCGGGAGGAATGGGAGGTATGAGAGGCAGAGGGGGAATGGAGGGATAGTTGGCACAGGAGAGGTAGAACTGTAATGTGGGGCTGCGATGATCACGTGTCAATGAGTTCATGCTTATCCCTCCTCGCTCCAGTCCAGGGTGAAGAAAAGGAGGGATCCTGCTTTTAAAAAGCCCCTGCACATTTCCGTTCTTATATCTCCTTGCTATTGATGGGGTTAAGATTACTCTACTGGCTTTCATCTCCATTTGATTTAGCATTGTTTAAACAGTCATAGGGCAGGAGGCGAAATCTCATTAAAGCTTGGCTGATTGTTGATAGGCTGGTTGCATTTACAGTACCCGACACACATACTTAATTGGAGCTTGTTATCTTGTTATTGCTGAAACTACCTTGAAAATTTCATATGCTGTAGTTACACCTAGTAGAAGGGCAAATACATACATACATTAATACTAATGTACATACATATATACTCCCTTAGGTTGAAATGCCGAGAAGCGGACTTGTTGGATAGAACATCTGTTTTAATGAATGGATGGATTACCTACACCGGTCCACTCTTCAGCCAGAGTTTATATTTGAGGCAGTGTTTCATTCCTTTCAAACCTTTGCCTGAATTTGATAAATATTTGATTTAGTCTTGGAAACCTGTGTGAGTATGTGTGATTGTATGCCCAGTGTGTGTGTGTGTGTGTGTGTGTGTGTCCTCTTATCTGTCTGTCCTTGAGCTTGAGCCTGCCAGACAAACTTGGGTTCTCCAGCAAATAGAAAGCATAGGATCGGTCATGCTTTTTTTTTTAAGTTGGAAAACTCGAGTGTTTCTTGGACGTTTCACCCACCTACATCCAGGTAAAATCATAATGCTGAACAAATATATTCCACTGTGCTCAGCAGCTGAATCTAGCAGGGTCACTATGGTTGTTTGACAAGGGTTTCCTGAGCTGAGCTTGTGCTAGCACTGGTGGGCCACTGTTATATATAGCAGTAGCATTATTTTCTCCAAAATATGTTTTTTTTTCCAAGGCCCCCCCAGAGAGACACATTTAAGTATTTTCTGATCTGAAGTAATTGTTGACAGGACGGGATTGTTTGTTTACGTCCTTTAAACTACTTAAAATCACAGTTTTAAAAATAAAACCCTTTTTTCCAATCTTAGAACCCATATGGTTGTAGTTTTGGTTAGATTTAGGCACAAAAACATCACCGTGATGATTGGGGAAAGATCATGGTTTTGGTTAAAATTAGTTAGGTTAAGGGTCCTTCATTGTCATGGTAACAATAATAACCACTTGGTTACGGTTAGGGAATGACAACATGGTCTGGTCATGGTTACAATAAACAGACCTCACTCTAAGTAGGAAACAGTATATGAACAAAGGCCTCAAATGTTTTGTTGATCCTTCCAACCACCCAAACCTCCTCCATACACAGACTTTGTAGCTTCTATAAAACCATCACACTAACTCCTCCTTTGCTCCAAACTGACAAGGGTCATAATTACAAAGGTTGCTTGAGCTCTTTGTCACTTTGACACAAACATGTGTTGTTTTGGGGAACTTGCTGAAATGAACAGGGCTCTCGTTTTTCTTTGGAACACAGTTACAGAAGTAGTTGCTTGTTTTCGGCTCATGCACATACTTAGTCCCCAAATTGATAAATTGAATTATAAAGGATTTGAAAGACTGTTGGAGTGATAATACAATTTTTGTCAGAGAAAACTTTGTCTTTCTATCAAGTTCAGTGGTTAAAGAAGGCCAGAAAAAGGGCCCCTTTCTAAAACACATTAAGTCTTTTATGATCCTCCAACCAGAGGAAAACATCACAGATGAAAGAGATTTTATTAAAACAAAAATACGCCCTTATAATCATTATTTAATGATCAATAAAATATACAGTGGATTTAAACATTCCACCCAAACGATTTGCATTTTATGTGCATTTTCACTTGAAAATCTTAAAGTTTGAAGAAAAATACTGAAGTAGAAAAGCTGCTGTATTAATAAACGCAGAATAAAGAAAGTCCAATGGAAACCGACTCAGCGGATTAATCATGTGACCTAAACATCCATTGAAGCTTCTCCTCCACTGAAGAGATTAAAAATGGGGGTAGATGAAAACATCAGATCTGTCGATGGATGAGGAAACTGTAACCTTCCATAAACATACATGCCAAAATTCCATCACAGTCTCCAAAATGTTTTCATTAATTTGATGTTTTATTTGTACTCTTTTAATTAAGGCAATTTCTTGTGCCCTCTTTCTATGTTACGCTTTAATGGCCCCTGAAAGGAGAACTGGCACCAGCAACTGCTTAGCTTGATGAACCACCTCCTAATATTCGCAAGACAGTAGTTAATAGGACGACACATTCATTTGCATTGACTTTTGCTGATTTTCTTGATATTCCTTCAGAATTTAGTCTTAATTTTGGATGGAAACTTGGTTTCTGTCTTCAATCTCACCTGGATCACATCACAAATTACGTTTATTCTCCTCAGGGTGAACGTTTTCAGATAGATAGTGTTCCTTGACATTGTCCCTGAAGAGATCTGTTATACATTTGCCACAGAAAATACTTCTTTCTCATGGGCTGGCAGTTATCAAACGTAGCTCCAGTTTACAGTTTAAATCAAGTTTATTAAACCGTATGTAACCATGGCAGCATAACTGTTTGCTGCTTGCTAGGGCTGTGTCCTAACTCACTCCCTATTTACTATATAGTGCACTATATTTAGTGGTCAACATTTCATTTGAGTGTCCAAATTCTGAGTGTATAAATGTACCCATTATACTGTGCTCTCAGAAGAGTCCATGGCATGTACATTACTTTGAGCTAACGATCCTACAATTTAATGCTCCACATTTTATGGATGGGAAAATTACTGTTGTGCAACTCCAATGCTATCAATGATGATACAAAATGATAATGATGATCAGCAGTGTTTGGAATGTGAATTTACTGCTCACCACTGAGTCAAGAATAGTGTCCTTTTGATACAGGGCATCGTGAATGAGTGAACAGGGGAGTGGTTTTGGACAAAGTCTGTGTTTCTAGTTAACTTTCACTGAGTCCTCTCCTGTGATGCAACAGTTAACTCTGTGATGCTGCAATTCCCTCTGTGATGTAACAGCTGTTGGGGTCACATGCTGCAACAGTTCACTTGGCAACGCAGCACAGCCGTTGGACTTACAATATGGGCGTTTGTGCCGTGCTGCAGCAGTGTGCGTCGGGAGACATCGGTTTCCTCTTTGGACCCTCTCAGGGCTGGTCCCTGTGATACAGGTATATATTTTTGTGGGCCAGCAGTTCACACTGGGATGCTGCCTTCTGGCCTCCTGATGCAGCTGTGAGCTTTACGAGTTAGCATAGCTGTGAGTGATAGGGTGCTAGATTTCCTGAACGGATTTTAGACATCAATCCATGTATGTGAAAATCCTTAAATATGGCACAGTAAGCAGATTACACCTAATCCACTTAGGGTTTTAGATTATTACCCTAATGTATAGGCAATATACTGTATACTGATCACAACATGAGACATAATGCGACAAGGTCACACATTATGTGACTAAACTGTCCATATGAACATGACACTTCATCTACTGTGTAATGCATTTTAACTGAAATCTAAGCAAAGAAGCAAGGTATCACATGATGGTTGGGTTGTTGGAGTTGTGGGGACATAGGAAATAACCTGAGCAACAGGAAGAGGTGAGCAAGGACAGATACACAAATATACAAACCAGTGTTTATAGCTGAGCATATCCATTTCAACACATAAGTACATGACCAACAAGTCAACCGTAAACAGCCACCAACAAACTTCAGTATACACATTCACACAGCAGGCTTCAAATTACTGACTATTGGGGTCACACTAGAAATAGAAACCTGGACCAGATCATACATTTGAACATTAATGAGAATGCTTTTTTTTCCATTTTAGATGATATAACCACCTCTATCAGTTTCACAACTACATCACTTGAATTCACCCTTTTGCGTTTCCCCTCGCATGCAGTTTGATAGATTGGCGAGGCTCAGCGAAGCGAAAGTAATCACACGTAAATGATTTAAGTGGCCACAAATAGGCCGATTTCACAGAGAACATGCGGGGAATGTCTTAATCTCACCTTTCACTGGCCCCTCAAACTGCTAATCTCTTAGAAATACGCATCTACTGCTCCTGGACACCGCTTCTTTGTGCGACATGTTACTAACAATTAGCCATGGCTGATTAGCAGCACCACCGGTCGGGGTGTACATTAAAACGAAAATGCTGGCTCAGTGAAATTGTTTTCCAGCTGTTATGGGGTCTGACATTTTTTGAAAGTGACCATTAATCACGGTTAATGTCATGATCTCCACCTCTCTGTGTGACTGCCAGATTTTTTGTTTATATTTCCTGTTTTATTTTGAAATGACTTTCCCTATGTGGCTGTTGTGGTTTGACTTTCCATTTTTTTTTTTGGGGGTTCCCGCCACTTTTTTGTGTCACCTGTGTCTCATTAGTTAATTAGTATGCAGTCTATTTATTGCCTTGCCGGCCCCCCTTTCTTTTTTCTAGCTGCTAAACGTTTCTAAAGGTTCGTTAGTGTGTCCCTTTTCTCCCTGGGTCTTGTGTTTGCCTGTATTTTGACCCCTTGCCTGCTTTTCATGGATTTTGGATTCTTGCCCTGCCTTGCTAGATTTGTTTGCCTGTTTTTGAGCTGCATTTGTTGATTGACTGCCTCATCTTCCCATGAGGGTTTTGCTCCCTTTTTTGTCATTGAACCATTAAACTGCATTAGCTCTGCCTCAGCATCTGCTTTTGGGTGTGTCCTGTGTTTTTCATACCTTGCTGACATCGGTCGTGACATTATGTTCTGGCCACCATGGACCTGGCAGATGCTTTGATGATGAACCTTATGAATTTTCCATTGTGTGTTGTTCATAGGTTCACTCAGTGATGTGTCCTATAAATTATGGCTGAGGAATTCCCTGCCGGACAGGATCCAGAACTTTTTAAACACTCCTGATTCCCAGCCGGTCCCCAGGTCTGCCAACCTGCTGCCTGCTCCTGATTAAACTAGCCTCTGGCCTGCTAGCCAACAGCTTTCCCACTAGTCTGCTTGCCCCTTGTCTGATTACCCTGAAGACAATAAACCATAAACCCGTTCCTGGGTACTCACCTGGCGATTTCCCCAAGATATCAAGGCACTGGAGCCCCTAGAAGCAGTGCCAATCATCCAAAGTGACTCTGCTGGTGTTTCAGGCCTCCGGGCCCTGAGATTCTCCTGCTCTCTGGCACCTGGGCCATTCAACAGAGGTGTCCTGCTGCTCTGCCCCTGTCCTGGTCCAAGGCCATTAGCTTGAGCCCCCTCCAACACACACACACACCCCACCTCCAACCCAGCCTTCAGCCTATCTGCCTAAGATCCCCAGTTCCATTCTTCAGCTCCCTGTCCACTTAAAACTACCTAATATGTAAATTACTGTTAGGGTAACACAACCATTTCAACCATTTATCCATCACTTTTAGCTAACTATTTCAAGTTTTGGTAAAGGAATGTTAGCAAAGTATTTTCAAATGAATATATATATATATATATATATATATATATATATATATATATATATATATATATATATATATTTTCTACAAATTAGCGGCACTACTCCACAATCTTTCCATGTACTCTGGCAACTGCATAAGCATTCCCTTAGTGTACAAGTACCTCGGGTTGGGAATCACTGTACTAACCCATCAGTGAACTACAGTACTTAACAGCACAGCAAGTGGACTGTCGGTGAAATGTTACACAGTGAGGGCCTGGAGATTGGTTCATTATGGGAAAAGTCAAGGAGACACTGCACAGCATGTTTATTGTCTTGGGCAGCTGATGCCAGTGAAATGTTCTGGTCAGAGTTTGTTGTGGTCATTCAGAAGAGAAAAAAAAATGATTCACTGTTTGCCCTAAGGGAGTGAGATCAGAGAACTGAGTCATGGAGGAGGGAGAGAAAGAAGGAAGATGTAGGGTGAAAAAGCTATAAAAGGAGGGAGAGGTTGACAAAAAGAAGGAGTCAACTTTGACCGAATGACTACAGCTAAACTCAGCTCCTGTGACATAGTTGTGTTATAGTCTATCACAAGACAACACTGTCAAAAAAAACAAACCTTTTAAGAATTATTGTTTAACATAGATGAAACAGTAATTAGGGAGAAGGTAATCTAAATGAAAGGTAAGAGATACTCATCGCATCATTCATCACTTCTGTGTTTCTATAAAGCACCTTGTGAAGGAGTCGACAAATAGGTCAAATGTTATGGAAGATGGAGATGTGAGATTTACAGTGTATGTGGGAGAGAGAGCAAAATGTTTACATTGCAGAGGAATCCGCTGTATAGAACTGGGGGGGTATTTATATTGGGCTGTTGTGTACATTTTCTTATTTAAAACAAATATTTATAGTAGAGTCATCTTCATGCTTAATGAATTTATATAGGTTGCTTGTTTTAATGTTTGAAATAACAAATTTAATGTATTAGTTGGAAATTATGTTACAGTTTTACTTAAGATTAAACCACAACATAGCAAAATTGCATAGATATTATGTCTCAGGTCAATTGCAGAAAAAGTTCTTTTGTATTTGAGTGACTGCAGAGTGAGTATTAGATGCATGCTTGAAGAAAGGTATCAGTTTTCACACAACAGGATCCTGATAAATGGTCTTTAAAGGCTTTTTGCAACGTAACAAATAAACACTGCGTAAGATAAGAAGTCAACCAATAACTTGCATGTATGCACATGCGGTGATTCAGCGGAGCTTCCTTTTGGACTTTGGGATTATAGGATTCAAGTTTCCCTATGAGAGCATTTCAAACACCTTCAAAAAAAAAATCCTCATTTGCCAACATCTCTGAAGCTCTAATCCCTGATTTTTATTTTGTATGAATGAAAAGTAAAATCAGTGTTGCTCTTCATATTAATCCCAAAATTTCATGCTTTTTGCTTCTCCGCCTGTTTTCTTAGTGATTTGTGGTTGATCAGGAGTTGGATCATTCTGCCAAATTTTAACACTGAGCCCTTGTGGATTCTCTAACAAGGCCAGGCCTGTCTAATACAAGAACACAACACAAATCCAGCTCCTTCTCTTTCCAAATCCAGTAATTCCCCCAGCTCACATCACTTCCTCACTTGCAGACCTTGCAGATACACCGCAGAAACATTTTAAACAACAAAACCTTGAAATTACTTTAGAAAACCACTGAAAAGCATCAGTGCACGGGTCTCACAATTAGATAATTTGAATTTGACATACTTGGTCAACTGAGATTATTTTTGAACAAGACACTGAATCCCTTACTATTGTGCCTGATCCTGAGCTCAATCCTCTCTGAAACGTGGCAAATTGAAAAGAGCCTTTCCATAAGAAGATTGATGAAATATCACAATTGTTTAAGTCCGTTCTTTGTTCCAAATAAAAGAAGTTTGACATTTTGGGAAATACACTTATAGGGTTCCCATTTGAGAGTTAGATGATTAGACTGAAACCGCTCTTGTGTCTGTCTGTTAAATATTGGTGTTCTGCTCCAGACTCTAGGAAGTATATGTGCAACCAATAATGGCCTTTTGAGCACTTTGTAATTTTTTTTTAACGACCAGGATATAATTATATAGTGTTCATTATTGAGTTTAGGAGTATAGGGAGAAAAATTTGATTTCTCATTTGGTGCCCAAACAATCAATAAAACTCTACCATTGGCAAGCCAAGTACATGTGGATACACATGTGTACACACGCACACACACATATATATTCTCAGATATGCCTGGTGAATGGTAATGCTGTGTTAATGAGTGTAAGCTGGAATACACCCATGTGAGGGGTGAATGGGTGCAGTCAGTCTGGAAATATCACAACTGACTAGTCATCTATACAGAGATGTTTTACACTTGTAGCATGTTTGAAGATATTTTTCATTTATGCACATCTGCTGTTGAATTGTTTCCTCTCGCATTGGGTCTAACTGCACTTTCAGCAGGCTGGGAGACAGTATAACCTTAGACATCCTCATTTTCAGTTTCTCTATCACTCCTTTTCTTTCCCTTTTCATTCACACACAAGCACACACATGAAAAATCAGGAGACCCGACATTAGCACAGTCCCCCTAAGCTCTCCATCTCTCTCTCTTCCTCCTTCTCCATCCCATTTTTATCCTCTTTTCCTCTCCCCCTTCAACTCAATTAGTCTCCTTTCCACCCTGCTCTGCTGATCCCTCTTTAAACTGATTTCAGTCTTATTCTTATTCCCCTCCCTCCCTCACCTCTCTGCTTCTCTGCCTCATGACTCATGGAGAATATTTTATAAGTGTCACTATCGTTTGGAAACGTGGGTAAATATAGATCAGGATCCTTAAAGACGTAGTACGTGTTAGTGAGCGCATGTCATACAGACACGCCTCGGGGAGGGGTTATTGTTGAGTCGTGATTTCTCTTGGTTTACATCGGTGTGGGGTGATTTACCTGCCTGTGAGCACGTCGCCTCCCTCAGGTCTTAAAGCTATGGCAAGAGTTCTGCTTCTATTGTTCTAGATTTTCACTCTGTCCTTTCTTGCTCCTTAATCTGATATTATCCCCTGTATCTCTGGACTGCTCATCTTACATTCATTCTTTTGTATGTCCGCATCTATATACATGAGAAAACAAAGCCTCGAATTGTGTGACTTGGAAAAAAAAAAACAACTCACAGACACACCAAAACCTTTAATAACACTTATGACGAGACGTCGCCGTTTTCTGCTGAGAGGAAAAGTTCTGATAAAAAAAATTTCGGAACAAAAATTTTCCTGCCTATTATTTCTCTTTTCTTCTGTCAAGCGTCCAAATGGGAAACTTTTAAACTGGAATTGACAGGAAATTGAATAACCTCTCCACTTACACACACACACACACACACACACACACACACACACACACACACACACACACACACACACACACACACACACACACACAAACAAACACAAAGTTGATGTACAAGCTCACTTGCCACTGGTGAATCAATCACTTATATAGTCTGATGCAAGGACGTCTCTCTTTATTCTTTAAGGGTCAAAATATGTTCTAAAGGTTAAGAAAAAAAGCCCCCAAAGGATTAATGTACTTTTTAGATTCCCGTAATAACACTCAAAAGTCCCCTGGTCTTGATAAATCACATTACATGTTTATAGAAATGTTAGAGAAAGAACAATCAGTCAGACGACTGGACCCCTTCCTCTAAAGAATGTGAAATGCAAGTTATTTTAGGGGGTTATTTTAACAAGATGGGTTGATGTTGTATTTTCTCTCATTAGAAATGAACTAACCGATGTACTGTGTGTCTTATAGCCTCTTTGTCAAAAAAAAAAAATATATACATAGTTTGTTATATACCCAACTAATCACCTTCCCTTTAAGTGTAGATTAAACCACCTAAAAAGTCTGAGCTGATTTTAAATCAGCATAGTTTAGCTAACGGGCTAGACAGGCAGCTAGCTAGCTTGCTGGGTTCCGGGTGCCTGGTAAATCACAGATTAGACAGTTTATGACATTCTTTGGGGTGTTTTCCCCATTGAAGGGGGCCCCGCAATTTTCAAGGATTATATGGCTTGCTTTATATTTAGGTATGCACGTAAAGAGCATGAGTCAGGGAGAGCGGAGCAGAGCATTAGCGCCACGCAGCAGCTAATCCAGCAGGAAGTAGCAGGCTATGGGGCTAAGAGGGCGAACGAGTTTCAAAACAAACATAGCCAAAGATCCAAAAAACCTCTGCTTAATCTACATTCATAGGGGTTAGATTTGGTCCAGGGGCCTAGAGATCAGCTACTGGTAAAGTGTCACTGAACAAGTCACTAATCGCATGCTCTAGTAGCTAAAACTGTTCTTTGTCCTCCCTGGCAGATTAAAGAGGAACAGGTGACATGATAATCTGGTACAGCGCAGCAGAAAAGTAGCCTGTTTTCTTTAGGAGGCTACAGGTATCAAGTTAGCTGTAAAATGCTGAGTCAAAACACAGGCAACACGGTCAAAAACTGAGAATTTATCCGCCAAGAAATGATGGATTTTAGGAAAAACAGGTTTGGTGAGGTGGCAGGAAGAACAGCCTGTGAGCCGTAATTGGAAACGTATTCCTGGAACCGTTGTTCCAGGTAATGTTTCCATTTTCTTAAAGAGGTTATTGGATTCCTGGAAAAGTTCTTGTGGGGGAAAAAAGGGCCAGCAGAGGTGTGCGGTCAAACCAGAATTTTCAATCCATTCATTTGGCGAGGAACACGCTGCATTGTTTCTTGATGCAATTAGATATTGCCTCATGCCCCTTGCTCTGATTTCGTCTGGCACAAAGATCAACTGTTCGATGACTCACCGATTTAAGAGACGCGGGGATATTGACTTCTTGTTCCAGAAGTATTGATCGTTGAAGTTTAGGATTTGTTTGCGTTAACGGATGCAAAGAGCAGATTAGGAGGATGCTTTTGTGCTTCAGGGAACATTATCCAGGAAGGCTGGTTTGAGGGATAGCTACACGAGTCTGAAGGCTTTACAGATGCCAAAGCACAGTGCAAAATTACAGAACTTTATGTGGGATGAATGCGTCTTGACAGTAATGGTGACTATCGTTACATCGTCCATCCCTACAACTGTAGGGAAACAGTAGAATCAGCCTGTTCATGTACAAACTGATCTTATAGAAATTTGTGGTTGTATATATTTGACTGGCAAACATGATGATTAAGTCAAACTTGAGCCAGGTTCAGCTTTTTGCCGCAGCATCAGCGCCAGGTTAATGAGCATTCATTGTGGATGGAATTATATGTTCTTATGCAATTATGGGCAGAGGTGTTCCTTCCCATATTCCTACTCTAAATTTAACCACACCAAGCTGTTACTCGAGTACTACTAACAATAAAATAACTATTTTGAACCTGATCTTAAGGCTCGTATATCAAAAAAAAAAACATTTTTTAAAATCCACTCTTCCAGTGTGTGTGTGTGTGTGTGTATGTTTGTGTGTGTGTGTGTGTGTGTGTGTGTGTGGGGGGGGGGGGATGAGGTATTTCTGCCCATAACAAACCATAAAAACATTTGGTTTGAATCTCATAAATAAATCTTAAAAATGTGCTTTCTTACATAACTATGACTAAAACGAACCACAAAGACTAAGGTAACCAAGCAACTTTAACCGTGTAACTCTTTTGCTTATTTTCACCTTTTCCTTTAATGGATTGTTTTGCTATTGTTGTTAATCCTTTGGCCATTGAAAAATGTTACCTTGTCCTTATTAGGGATGACAACAGTTCTCAGAAAATGTGTTCTTTCCACCAGTGTTCTAAAAATGGCCGCCTAGAGTTAGATTTAACAGATGAAATTACTGCACACTGCTTCAAAGTGCCATTTTATTCATAAGGACGAATATCTGTCTGTCACGAAAGGCGTGCAGGAATTTCTTATTTCTCTGATCTATTTCTGCTCAGATTACATTCTGCAGAGGTTCTTATTAGATGTGTGAGTATCAACTTGCCGCACAAAAACATGGAAAAACTCATGTCGCCTAATTAAATCTCTTGAAAACACAGCATTCACAACACAGCAACCTTTTCCTTATTTTATATAAAAACAATATAATTTGAAAATAAATATGCTTTACTGTTTTACATAGACACAGAAAACATGTTAATAGTGAAGAAGAGACAAGGGAAACTAATAATGAGGCTCTAAGACTGATGGCAGATTATCCAAAATTGAAACGGTGGTGGTGTTCTGGTAGTATATGCTGAGCTGCTAGCAGTAGTTTATTCGTATTAGCATCTTGCAGGACGGACAAAACAAAGGTCCGCTAAATACTTAAATACTTAAATACAACCTACTAACACCTACGCACAGATGCGCACATCTGCAAATACACATGAACACACATTCATACCCACACATGTACACAAACACACAGATATGTTAAAATTCTACACAGCACCCACACCCTTAGATAAGAGGGATCAAAAATCCAGAGATGTCATCAGTACATAAATACAAATGATCCATTTAGGGAATGTTAACAAATCATTTTTGATTTTTTTTTTTTTTTTGTATTTTTTTCTTTCGTTTTGGTTTTTTTTTTTTTTTGTTTCGTAGAAAAGCACAGTCTCCGTGCTGAGAGTAGCCATCAGTGACCTTACACATGGTGGGAGGATAGGACAGCCACAGGTACATAACACTGCATATATAAATAGACCAAATTAAATATGGGTAGAAGACTGAATACTGAAAAATACTCTATAACATTATAAATTATCTAGAATGGACTATGGCATAAAATGATATTAAGTATGTACAAGTTCAGAGAAGAAGATATGTAATCAATGGATTCTGTATTGAGTTCAACATCTAACAAAACTACTTTGACAATCCCCTCTTCTGAAAAAGGAAACAAAAATAATTTAAAAAGCACTCGAAAGATTTCTCAGTACATTTTGTGAGGCACAGTTTTCTCAAATGGAATCAAACAACAGTATAGGATGTTTTCAGTGGTTTTTCATGTAGGACATAGCAAAACATTAAATGCTATTATTGATGACCAGTATCCCTTTAAAAGTATATGGCACTCCAGAGTCTCTTCTCCTGCAAGCTGATCACAATAGTGAAAATATTGTGCATGTCCACGTCAGTCCTGCAATGTCCTCAGAGGAAAGGAAGCAATATCATCAAGATGCAGATTCAAGATTTCCATCATCCGTCTCAGTGTCCTCCTGTTTTAGTCCAAAGCAAAAGCAGACATTGTCCGACAAAAATACATCCATCATTTTTGGGAGGAGGGCGCGCCCATGTCTTCTTCAGCCTCACCCGCTGTTTTAGCAGTTAAATATATCTTAGATTGAGAGGTTTTGCAACGTCTGATTGACACACAACCACAGTAGACTCATATCCAGTGAAGTAATTGTATACAATGAATTGACAACAAGACTACACCTGCATTGCAAGCCTGTTAGAAATGCAAAACCACTTGCTTTTTGTCAAATGATGGGTTTAGTTATTTATTTCTGTAGCAGCATAACAATTCTGTACTCTTTTTTTTTCTTATATCATGGTCTATATACACACAGATATACAGTGGGAGGAAAACTTCAGTCTTTTTGTTCTCTCTCAGCCAGTCCAAGGGGAATGCTTTCCACGAAAAGAAGAGCTTACGGTTCAAAGGTAAAAGTGCTGTGCTGTGAAATATCTCCAGAATATTCCTTCATCTTGTACATCTGGTGCTCCCACCTCTCTCATCTTCTTGGCTTGTCACATCTAAACATGAAGAAATGAAGAAAAAAAAAAAGTAAAAAAAAAAAAAAATTGAGCTGTTTGGTCAGTTTCTCAAAAACAAACACACACACACACACACACACACACACATACACACACACAAACCCGCCCACAATGTCACAGTGTAAGTCACAATGTAAGATCTTGTCTAACTACTGTCTCACTACTTTTACTTTCTGTAGAATTCGAACCCTTCGTGAGTCAAACGACTTTCCAAAAATGGTTTGACGTTTTGTGAAACTGACTCACTTGCAGGGAGTAAGGCCAGAAGGTTGATGCCACTCTCATGGATGCATGCTAAATTTGGAGGAAAGGGCCAATAAGTGGTTGTCTTACCATAAAGACTGGAAACAGGGGTGAAACAGCCTGGCTCTGTTTGAAGGTAACGAAATCTGCCTACAACTAGCACCTCTAATCCTCACTAATTAACATGTTATATCCTGTTTGTTTTAATCTTTTCAAAAACTGAAGTCTAAATCCCTGCCCATTGTCGTAACTGGCCACACGCTAGGAAAAGTGCTTAATTGTTTTCCTGCAGAGAGTTAAAGACAATTGATACCATGTTTAAGTCTTTTTTTACATTTTGTTTCAAGAAAACAAGGTCAAATGTGTTAATTAGTTGAATTTAAAAGGTTCTGGTAGAAATTTTCGTTAGCAAAGCCATGATAGATGTTTTAAGCCTCTTTCAATCCTCATTTTGTGGCCACTTTAATATGGCAAACTTGTTCGCAAGGAGTTGCCTATTTACACATCCAGCAGCTCTGGAGCAGCATTCGTTGGAAGATGGGCTACCGGCAGTCTGACGTTTTTCTGGTCGCCGCCTACTACTGAGGGTAATATCTGGCTCTATAGCTGCTAAATGCTTCACTCTGTCCAACAGCTATTCATTAACCGCGTCTGTCTGCAGTTTGGTGCTGAGTAGGTAGAATACAGTGGGTTTGTCTAAGCTTCTTCGGGGGAAACAGCTAACAGCTGCAGCCGAACTAACGCTAAGAGCAGTAAGAGTGAACCACGAAGGTGAAGCTGTTGGCTGGACGACGAGCTAAAACGCACCGCAAAACTCTTAAAAACTGAGGGGAGACGCGCAGCATGCAGTGGTGGGTACTTTTTTTTCATTTCTTCTTATCAAATCATTTTTTGTTCACACTGTTTTTGTTTTCTAGACGATTTACGTAAAAATTATCGGCTGTTTGCTCCGTGTCAATCTTCTGACACATGCAGGTGATGGTTACTTCCGGTTCATGACTTCTTCCACGTTATCAAATTTTGTTCACACTGTTTTTGTTTTCTAGACGATTTACGTAAACCTTATCGGCTGTTTGCTCCGTGTCAATCTTCTCAGAGACTGAATGATTACAAATGTCACTGTGATTTTGACATCCGGAAGACCTCGGACGGAGCCATTAACGCTTACTTGCAGGTCCTCTCGTTGAGCTCTTGTTGGCGTTCTTTGCAGTACTCATCTGTGTGTTTGCAGGAGCACCGGCAGGTTACAGGATCCTGCACGAACAAACGCTTTCTCCTCTCTGAGCAGTGATCACAACATGGCTCACAGACACTGGACACAGAGAGACAGACAGACAGAGGTGGGGAGGAGGGAGAGAGGCAGATTATAACAGTGCACTATAGCCAACCATAGGAGAGGTCACCATTAGGCCAACCCTTTTATATGCTCAACTTTGCTCTTCCAAGCCGCTGCTTGACAGGTTGCTCTGCATGTGACAGTTGGGTAGCGTTGCACACAGGTTCCCACAGAGCAGGCAAATATTCAAGCAGCAAATTTCCCTCTCCCATAACGCCCCCCCACCCACCCACCCCCAACCCCCCACCTCGATGATTGGACCACTCATATTGCCTTTTATGTGTTAGACATGCAGTGAGCAAAGCTCTGGACCGGTTCATGCAACACAAATTGACACACATTGGCTTTGAGCTGTGGGTCGATTACGAGACACTTCTTGCTCTCAGTCTTACAAATGTTCAACTCTTGACAAAGAAGACTCAAGGGTCTGCTTGGTTCTCTGTTAAGAAAGATTTCATTTTATTGAGTGAAAACTGAAGACTGCGTTTCCCACAGAGAGACATTAGATTCAGAACAGAGGCTGAAAATGGACAGATTAAGGCTCAGATACTCCATTCACATCTCAATGTACAAATTACAAATGAACACACAGACATGTATTCTGTCACAGTATGAGCACTGAAGAAACATGAGATCATCATTATATTATTTTTGAATAAAATATGGGTGCTTTTGTGTGGGCTCAGAGACAAAAGCAAGCAAACAAAGACACAAAAACAGTACTTGCTAAACAATTTGCTGGTTTACAAATCCGCCCAAGCAAAAAAAAAAAAAGAAAAAAAAAGAAAAAGAAAGAAAAAAAAATAGAAAAAAGGGCAATAGATAGCCATCACTTGTCTTCACATTACATAAAAAGTACCAGCATTATGCATGGGACAGAGAAACCTGTTTGTAAAGATGAAAAGAATAAAGAGTTGAAAGGAGACGGGTACGAGACACAGCAAAGCAGCACAGACTCAACACTGAACACAGGACCATGATTACGGTCCTGGCGATCCCAGCACAGATACCAGAACAGTATGAGCCTGCCTGCAAAGCCATGCTGGTGGAGCTATGATCTGTTTCAGTAGAAGGTTCAAGTTACAGCTAACAGCTGATCCAAGATCTGTTTATTCCAGCTTCTTTAAACATTATCAATCACGATACTATAGCTATCTGACAAGATGTTAGGAGCAACTTGTACCTCGGGCTTCTACTGGGGGTTTTTTTTTTGTTTTTTTTTTCACGATAAACTGTATCTCATCCCATCCATCGTTCTGGTCTCATTTATAAGGAGTGACATTCTTTTGAACAGCGTGCTGGCCGAGGCTGGGATGAGATCAGATGGGGAATTTTTTTTATTTTTTTTTTTTTTAGGAGTTGAAATGGGTTATGGTTCATTTCTTGTGGGATTATGGCTAGCGAGTCTGCTGTGTCGCTGTTATGTAAAGTTTTGCTAAAGCTAGGTTAGCAAAACGTGTTAGCAAACAGGGCAGCTTGGAGACGGATATTCTGTTCACGCAGAATATGACTGATGAGACAAAGTTAGGACAGTGCGCGGAAGCAACATGCTAATTGATGTGGCTAAACGGGCAAATGAAATGGTGCAATTAAAAGGGGCAAAGGAGCTCCTCCCAAATGAGCTTAATTATGAGAAGTGCAACACTTAGGTGCAAGTAGGTGGAGAAGGCGGAGCTGACATACGCATCGTGAATTGTTTTGTCACGGTTTTTCTTTCGTTTTCTCTTTTGGCCTTTACCCTTGCCTTTCCGGGGTTTTCTGCAAGAGAAAGAGGACAACAACGCAGATTGATGCCTGAGAGACTGAGGATAGAGACGGACTGATGTGTTAGCTGATGTGTTTTGAAAGACCTTCAGATGATGGTTGCTGAAAACCAACATCGATTAATAGCAATCGTTTTTAGAATTACTTTTAAATGCAAAAAAGAAATAAGAAAAAAGAAAAAAAAAAATCAATAATTCAAAACTGGCTATTGATTAATTAGATTATTGTTACTGATTGACCTGTCACATTGTGAGAAAGGCATCAGGCCTAGTTAATGTAAGTGTCTGTGGACCATATTTCAGTATCTTCATTTTATATGAGTTTAAAGACAGAATCACAATAGATAAAATAATGAAAAAATAAGGCATTCAAATGTTGGAAATAAAACTTTTAAAGCAGCAGTAGCCAGTACGTGTCCGTTTTTGTGAAGACACACCTGCAGTAGTGCACCTTACTGTACATGGTCTCCGAACATCCTTTAGTGTGAATGTGGTGAATATCAGATGTTACATTTTTGTAAAACACTACAATGACTGAGCAGAACGTGAAAGCGAGTAATTGTCTGAGGTTTGGCTTGGGCAGTTATTCGGATATTTCCCACACGGATTGAGGACAATAAACTTTAACTTCACCAAAACTGCATCTTTCAACCCATTTGGGTCAGCCCATTATGGCCGGTTCTACTTGTTTTAGACCCACAAAGAGAACAAACCGGTGTATGGAAATTAATATACACCTGGAGCTTCACAGGCGCAGGCTGGATTAAAACTGTCTGCGTGTCAAAATACAAGCAGAGATACACTAGTTTTTACTGTATGTATAAAACTACGCTGAAAACCTCTAGTTATACTCAAATAGAAGCACAAAAACAATGGTGGCAATGTTTTTCTGTGGTCATTGATGGTATTTGCTGTACAAAACTGTTTATTTTTAAAAGCAGAAAAACTGTAAAATGGTGGAGAAAAAAAAAAGACAACGAAAAGAATTAAAATAAAAATAAATAAATAAATAAACATTTGCCCATCTAATAATTATTACATGTGCCAAGTACATCATAGGATCAGACCTAGCCCCATTTGTTACCTCAGCGCTTAGCATGTTACTTTGTTATCTGTTCACACAGCATTTCTATTTTCCTTTTACCTGTTATCCAGCCCCAGGTTAAATCTCTAAATGTATTTCCCTGATCTCGTAGATATCCGCTTTCTGCCTAGAATGATAAAATGTGTTTCGTAGGGGAAAAGTTTGTGTTTCCAATCAATGTCACCACATTCGGTGACGCTCTGCTCTCCTTTACTACTCCACAGTAATGTACATTAAATTTTCTTCATGGGCCATTTAAGTAATTTGGAAATACTGAATTTGAATGCTGGTTTTGTCCAGGACAAATACAGGACAAATGCAACTGGATAGCAGGTAAACCCAAGACTGAATCTAAAGCCATGCTAGCGGCTCTGTGAGGTTGTATATAGGTACAGCAGTGCTTTGAGCTAAATGCTAACATCAGCATACTAATATGGTCAAAATGACAATGCAAACATGTTGATGTATAGCAGGTATAATATTTACCAAGTTCATCATCTTAGTTTAGTTTTTTTGGCATGCTTATATTAGCTAATTAGCACTAAATACAATGTACGTTTGCAAGTACTAGGTCATAAACCAAAAATTTTTTTTTTTACCTGATTATTACAGTTCATCCTGTGCAAACCATGAATGTACATGACAATTCATTCAATAGCTTTGGTCACAAATAGAGCTAGGTCAGACCCAGCAAGGATTCAATGACAAATATGTCACCATTCAGTAGGAAACAGGATGAAGCTGACAAGTTGTAAATGTAGGAATTTCCTCTTTCCATATTTCAAAAATCAGTTTCACAGTGGAAGTTCACTGGTTTCACAACCTCAGCGGGAAGACTCACCCTAACAGAATCACAGCCATCATGGTACTGAGGGGTAGGTTGCAAACGTTAAAACAAAATGAAAGCATGAAAGCATCAGAAACAGGAGTTGAATGACCCCGAGACTATCGCTTTGTAGCAGCACACCACCAAAGTCGGACTCGTAAACAGTTATGACAAGGTTAAAGAGGAGGCCTCAAAATTAGCCCTTATCTATATGACAGACAACCTGACATAAAACCAAAATACAACCAGCAATGATCCTGCAACAGAAAGATATCAACAAGTGGTTGCAGGGGGAGGATTAAAGAGTTTTATGACTCTAACTTCTGTTGCACAGGAAGGAAAGATCACTTAAGCAAGGATCATAAACACAAAAGTTTAACAGGTCCTCAAAAACATGGTTATCTACATCAGAGCAGACAGGAACGGGGGTAACAGAAGTTAAGTGGGAAGTAAACAGGCGAGGAATGTAAAGATGAGATAGAAAAGAGAGGAAGGTGTAAAGGAGAGGATTTGAAAGGGCAATGACCCCATCAAGTGTCACTCATTCACCTGAGTAGATTTAGCCGGTGTTCTCCATGTTTAGCACCTGAGTGCTGCATGTTAAGCTCAAGATGATCTCATGTGGTAGCTGGGGTTCTCATGAAATGCTATTGTTGTGGCGTGTTTTGTGCATGTGTTTTGAGTTTGAGAGAGAAATTGGAGAGGAAGAGGGGTGAGAAAACAACAGACAGATCAATTAAGTGCGAAAAAGCATATGGGATAATGTCAGAAAGGATGAGAGTTGCGGACGGCTGAGTTTGTTTGCTGAGCAAAACAGAAAAATAAGATCAAATCTCAAATCCCCATTGTTTCCCCCGAAAAACCCAATCTTCATGCAGAGAGAGCGCTGTACTCACTTTTCTTTCTGTTCTTTCACTTCTGTCTTTAACCTGAAAGGCAGGAACAATACAAAATGATATTAGATCACAGCCTGCCATTGTTTCCTGGTAAACAGATACATATCGAGATCATCAGTGACCAGAAGGCTCATTATCAGAACGGGTGGGCTCACATCAATCTTTTCAAATCATGTTACGTCACAGTCATTTACCAGAAACTGTGATAAAACTGGCTTTCACTTTTGAAATGCCTGGCTTAGTGAATGAACAAGATTTGTTGGGAAATAGTGCAGTGTACACACTCATACACCAGCAAACAAAGGGGTGTGTTCACTGAAGGATATATGCACACATACAAACATAGGTACAATAGCAGGTTGTCAAATTTTTTTTCATTACTGGTCTGTGTGACGACTCTTGCCGATAACAGAGTCTGGAGCAATAGCTCTTTTAGCAAACCCCAGAGGTAACAGTTAGCTAAAAGTATTAGGAAACAGTGTTTCATTCAAATAGGTCACAGATAGCTGGCCAAGTCGCTCTTTGACAGACTGGTACAATAACTAAAGAATGAACGTAGATGTATATGCAAATGATGTATATTACATGTATATTACATGTGTAATAACATGTGTGTGTAAATTATCTGCAGGTGACCTACTGGCTATGCACTACTGTATATTTCCTGCACTGCAAACTGTTTAGGTATATTTCAGTGGTGAAACAAGGATTCATCTCCTTTCCTTAAGTAAAAGTAGCAATGCCACACTGTAAAACCGCTCTGTTACAAGCAACAGTGAGGTATTTAATTATTGTTAAAGCAACGGTGGTGTGGTTCTAATAACAAAATGTGCTCAAGCATCACAAATGTGAGTGATAAATAGGCGTAATGATCCTTCAAAGAATGTTAAATTGGATTATTGTTACTGATGCAGGTATAATCCTTAAGCTTTTCATGAAAGCAAACCCTGTGTTTGATACTATTTGATGCAATTACATAGTAGTTGTTTTGTTAGCCTGGGAGTCTGCCGTTCCCATGCCAGATTCCAGTTGCCTGCCTATGATGCAGCATTACTGTCTGCAATTTTATCTCATTGATATCAGCCTCACTGTTTACTCTCGTACAGCTGTGTCAGAGCTGTATTAAGTTACTGCTAATAGTAGCAGTAGCATAAAATGGAAATACTTCAAGTACCTAAAAATGTGACATCAAAAAATAGCAGTAGCATAAAGTGCAGAGTTGGCTTCGTTAATAGCCGGGGTGTCTACAGATAGACTGTAGCAGCCTCTCCGAGTGCAGGAAGACCAACCTACCAACATATTTTCATTTTAGTAGCTTGGAAAAAAATGTATAAAGTGACAACAGATCTCAGCCCTTGGCCAACAGTCCTCCCTACATTGTTTGTTTGCTTATTAGATTTCCCTTCAGTGTGGGAGGATGATGCATGTCCCCTACAGGCCACTGTGTCACGGTTTACTTATTCATATCATACAGCTCAAATCTAACATCAAAACAAAACAAGCTTTGATAGATGAGATTTGAATTACTGCAGCAAAACAAACTAAAGAATCAGCACCAAATGATTCATTTAATAAATCTATATTCAGCAAACACCAGGTCCAGCAGAGGAAGTCACCTTACTGTGACCGGGGGCTACAGAGACGACACACAGTACCTATCTCGGAGATCAATAACTAAAGCTATCGCACCGATGTAGATACAGGAATGACCTCTACATGCAACTGAAGAAAAACAAAGGATTAGGTAGCGCTGCACTCACGCTAATGTATTTGCTTTATTTGAGAAATCTGATGGAATGAAGGTAAACTAAAGCAATGTGGAGGACATCTGCTGAGACGTGCTTTCAACTGCAGTGGTTTTTTTTCGAAGATCAGAGAAGTGAAAGAAGCAAAGATAAGATATGAATCTACCTGATAGGGATCTGCAAAATGTGTCAGAGGCAAACTGAAAACAATAACTTTACATGATGTGTTTGGTCGGCCTGGGCTCTGCTGCACAATAGCGAGGTGGTTTGTGTTTCAGTAGCGATGTTGTGTGTTTGAGTGAGTGTGGGAGCGTGTGCTCAGGGTTTCTTACCTACACTCACATGCGCTGTGCTCTGTAAAACTCATGAAGATATCATTTTGTTGCTTTTGGGGTTTTATTCTTTTAATCTGTAAAAACAAAAAAGAAAAAAAGAAGAGAAACCTGTTGAGTTGGAACAGGACTATCAGACTCCAGAAGTTAAAATTGAAATCTGTAACAAGCTGTTATAAGGTCCTGGAGTATCAAAAGGAACAGTAACCAGGAACAATAGATGCAAAGTTGAAAAAGATCTTAACCCCTCATTACAAATCAATCAAGAGCGGGCAGTTTAGAGCCAAGCGGGTTTCTTCTCTGCTTTTTCCAGACTCCTCACACAGACTAAACCAAGGGCGTCAGAAAGACTGGCAGGAACAGAGGTGAAAATTTAAAAAGAGGCACCACCTTCATTCTTGCCCAGATGTCGCACCAGTGCAGCCTTTGACCTAACCACACTTGGACCGACTCGCAGGGCAATAGGAGGGCTCTGGGCCAATCACGAGGAAATTTAAGCAACCTATGTGCCCCTCTGCTGTGTCATTTGGGCAACAATAAAAGTTTCAAAAGGTTTGAAAAAATAAGTCATAAGCCTGTGAACCCCACTACCAAAAGTCACGCGTTAGTGAATAACACTGCTGACCTCCATTGTAATGTTATAGGTGGATGTCGGCATACACTGCAGCATCTCGTCATTGCAGCAGCCGGCGCAGCGCGTCAACACCACGCAGGACGGGATGAAGATGTGCTCAACCTCCTCCGGATACTCCTGCAGAATCTCCACCAGCAGCTCCCGAGGCTGACACAAACTTTTGTTGTACACCTCCATTAAAGGGATCACTGAGGAGACAAGAGTCACAGTTTGCATTGTTATAAAATGGTAGAGGAGCTCTAGACTAAACCACTGACTCCTGAATACTACTGTGCTGTAACAATAACAGACCACTACAAGGAGACTTGAACTGGAAGCGCTGGCAGGCTCTCGAGGGAGTCACAGTGAAGGAGATGAAACATGAGCACACACACGTTTTACTTTCTATTATACCACTGAGAACCGCTTGGTGCCCATGGTTTACTGAACCTTCTAAATTTCTATTTTGACCCCAACCGCTGCACAAAAGTTTCCTGGACTTGAGTGTCATGCCATTTTTATTGTTCTATTTCTGCCCTATTGTGACTCAGTTCATCTACAGCTGTAAAATAGCCTCAAGTCTTCATTTTTCACTTTCATTTTTCTCTGCTCATCCCCCCCCAGCCCCTCATCTCCCTCCTCTCAGTCTTTGCTCCTCTCAGGAGGTTCTGCTCTTGAGAAAGATATTAGCACACAGACAACACATCCAAAATTTCCCTCAGGACATTAGAGTGAGCCTAAAACAACCCCGGCCTGACAGCCCTCTGGGAACCAAACCAAACATACTCGGCCTGAACAATATCATGAAGTTCAGCTTCTGATTGTTCAAATTAGATTGGGCAATGCTAGGATTGTGCAAAATGAATTTGTGAGCCAAGAGGGTAAAATTCCTTTCTATAAAAGAGTCTGGTCACCATAACATTTCCCCTGCTTAACCTCAAACAAGCAGGAATGTTGTACAAGTTGAAAACATCCAAGTGCTGCGATTTGGGGGGTGAGACTCCTCTCATTTATCAAAAAACGGAGAGTTTTTGAGGGGAGAGATCTAGATCGGGTCAGGCTACAGAGCTATCCACCAGGAGGCGTTCATTTCCCATTTCAGGCCAAGGTGAACCTCAAACCAACCCCAAAGTTTTTGGCTGTGTGCCAGCCGGGGAGCCCATTGCAGACTGTATTCCGGTGCCCTGTGGGACACCTACCGTCATGTGGACCTCTTTCTGTTTCCTTCGGTATATGGGCACTCTGCAAGGGGGAAAAAAAAAAGAGGCAAACTGTTAGTTACTGTAGTTGTCAAATTGTGCAAGAGCTCAGAAAAATGTTACCCCTGTCCTTTACTTATCCAGGGTTGCGTAAAAATATATATTTGCATTTTGACATTTCTGTTAAGCACTGCCAGAATGTGAAAAAAAGCACATTATGTCTTATCTTGGACTGACTCAGAATAGGGGGCAACTTGAGTCAAACGGTGATCTTACGTCTTCAATAAGCACCGAAGAAACAATATAGTTTTTAAGAGTGTGCTTCTTACTAAACGGGGCGTCGGTAAATGTGTTCCTGAACGTCACGAACGTCACATAGGGATGCATGTGTCGCGTTCAGGGGCCTTGTGTGACCAGAGGGGCCAATCGAACCGTCCTAAAAACCTGCCACATCAGCGACGTGGCAAAAACTTCGGAATCTGTAGCGTTACTGTGTCGCCTCGGCCTCGGTTAGCAGGCGTTTAATGTGCGCCCCTCCGCCGCCTCCGGGCAACACGGATTAATAACCGCTGCCATTAAAACGGGGAAGAATTCCAGCCTGCTACTTTCCCTCACGGTGGGGTGGGGGTGGGGGTGGGGGGGGGTAGCTGTCACCGCACCAGTCGGATCACAAAAGGGGCTTTTTGGCAGCTTTCCATCCGTGCGCGCACTACGCGCCGCTCCATGCGCGCGCGCGCACGCAAACGCACACAAACGCAAAACCCCGCGCGCCTTCTTGTCTCTCTCTCTCTCTCTCTCTCTCTCTCTCTCTCTCTGTCTCCCTCCCTCCCCCTTTTTTTTTTTTTCTCCACACACAATCGCGCGCGATTCGCGCAACATCACGCCAACGTTGCGTGAGACGCGGTCCGGCGGAGCCCCGCTCGCGATTCGGCCGCTCGGTCTTTTGAGTAGAGCGTAGGAAGCTTTTCTCATTCCGAAATTGAAAAAGGAAAAAAAAAAGGGGGGGGGGAGGAAGAAGAAAAAGAAAAAAAAAAAAGAAAAGAAAAAGAAAAAAGAAAAGAGGAAAAGTCTCCACCCCCTTTCTGGTGGCGTGAGAGGGTCCAGCCTGGAAGGGCTGAGGGACCCCGGCGCTCCAAAACACTATATACTGTATTATACATGAATGGGTGTCAAGCTGCGAACACTGGCCCTTAAACCGCGTGATGATAGGCTGACCGGCAATGAGCAGTGTAGGCAGCATCCTGATACTATCCAGCGTTGATTGGGTGGATTAGTTGTCATTACATAAACCGGTTAGTTAAATAAACACTTCATCGGACTTGGTGGGTGAGTTGGGGGGGGGGGTACAACTCATTAATTGTCGCGTAACATGTCACGAGAGGGGAACTGTGATGATCCGGAGAGGAACTATGTTGCAACTTAATACATCTTCCCCCTTCCCCTGAAGTGATAAAGTGCCATTAAGAGTCATTTTGGTCCATTGGCGGTGGAAAATGCGCCGCCGCTGCCGCCTGCCTCGGAAGTGCTGCGCTGCTTTTATTTTTTTTTCACCTTGAAACCTTTGCTCAAAAGCCTCCCTGGACACACGGCCCTTGATTAATGATTATGTGGAAAACGATTTACAGTGCGCACTCAAAGAGCCATTAAGATTCCCCAGCCAACCGGACTTTGTTTTTTTTTTTTTCTGGTCCTGGTACTGAGTGTTACATTTCAACGTGAAAAGTAGTGCTTCTTCTCGCCGAGGCGGTCTAAAAACCATGAGGGTCGTGTCGGTGCCAGCAGTGAACCTGCTCGCAACTCCTAAATTCAGAACGGAGCCACTGCGCCTTTAAAGCGTAATAATATCTCCAAGGTGGTTTTAGAGCAGGCCCCTGCGATCACCTAGCGTCAAACTTCACAACATTATTTGAAAATCATATCATATGCCACATTTGCAACACTAAAAAAAAAAAACAAAACAAAACAGAAAACCCCCCCAAAAAAACGCACCACCCACGAGTCTGTGGTTTTCGGTTACATATGTGTCTGCGTACTGGCTGTTTAAATCTCCCCTAAGGCTTTTAACATTTCGTCTTGTTTGAACGCGAGCGGTGACCTAGCCAGAGGAAAGGCAAGGACGAGCTGCACATTAATGACCAGTGACTACATGTCGCAAATAGAGGTCGATTCGTGTTTTCTCTTTTTCTTTTTTTCTCGGTCCAGTGTGTTCTCTGGAATCATGCGACTCACCTTGACAGCTGACAGCGTCAAAAATAATAGTGTCAAACTGTCAATAAAGTTCATGGTGTTGGAAATCCAATCCAAAGGCAGGCGACGTTTTAAAATCCAAGAGGCCAAATGTGGCGATTTCTTCTCAAACATGAAGTTTTACAACAGCAAGTACAACAACAACACGAGTGGAACCGGCTAAAACTTCTCTAAATAAGGGGCAGGGGGTGGTAATGGCAAATCCATGTTGGTCCCGGGGTTGGAGGGTACAATCCTTTGCGCATAACTTCTTCTTTTCTCAACTGTTGCCAATGATTTTCAAGATATCCAGAAACACGAGAATCCAAGACGCATAACGTCTCACATTGTTCCGCAGCAGACCTTTATTTTCTTGCAAGGGAGTAGCAATCCACATTACAAAAATAATCCCATGCTTGTGCGCCCGCCGTCTCCAAGTGTCTGTCCATTGGAAACCTGCACCCCAGTCCTATGTGCAACTTGAACTCATGGAAGCAGGATGACGTTCAGTGAAAAGGAAGGAAAAACAATAAAATAAAACGGGTTTGAAAATACTCGTCCCCCTCCCCAAAAAAAAAAACTTTAGTCTATCTGCTCTTGGCTTCTTTTCTTTTTTATTCCTCCGTCGCTGCGCGCTGAGCTGCTCGGCTCGCTCCGTTAAGACACCGTGTGTCTCCGTCTCTCCATTCTGGCTCTGAGGTGATTACAAGCACGTCTGGAGACTTTTGTGGGCGTGTTTTCTATGGGCGGACGTTATTGCTGTGTATCGGTGCCTCTACCAAAGTTTCATCTACATCAACTTACACTCATGTGACCAAAAATCGCCGCCAGGAAAACTGAGTTTTAGAGATGCCGCTCTATTTATATAATTCTTTTATTTAGGTGATTTGAAAAAAAAAAAAGAAAAGCAGAGCATCCCGATATTGGGACATTTTAGGCAGATTGCACCGGATGAAACATCACCCGATGCGTCCATGCTTTTATTCCATTTCAACATCCGCACACGTGCGGGTGGCATCTTTTCTGTAAGGACGCATCATCTATTAATATACAGCAGCTGTATGGGTTGTTATTGCCGCTCCCCGCGTTTATATACACACCTTTCTGCTGTTGTAAATGAAGTCTCTCAGCAGGCTCCTTCGGAACCAGTTCTCCATGAGCAAATAGAGGCGAACGCATTTTCTAGCGCACGAATGTATGAGTTGACCTAGAGTGATCCTCCTGTGGGATTTGTAGCTTTTATTTTAAAATCTTTTTTTTTTATATGGTACTATACAAGGTAGTGAGGCGATATTCGGGCAAATATTTTCCGGTCTTGTGGTTACTCGGGGGTTGAAGCGTCACTTGCAGAGGTAAGACCAGCGTGTGTGACCGGACACGTAGCCTATATGTCCGTGTGCGTGCGTGCGCTGCGCAACGTTGCAGTCCGTGATCCGCCGCGCTGCGCAAGTCATGAGGGTTTTTTTTTTTTGCCGCATCGCGCTGGGGACGCACATTACTTAGTGGAAAAGTGGGAGACTGCGCGTCGTGACTCCCCCCCCCCCCCGTCACCTCGCCATTAGAAACCTCTGGAGACTGACCACCCGCCAGCCCCCCCCCCATCCCCACCCTCGTCCGAGCAACAGCTGAGCCATCACGGGGGCGAGGAAGAGGAGGGGACACAGAGCAAAAGGGAGTCAGACAGACGGGAGACGCAGACAGTGATGCAAACATGCCGATTGATAAAGGAAGGGACTGCATCTGTATCAACGTTGTTGCTTACGATGATGGAAGATGATGATGTTATTGAGGGAAATGCAAGTATATCTACGCGCGCGCGCGCGCGCGGGGGGGGGGGGTTGCGCGCGGCCTCTCCAACACTGGGCTACTGAGCGTGTGCAGATGTCAGTGGTGGAAGAGATGTCAGTACAATTTACTTTAGTAAAAAGCAACAATACCCAGACCATACAAATACTCATCCAGTGAAAGTCCATTCAAATAAAACAAATGAAGTAATTGAAAAAAAATACACATAGTATCAAAAGTAGGCATTTTATATTATATTGCCCCTCTCAGTGAAATATTATTATGTCCCTGGATTATTCACATTAACATGTAGCCTACATTACCCTATTAGTTGGTTTACATGGGAGTCATTTTACCTGCCTTATATACTGTTTAATCTCTAACAATGCATTGTATTTTATATTTTGTACTTTATAACTCAGTGTATATATAAAACGTAAAATCTGAAATATAGCCAGAAACAGGACCTGGTAAATCAGTGGACCATATAGTATAGAGTATAGAGTATAATAAAATAAAGCAGCATGAAGTAGGAATGCACAGGTAAAGTACAAGTACCTCAAAAGCGGACTTAAGTACTTTGCATGAAGAAATCACCTCTTCTCCACCAGTGGTATGTGTTTAATTTATTTGGTTTAATGAGGGGAAATGAGTGTTTTATTGTTTTTTTTTCTTCCGCCTGTTGTTAAATTCAGTGCTCTCCTAGAGGCAAAAGAAAAATGTCATTCAGTGAAATGAGTTTAAAGGCTTACATTCTTCATCTGATTTAAATTAGAGTCTAAAAGTTTAAATTTCAAACAAAAATAACAGACACTTCTAGGGTGTGTGTGTGTTTTTAAAACCTGCAGGGCCCATTGTTTCAAAAAGGAAATGATTAACATCTCCATATAACCTGTTGTTAAATGTCTTTATTTATTTATTACAATTCTAATGCTCTCTGATACCTTATGTCTAATAATTCTGGATAATATTATCTCCACATAGTGGTGTTGCCCTCTGCTGGACCAACAGCCCACTGCAGGACATGTGTGTGTAACTTCAGCTCACTGACAGACTGATGGAAACCAAGAAAGCGGAAAGAGCTGATATGTAGGTAATGACGTAAGTTGGCGGCTATGTGCAAAGACACATCAGACGTGCTTGCTACAACTCATACCTTACTGTACATTTAACTGGAGAGTGAAAAAAAACAGGGGACACAATGAGACTTTACAGTGGAGAGAGTTGAGGCATGATGGAGCAAGATAACAGAGTGGCAGATTGAGTGATGGATGATGAAAGAGAAAGAGAGCTCCGAGGAAGAGAGGGATTCGGCCTTCGGGTAACTGGAGCAGTCCTTGGTCCAGTACCTGTCTGTAGTTTAATCAAAGAATAACATGTGGCTTCATTAGTGGTGTCCCCAGGCTCCTGTTTCTGCTGACTCAGAGTGTGTGCGTTCGTCTGTGTGTGTACGTGTGCACTGAAGTGGGCAAGGTTACACTGGTTACAGTATGTGCGTGTGTGTTTGAGTGTGGTCATCCCAATTTGTGCTGACTATACACACACACACACGCGCGCACACACACTTTAATGAAATGGTCCTTTCCTAAATGTACAATAAACAACCTCCCCTGCATTGATGCGTGCACTGACGCACATTTGTAAACGCCATCATGATAACACAAAATCAGGGTGATTCCTGTTTGCACTGTTGGCACAGCAAGTGCGGTTTTAACTCTACAGCAAACACCCCTTGAGCAGCCACTTATAATCTACTGAACAAAATTACAGCAGAGTCAAAATCCCAGTTTAAGTCAGGGAATACTGTACATTGCTCCATAATGCCAAGAGCATATGCAGTCAGATTTCATGCTGGGATGGCACGAGTAGATTTCCACTCAAAAACAGCACATAGTAAGAAGACGTGGTTATTTAGCTGAAGAGGTGGAGGTGTGCAGCCTGTTGCCTGCAGCGCTTCATCTAATAGCTCTTTTTCCATTACTTACTGCAATAATTCAAACTGACATAAAAGAAAAAAGACTAACTCTTGTTTTAAAGAAGCACTTTCAGCACTGAACTTACTGACAAGTACTTTGTGTTTAGATTTGTGTGTAGATATACACGTATACATATGTATAAATAAGCATAATTACAGAATGGAAATAAATTTATTTGCAGTTGCTAAAAAAATAGCATTAAAAATGGGCTTTGATTTGATTAAAAAAAAAACCCTCAAGTATTGTAATTTAATCACTTTAGTTTCTAATAAACTTAGTTAGATGGTCTGTATGAGTAGAGTCAAGTTGTAGACAGTAACCAAACTTTAGTTTATGTCCAAAAAAAACAAATGACTTATCCTATTCTTCCATCTTCAGGTTACAATCCTCAAGGTCTTTATTATCACATTTTTCCTGTTTTTACCTACACACTTGCACAGATATGTGATATTTAAGTCTGACAGTGCTCAAACAATGAATCATCAACAATGAATGATTCTCCTCTACAGAGAGGACAATGTGTGTTTGATAGCAGGATGAAAGTCACATTGTTTAAATGTGATATGTAACAGAGACATTCCATTACCAAAAGGCTAATGGCTGACTGCCATGCTTTTTTATCACCTGGCGCCAAATTACACATTCTTCCTCTCTCTTCTCTCTCCTCCTTTTCCACCTTGAACACTACCTTTTTCTAAAAGTTATTCTTTGCCACTCACATGTGTACGTGAGCTTCGGCTGCTGTTAAATCTGAGGAGGGGAGTCGTTTTCACAGAAAAGTGCTTCTGACTGAGTTATAAGCGTTGACCGCTTCACCAGTCTTACATAAATGATCCTGGAATTAACCTTCACTGCTTGTCCCGATAATGTGCTCTGATAACATTCACTGTCAAACACCATGTGACCGAGTGGCAAATGTGTGTGCACATTTTCACATGGTGGCAATGGCTGAAGCATTAATGAGCTGTACGTGTGTTTGTCTGTGAACTCAGGTAAGTCAGGTTGTCTTGGTGCCGTAGCAGAGGGCCCATTATGTACATGCAAATGGATGTGACTCTAAGATTAGGGTTTAAAAAAAATTAATCATCTATCGTTTCAATTTTCAGGGACAGAGATGTGAGTTCATTGCGCAGACACTGAAATGTCAGAATCCTTTACCAAAGTCATCTTCATTCCTCGCTCAAAAGGAGAAGAAGACTCTTAAAGGATTCTTTTTGTGTGTTATCAAATCCCAGGAACAAAGCACCTCTTTCTGTTTTAGTTATCATTCACCAAATGTCATTCCATTCCTCACAGAAAACATCTGATGGCCATTTGGACTTGATGCAGTGCAGATGATTTCACTCACTCGTGATAGTGGCTGTATAAATCATCAGCCAATCAGTGTTGCGACCGTTGACCCTGCCCAGCTGTGAGGAACGTGCCGGACAGCGGCAGCGCTCGTCCAACCGACCTCCATTATCCTTCCCATCTCCTCCTCCATCCTGCTCTCTTATTGGAAGAGAGGAGGAGATAAGGGAGAAGCTTTTAGATGAAGTGAGAGCTAAAGTTCAGTTGCTTTAGCAAGCAAGAAAAATGGCTTCCCCCTTTTTTTTTTCCCTCTTGCATATTTTTCCTTTTCTTAAAAAAGCAGTATATTCCACCCCCTAATTGCTTTTCTCTTTCTTCTTTCTTCCAGTTTATCTCATTTGGTCAGTTCCAGTACGATGGCTTCTTGTGTACGCTCAGTCAGGCAGTTCATAGAGTTCATAAGCCTCCTTGGTAAGCGCAGAAGAAAAATGGAGGAAAAGAGCGCGAGAGTAGAGAATATGAAGTACTTTAACCCGACCAAAGGCTAGTCCTGTCAACATTGGTCATTTTCCGATATGTTGGGACTAGCACTGAAGGAACACATGTTCAGAAAGTCCCACAGAAGAAACAGGGAAATCTGTGTGTCTCCTTAAAGGTATTTTCCCATTCCCATACTGGAATTGAGGGCTTGGTCAATATGCTGCAGCGCGCTGCCCTCTGCCTCAGCCTGCCTCCCATCTCCGCCGCCGTTACCATCCCGCTTCATTACTAATTAAATATTCGGTTTCTGATCTACTGCCGCCATACTTGTTAAAGTGTGGTGGACTCCTGTGGCGCTGTTGGAATCACAGTGGGCAGTTTAAAAAAAACAAGAAAGAAAAAGATCAAAATCGGTGAAACGTAAGAAGAAATGTCATCTTTTTTCTTCTTCCTTTGCGCCAACATTACCTGAAATGCAAAACAACCAATGACGGTTCAGTTAGAGATGCAGGTGTGTTATGCCAGTAGTGGTTAGAGTAGCCGTTTTTTGGTTGTTAGCCCAGAGCAGAGGTGAGCTGGCAGATTTTTTTCATTTTCACTTTGGGCGGCTCCCCCCTGGAGCAACAAAAGGCTTTATGCAACTTTTCTCACATTTGCGGTATAACTCCTCAACACCTGAAAACAGACGTTGAAGTGTAAATCATCAGCGTTTCCCTTTAAGTTTAGGCAACTAAAATTTTTGGTTAAATCTGCATTCATTGATTTCACAGCTACTTTGGAGCATCACAACAACCTGTAAAAGCAGATTTGAAATGTATTTGGAGTTGTGTCTCGGGCCGCCTGATCAAATTAAGTCCAATATTTACTCACCCTTTAGCTCCGTTTTTCTCTCCACCAACTCCTGAAAACTAACTCTTTGGCTGCCATCATGTTCACCAGCTGCTTGTTAACTTATCCTTTCTGCGTTTCGTACAGTCGGTTTATCGAAAAATTTTCACTGGAAAAAAATAAAACCTCTTAGCTGCAGCTGGATGTGAGGCTGAAAGGTTAGAGTGAACCAAAACAGTAAAGTTGTGAACCATAAAAACCAAAACAATGAGATGCTAAAACACTCCAACAAGCTGAAAGGATTTGCAGAGACAGGTGGTATTTCTCTTTACATTCGTCACTATGACCTCTTTCTCATTAAATGTGTCCATCCCCCCCATTGTTTAATATAGCGTTTACTGCAGCTTTAAGCTTGGGGAAGAGTTGCTGCCATGACTAAAGAAAACAAATGTTGACTTGATAGAAGGCAGGACAAAACATTTGTCTCCTTTTTGTTGAGCTAAGCAAGACTAATCTCATTGTTTAACATATTTTCAAACTTCATCCACTAGTTTGTCTCAGTCTGTTTAAATAGTACCCAGAGAAGTACAATTCCTCATTGTGAATACAAAGTTAAATCTTATCCAATCCCAAATACCAAGGCATTTAATTAATGGTATTTGCTGCAGATGTTTTTAAAGCTTTTATCTCTTGTGAGAACCTCCCTCAGGTGTGTTTGGGGATTCTCAGTTAGTCACTTTCCTTACGCACATGCCGTCTTATCTGTGTGTATCTTCCATTGTG
The DNA here is from genome assembly GCA_016859345.1 of Istiophorus platypterus. NCBI lineage: Eukaryota > Metazoa > Chordata > Actinopteri > Istiophoriformes > Istiophoridae > Istiophorus > Istiophorus platypterus. The sequence continues at coordinate 9,879,624 of CM029133.1, read as the reverse complement.
GGCCTGTCACAACAATCACATCCTTGCCTGTTGATGGCCACACAGGCGTCCTCATAAGCACAAACACAAACACAGATCTGCTTACTTTTCAGAGGGCACTACTCCTCACAAACACTGACCTGCGACCTCATTGTCTGACCTCACATTAATTAGTTCATTGTAGAGCTGGGTTGAATGCCAACTTATTTAACCACCTAAATATACCTGGACCACTTCTACATTCAGCAGATCACAGACAGTGTCCCTGGATCCTGGGTTCTACTAAAGAAACACGCCCTATGGGAACTGTTGACAGTGTGTGTTATGGATTAAAGGGGACACTGTCTCTGGAAAGAGATGTTGCTTTTGATTATTTAGATGTGCTGGCAGCATGATTCAAGGGAGGGTAGTGTTGTTTGATTTCTCAGTCCTCCACTTTAATCCAGACTGAAATATCTCAACAACTATCGTATGGATTGCATTGAACTGTGACGCAGATGTTCATGGTCCCCAGATGTAGAATACGGATGACTTTGTTGACCCCCTGACTTTCCCTCTGACTTTTTTTACACTGTGTGATGATGGTGAATATAATAAACCTTATACATGCGCAACATCATCCTGTTAGCCTTGTCATTGTGAACATGTTAGCCTGCTGACAGTAGCATTTAGCTCTAAGCAGCATAGTATCTAAGTACAGCTTCACAGAGCTGTTAGCATGACTTTAGACTCCTAGTTTTGTTTAAATGTAATTTTATTTATTCATATTATAGTTGAACCAGTTTAACTATGTTTCTACTCACTTTTTCTCTCACATGTAATGGGGAATATACAAGACGTGTAAATTAGTGTTGCTTTTTCCAGGCATGTAGCGAGAACCCTGGTTTGCTGTTATCTTTGTCTGAAAATATGCGCAGTTTATATTCATTATATTACAACTGTAGGCACTCTCAGTTTGTAATGATACCCTCAATCTAAATTTGTAACCATGATATTTGCATAGTGTTGAAACCACATGCAGCTTACTGTAAGGCCTGCCCTGGATGAACTCACTGCACAAGTATTTACTCCCCTGAGATCAAAAGGGCCTTACCCAAAAAAATGTAACTCAGTCCACAATTGCATCATAAAACTCTTAATTCATAAACTGGCTCTGTAAACTTCAGTGTTACAATGCCACACCTAGAGCATTCTGAAACGCCTTATTCACCAATTGTAATATTAACAGGAGTTGTATAACTATGTATTTTGTTTAAACATGTTTACACGGCATTGAGTGGATGTGTGTTTTTGCTTCACAATGTCATTTGGAATTTCAGGTACTCAAAACTATGGAAATTAACTGGCAACGTAGGAGAGGCAGGTAACCCCCCCCCCCCCCCGCCCCCGGGAACCTTCAATGCATTCCTGAGCACAAGAGTGTGACATTAAAATACACACAAAATTCAGTGGAAGGACACACACATTCACATGTACACCTATATAGACACATACAAACACATAGAGAAAACAAACAAAACACCTTTATACAAAGATGTCCCCCACTCACACACAACTTTCCTCTCCACACAATGTTGCATTATAATCATGTACGACCTCACCCTTCCACCAAAGGGCTCAGCCCTAAACCATAATCACAGTTTGAGACATCCTGCCGATAGGATTGTGAGGATTGTGTACGCCATTTTGCCAGAGAGCACCCTGCAATTAACAATGATCGCACAATTTTTCTGCCAGTCACATGCTCAGTGCCATGTGTCCTTTCTATTTATTTAGAGAGTGTGATCCAGGGGATGTCTGACCTCCATGTGTTTTTCAAGGCTGGCAGTTCACGTAATGAGTCATTCTGTTTGAGTTTGTTGGTGTTGTGGATTAACATTCAACCTGATTGATTGGGCAAGGTACTAGCTAAATTCAATGACTGGTGTACTGGTGTTGTGGCTTTCTGGTCATGGGAGGATTCACATTGCATGCACACAAAAACACGCGCACGCACGCGCACACACACACACACACACACACACACACACACACACACACACAAGCACACTTCAGAAGAATTAATCTGTTAAGTTTACTTAAGAATAGCAGGATTTCCAGCCGTCCGTGCAATATTTTGCCAGTACATATCACTCAAATGGGAACCTGAGGATGTTATTTTAAGACACTATAAACAAATCAATCCTCACTTATGAAAAATATAAAAGTTCTCACACCTACATGCATTAATAATAAAAAGTGAAAGAAATCAATATAAGTTGCAAAAGAAGATCCTTTATCAGCAACATCTGCATCCATTATGTGAATTACTGTCTAGATATGTGTTAGTGGGAATCTTCTAATAACTCCCAAAGAATTCCTAATTGCTACATGCTCTTATCAACCAGGCAGTAGAAAACAATGAAGCTTCTTCCTGCTACATCTAAACTGGAAATGTGCCATCATCCAATGTTTTTCCCCCTGAACATAATAAATGTCCTCAGTTGAAGAGTCACGATTCACACTTACATTTAGGGGGAACAGGGGAGTACTTTAGTTTCTACACTTTTCCACCCTTTTAGTCAGACTTTTCTTTGAACACCCACACACTTCTGCTCCTGAAGCTTGTTTTTTCCATGGGTTGATACATCTAACCTTGTAACATTGGCGGGAATGATGAACCCACCCGCTGGTTGGGTCAGCGATGAGAAAATAATGAGGCTGGGAAACTGGAAGTTATTATTGTTCATCATTCATTTTACAACAGCGACAGCACTGAATATTTAAAAATTCTCTTTTTTATTCAAAATCCTAACTGTCGATTCCAGGAAACCTCTGCCTTTCACTGTGTAATCATTAAATTAATCAGGAGAAAAAAAAATTCCCTTGAGACATTTTAGCAATACTGTGTTCTGTAGTCAAAACTGATATCATCTAGCCAACAATAATTAACTGATCTCTCAAGAATTGATTGAGTAATAAAGATAAATTACTTACTCATTGCAAGGGCAGAATCCTGGAAATGGTAAGATTTAAAAACAACACTCTTTGCTGAAAAATCTGTTTCAATCTCAAACTAAAACTGAAAAGATGATCTAGTCACCCTTTACTGGTAAAAATAAAAACAACAACAACAAAAAAAATCCTACTACTTTGGAATTTCCAGAAAATATCTGAGTCTTTGAAGTATCCATTCACTAATTTTAAAAATCTAGTAGATGTGCTAATAATGGTAGCTGTGATGAGAAAATTAACAATGCCATCGGCAGCACAAGTCTATATACTTCTAAGTAAATTTTGCTGCAATGTTTTTTTTCCCTCAGATTCAAGAACTAGCTGTCTAGCTAGTAGAATAAAAAAAAAAAAAAAAGAGAGAGATCATATTATTAAAATTAGCCACGTGATTAAAACCGCTTGCTTAATATTGGTAAGGTCCCTTTCGAACCACCAGCTCTGACCCATCAAGGCATTGATTCCACAAGACCCTGTGATATTAGGTACCAGGATTATTAGCATCGGGTCATTTAAGTAATTTGGGGCCTTGGTTTGGATCGGACTTGTTTTTCCCAGCACATTCCACAGGTGCTCGATTGGATTAAGATCTGGGGAATTTGGAGGCAAAGTCAATACCTTTAACTGTTTCTCATGTTCCTCAAACCCTTCCTGAACAATATTTGCAGTGTGGCAGGATCCATAATCCTGCTGAAAGAGGCCACTACCATCAGGGACTACCGCTGCCATGAAGGGGTCAAAGTAGCATCCCTGAATGTCAGGACCCAGGGTTTCCTCGCAGATCGCTGTCCAGAGCATCACACTGCCTCTGCTGGTTTGCCTTCTTCCCATAGTGCATCCTGTTGCCATCTCTTTCCCGGATAAAGGACATACATGCACCCGGCTGTCCACATGATGTAAAAGATAACATGATTCATCAGACCAGGTCGCCTTCCTCCATTGCTCCATGTTCCAGTTCTGATGCTCACATACCAATTGTAGCTTTGTGCAGTGGACAGGGGAAAGCAAAGGCACTCTGACCAGTTTACAGCTACACAGCCATATACACAGTAAGCTGAGTCGATTTGTGCTATAGTAGCTCTTCTGTGGAATTAGACCACACGGGCCAGCTCTCGCCCCCCCCCCCCCCCCCCCCCACACACGAATTAGGGAGCCTTGGGCGTCCATGACCCTGTTACCAATTTGGCAGTTGTCCTTCCTTGGACCACTTTGGTGGAACTGGCTGACACCGGTACGCATGATCTGACAGTCGTCTGACCATCACAATTTGACCCTTGTCAGACCCTTACACTCGTCCCTTTTTCCCCACTTCCAACACATCACTTCAAGAACTGATTGTTCAGTTGCTGCCGAATGTATTCCACACCTTGACGGTTGCCGTTGTATTGATATAATCAATGTTATTTACTGCACCTATGAGCGGTTTTAACCTTTTGGCTGATCAATGAATGGGGAAATACAACAAGTCATAGTTAAGTTCATTCAAGTTCATCCCCAAACAAAACGTTGTCTGATCCATGGTGTGGCCAGAACTTACTGTTATAACTGGTGGAAAATTAAAAAACATAAATAAAAAATGACAGGACCCAAATGCAGACCCTGAGGCAGAGTTATTGCAAGTCAGTGTTTTATTCAAAACAACAAAAAAAAAGGATCAAAAGGCTTTTGGGATGATGAGGCAGGTAGAAGTCAAAACCAGAGAGGGCGGTCTAAACAGACAAAAAAGTCCAGTAACACACAGATGACAGGTGAAACACAAGAAACCAGGACAAAAAGCACAAAGTACATAAACTTAACAGAACTTTCTGGCACCTAAAAAGGGGAAAGACAAGGCCATAAATACACAGCAGACTAAATAACTAATGAGACACAGGTGTCACAAACAATGGTGGGAAAAAGAAGCATGATGACAGGCGGTAAAACCACAACGGACACGTAAGAAAAGTAATTTCAAAATAAAACAGAATATTAAAACAGAGCAGATCATGAAACATGGTATATATATTTATCATAATCGGCCCTATGTTGGTCTAGTCAGCTGCATATTGCAGCTCTTGCCTCATTAAATTTGGTAACATAATTGCTATTAACTAAATTTATGGTAATACTACTATAACACATCATTGTTTTGGAAATATACTGTCCTACTTGTGAGGTGCTGCATTAAAAGGATGTAATCTTGAAGGTAAAACATTTCAAAGACAGCTGTTGAGGAAGCCAACATGTTTTGGCCTTCATCAGGTCGGAGGTCAGGATCACCTACAGAAACTGCCTCAAGAGCTGGAAGTGATTGCTCAAGGCCACTTCAGTGGAGCTGATGCCTGCTGAGAGAAGGACCTCAAGAAACATGATCGCCACTCACACCTCTTATGATGACCTTAAGACAGGGAACATAGGGTGAAATATTATCATGTTTTTGGTTTTCCGAGGATTAAAGAGGTCAAAGTGAAGGTAAAATTTTACTCAGTATGTTTGTCTTTTTGGGATCGGTGCAGTACTAGAGAGGAAATGTAGTTGTGTTTTTCTAGTACATCCATTCAACCCCATGCCATTTTGTGTCTCTACTAAGGCATTAGCAACACTCATGCATAATAATATCCCAAACAACTGATGTGGTCTATATTCATGTTTATGATCATTGTGGTTTTCGCACCAGTGCCAGTAATATGGTACAGAAAAGCCCTCAGGGACAACTTGCTGGGAAGTGTTTGTGGATAGAGGAACATGTGTGGATGTCTTTGAATACTTACTTTTTGGTTTTAATAAGACAAAGGGCAAAATTCCAAGGACTGTATGTTAAAAAAAAATCGACATAAGCTCACAGTGACACTTATTCAACCTCAAAAGTCGTAAGATTGAACCAAACAAGCATGCTCACAAAATATGACTGATGAGGCAGATGTTGACCCAAAGAAAACGAAATAGGAGAGAAACTAAATGTATGGAATTTGCACAGAGTATGTGTGATTGAAAGCAGAGGAACTTTGCAGTATATGTGTGTGTGTGTGTGTGTGTGTGTGTGTGTGTGTGTGCGTGCGTGCGTGCGTGCGTGTTTGTGTGTGTATCCTCTTTCAGGTGGCTAAATTGCCTTGTCTTTGTTAGCACTGCTTGTTGCGCTGTGACTGACTCCACAGACTGGTAGTGAAACCCAACACTCACTTGGGGAAGAAAGCCTTTCCCAAAACTCTGGCTTGATTTCTTTACGAGGTGCAGTGTCACACTAGGTGGGCCTGCACACTCGGGAGTCTGCAAAACCTGACACTGAACATGCCAAACGAGCCAATGCCACTTAAAATTTACTCAAAGAAATTAAGACGCTGTGTTTTTCTAGAGCAGGATGCCCCGTTTTTAATACGGGAGATGTAAATCACAGACAGAGAAAAGAGACGTAAAAAGAGAGTGGAGTGGATAGGACAAAGCTGACCTCTGCTCTTGAGGGAGGGTTATTTATGTGAACAAGGTGAGAGATCATGTCGGGGTTATGGGGAGGCTGATTTCTGGTGTTGACAAGAAACTTTGACATTTGGTATAAAACTGGAGTTTGCTAATGACTGAGACTTGTAGTAATTCAGAAAGTTGTGGTTTCCCAAGCACATTTTTCAGCTGCTGCGATAATGTGGCTTATGTATTTTTCATTCCCGAAACAATAGCAACACATTAATGTAACATTATCTAGCCAAAGCCCAAAAAAACCCCATCACATTTAAAATCTCCTTTTTACATTACTACCTGTCTCATGTTCTTGCATCATCCACACTCCATCCATCTTATTTAACAGCCTCCCAGTATCACTTCCGGCCATTCATTCTTACTCACATCTGTATAACAAATATCACCGTCATCTGTTAGTAAAACTCCCCATCTATGCATCCATTCTTTCTCTCTGTATCCTTTTCAAATCAGTGATTACTCTCAGTTTGTTCTTCTGGCTGCCAGACATTAAATAATATGTGAACGTCATGTTCTCCTTCGCCCCTCGTCCTCTTGCTCCCTGAGGCAGCAGCTGTAAATCTGAGCGAGCTGCTAACTATCTTATCTGCTGTGTATATTGGCCGTCTCTGGTTTACCCAGGCAGAGTTTTAATGAGGACACAGACACCCTTGCTGGCTCTGTGTGGTCTGCTCACAGACTTAATGATATAACACTGCACTCTATAAACCTCGGGAGGCCATACGATCAGTTGGCTGTAGCACCTGGGGGACAGTTTGGAGTGGATGCTAACTGGCTTGTGCTAACACGGTGACGCATAAGCCTGTGTCATATTAATCAGAAAGTTACCCCTGGCTCATTACAAAACTGGAGAGAGGGAAAAGCAATTGCCTTGGATCGACCCCCCCCCCCTTTTTTTTTTCTTTACATATATGAAGTCCTTGTCAAAACATTGTATGTTGCAAGAAAGATGACGTTGTTGGTTTGCTTCCATCATCTGATGTAAACACAGTTTCCCACTACATCTGATTAAGGGCCAATAGCAACAGACTTGAGACATTTCTCAGAGACGGAAGGTGGGCAAAGCAGCATATGCTCCAAAATGCATTCATGCAGAGACAGTGAGAAATTTATGACTCAAACTGTGGTTTTATTAAAATATATAATTATGAATGACATCACTTACTAAAAAAGCCAGAAATTTTGAAACTTGTTTGTCTGGAACCACTAAGAGGAAGTGGCTGCGATTTGAATCTCCCTGCTAATGCAGCATAATATTTTCAGTGTTGACCCTTAACTCATTACTTAGTAATACATCACAGTAAGTTTTATCATGTATTTAAGGGATTGCTATTTGAAATTCAGTAACTATATTACAGTTACTAATTCCAGTGATTTCCCGTTACTTTGACAATTTGAGGTTTAGTTTGTTTGCTATTCTACCAGGAGATAGTTGGGATTGATGGTAACTACAAAGTTGTCTTATTTACATTTTAGATGTTCAATTCAATTTCTAATTCAATTCAATTTGCAAAATCCTAACAGAGGTTATCTCAGGGCACTTTCATATAGAGCCAGTCTAGACCAGACTCAGACTCTCAAAATTCCCTCATGAGCAAGCACTTGGCAGCAGTGGTAAGGGAATACTTCCTTTTAACAGGTAGAAACATTGAAAGGAACCTGGTTCATGGCGGTTGTCTGGCTCGACCAGAGAGAGAAAGAGAGGAGAGAGAGAAAAAGAGAGAGAGAGACAGGGAGCATAGCAGAGCACAGGTATCACATAAATATGTGTATTAATAATGAGACGAATGATAAAACTTATAATTATAATAATAACACTAATAAGACAAAATATAATGATAATAACAAAAATCATGACATCATAATAATTAGAGGAGTGGGTGTTGATCAGGCTCATGGGGCAGTAGGTGGATCTGCAGCCATGGATCCAGACTCAGGAGCATCAGAAAAAAACCTGCAGAAAGTGACAGGAGGAAGAGGAGACAAAGAAGCACAAAACTACAGGGGGATATGAATATACAGATGGAGAGGGACAGGAGGATAGAGGAGCTTGGTGCATCATGGGAAGTCCCCCAGCTTTCTAGGCCTATGGCAGCACAACCAAGGTACAGACAAGATGTGCCCAATTTTTTTTATAATGTTACATAGATAAGAAAAGGGTCCTTGAAGTCCTTGAAGTTTCTTTTATGTGGGAGTTAAAGGACATATCCTGATACTAACGATGCTATGTAGCATAACTACATCATTAGTAGAGTGTTTTTGAGGTGTTGTGGGGCAAATTTTGTCTGAGTTTAACAGCAGAAAGTTTCTGTTCATCCAGGTCTTGTGTCCTTAAGGCATGCTTAAAGTTTAGCTAACTAATTGGTCTCATGTACAATTGGGTATATTTTTCATAATAACGAAAGTTTATGGAGTGTTTCCTAATAATATTGCCTAAAGGAAGCATATATTTAGGTGAATGGAATGGGTCCAAGCACAGATCCTTTCGGAACTCCATGACTAACCTTTGAGGATTTATCATTAACATGCACATACTGATACTGATCTGATAAATTGGACTTAAACCAGCTTAGAACAGTTCCCTAAATGCAAATGAAAATGTTTTAGTCTCTGCATTTCGATATAATGTTCAATAGTGTCAAATATAGCACTAAGATATAACAAGACTAATACAGATACATGTCCTTTGTCTGATGCAATTAGAAGATTGTTTGTAACTTTCGCCAGTGCTCACTCTGTGCTATGATGCACTCTCAATCCTGAACGAAAGTCCTCAAATAAACTATTGTTATTTGAAAAGGTAACATGACTAATTGGCAAGAAGTTCTCAAGGAAAAACAGTGACTGGGTTTATTTACACTCTGAGCAAAGCCATTTGAGTAATAATGAGATAAATGCACCGCTAAGGCTGTTATTATCAATGTCCAAACGAATATTGAAATGAACTTCTATAATTACTTTATCTGTATTCAGGACTAAACTTGGTAAAAACTCAGGCTTTAAAATTTTCCAGGTTAGATTTGTAAGACTAAGAATCAGGCTTTGGAATGAGTTATAATTGAGTTTAGGTTTAAGGCTGATTATTAGGCTTGAGTTGAAAATGGCCACAGCTGCACCTTCTCGGATGGTGCCACTGGGAATATGTGTGTTAATATGACTGGAGGGAGTGGATTCATTTAGGCTAATATATTCAACATCAAACAGCCAGGATTCAGCAAGACAAAATATGCTGATCCAATATTAGATCATTTACTAATTAGGCTCTGGATAGGAGCAATCTAATGTTTAGAAGTCAACAATTAACTCTCTTATTTTGTTGCGCTTCTGCAGTGGTGGTCTTAATTTCAATAGGTTTTTCAGTACAACTCCTCCTCTTTTTTGGTTTTGAGTTGACTGATTTAGCTGGTCAGGGGCAGAGACAGTCTCTATGGGATTTTGGAAGGGTGACCGCTGTAATGGAAGCACAGAGACGCATATAAGAGTGCAACTCTGCCTCCTGGTCTCGGCTGGCTAGCTGGCCACTAAGCCTGCATTCATCTGGTTTTGTTCAAAGTTGGAGAGTGTTTGAACCCGGTTGCTTCACTGAAGACAAGACTTGGAGGATGCAAGCAGCGTTGCCAGCTTGGCGATCTTCCTGCTAGATCTGATGACTTTTTAGCAACTTTTTTTTCAATAACCACTGGTGGGGTTTTTTTTTGACGGACTTTGACTCCGTTCCCTTGAGCAGAGTCTCTGATATTTCTCAGTAAATTTTCTTTAATGTGAATTTCACAATCAGTACACACTTTCTGGATTGACTGTGTTCAGTAAGTCAGGGTCAGGGTGGTAACAATGAGCCGCTAGAAAGAAGTGTGAATGATCATGTACCCAAAAGACCAATTACTGATCCACATTGTTTGTGCAGGAAGCTTCTTTTTTGTTTTGTTCTAAAAGAACAATGATTAACATAAAATATATTTAACTTAACCATACAAGTTAATTTTTTCCAAAGATACACAGAGTTTACAAGCCTGAATTCATTCCACTGCTTGGTTCCTCTCGATTCATGGCCTAAATCAACAGTTTTGAAATTCGAGGTAGATCTAGATGTATTTTGTAGTAATGAAAGCAGCCTAAAAAATATTAATAGCTAGTAATAAAGTTAGTTAGAATCACTTCTGTTTAGTTTGGTTTATTTTTTTTTTTAAGAAAAATGTTGTATATATGCAAATAGTTATATAATTTATGTCATATTTTAGTGACATCCAGCTACTTTTCAAGGAGCCCACTTTCCATTAAAAATAGGGTGCAAGCTAATGTTAATACAAAGTAATTAGCTACCTGTTGATGATGAGTGGTGAAGTCATTTTCAGTGACTGATAACTAATGAGTAGTGATTATTGCATTTTCAAGTAACTTGCCTGATGCTAATAGGATTAAACTGTTTATCTGCCCTGTTCTGTATCAACAGCCACTCGCAAACAACAGGAATTGAAACATCAGTTTACTGGTTGGACCCCTCGAATGAGTAATGGTGTCACTCAGTCAAAATAGACGTAAATACTGTATATCACAGCAGCTCATTATATCAGACTTTCTAGTAACTATTGGAGGAAATCAACATGAGTAATAAATGCAGAATGAATGCAGAACCATCCTCCACTGCTTAGTTAAAATCCATTTATGAAGTTTGGACTGGAACGTAAGTCTTAACACCCGCAACTTCCCAAATTTACAGTCATCATATGCTACAGGTCAATGAAAGTCTTATTTACTGCCCTTTTAAAATCACTCATACATTTGGGTGAAGGAAAGATAAGAACTCAAGTTCCTACAGGTGAGAATCAGTGTGTTTTAGTTAAACCCCAGGCTGTAAATAGGCACTAAAGGATGGTAGAATTCACAATCTACAGATAAGATCAGTGTTAAGTATCATAAAACACATGTCCAGCAGTGTGTACACACATACCTAAAAAACCTGCTTCTCTCTGACTTGTTTTAAGAGAGTAAGTTTGGAGTTTAGTGTTGTAGTTGTAAACCACTGACCCTCTTCGGACTTGGCTTCCCACGTTACTTTTCCGATTGAAGCTGGAGCTCAGCCTACCGTGGAAGTTGCAGATGCTTCGTGTCGAAGGCTAATACTTTAGCCTCTTTGAAGATGACCCACATTCTGCACATGGCTGAGGACACAGCAGGAGAAAGGACTACTTTCTGACCCTGCACTACTCTGACCTGTGGATGGCCTCTGCTGAAGTAAGGCAGGGATCCCTTGAGTGAACACCATCAACCAAAACACTGACCATTAACGTGTCAATCAGTACCCACCAATCGAAAAGGTGGTCCACGAACAAAGGCCTTGTCAAACAAAGGTGGGACACATATGTTTTGAAATGTTTTCTAATTAAGAGCCAGGGTGGCACAACATCATCTGATCTCCATCTTTTGATTCTAACAGATGCTCCTGTCTGTTTTTTTCCTCTAAGCATCAGTGTTACCAAAACATCCGCTGTCTCAACTGTTTCCCCCAGCTTTAGTTTAAAAAATCTTCCACTCATCGCCATGATTAGATCTTCCTGTTTGGAATGAGAAAACACATTTTGGGCAGGTAAACAGTGCAGAGTGGAAAGAGCGGTTACCTTCCCCTCAGACCTCAAATATTCTCTAAACCACAAGTGGTTTAGGAAGTACTCAAACACAACCAAACCAACAGGCAGCCTGGTCAGCTTGATGGATGCCCATTTTTCCCTCCTGAGGTAGTTTCGACACATACGGATATTAACTCCACCACCTACAACACACCAGAAAAAAACATGATTTTGTACCATCATGGTAAATGTCTGAGGTAAGCCACATAAGTTCCTCTCCTCTTGACCTATGTAAGTGTAACCACTCAAGTGCGTGTAAAATTCCAGGCTGGGTTTTTAGGCCACAGTTGCCTGTAAAATTCTAAGCAAACCGTTCAAAATCATGGGGAGGGAGCTCCTACTCTTACCAAAATGATAATCATCCATCCACAGCGAGACCATCATCAGTGCCAGTGAATCTACCATGACTGTTGATAACGACACTACTAGATATGGTTGATTGGTCTCTCTGCAAGCGTAGCAACCAATTAAACTCAATAGAGCCTGTAACCTTAACATAGATAATGCTTAAATAGGATTATTTGGCACTGGCAGTCATTGCTCACTCTGAGAAAGATGGCATTTCATGATAAAACTCAATGCTTGAAAAATTAAGATAAAGCTACAAGTAAAGAGCATTTCAGTGAAATCCTGCCCAGTTAAAGACTTTGATATGGGGGCATTCAAGTGGGAGGTGTACCGGACCTTCATCATCACCGTGGGGACGATAATAGGCACTCGGTTAAGACTGTGGAACAGTCATGGAAAAAACAAACACTGAACAGTGGTTTTGACACAGGACATGAACAGTGGTGTCTTGTGAGGAAGTCTTGTATTTTGTTGATTCATCCGTCTGCTATGACCTCCTCCTACCATGAACTTTGTTGTTCTTAAAATGTAACTATGGGTCATGTTAAGCTGCCTGTTCGGACAACCTCTGTGATTGTGTTTTACACAAGAGAGTCTCGAGTGTTCATACTGAGGAAGATTTGAACAGTTTTTACAAAGATGTGGCTCTTTGAACAACAGACAAGAATCAAATTAATACGAAGTGGTGAGAACAAGCAGGAGGACGGGCAGGAAAGAAAAAGAGTCAGCTTGAAAAAAAAAACAGTCTGGGAAAACTTGCAGGGGTGTGTGTGTGTGTGTGTGTGTGTGTGTGTGTGTGTGTGTGTGTGTGTGTGTACGTGTGTGTGTGTGCACGTGTGTGTGTGTGTGTGCGTGTGTGTGTGTGTTTGTGTGCGGTTTTGCTTGCCTGCACCTCTAAACAGGCCTACTGGGGCCAGGTAGGGACGTGAGGAATAGTTGTCGACACACAAAAGACTCCGCTTTTTGTCACCCCGAGGAAGGCTGCATGCAGAAACTCGTATGAGATGTAGGCAGTCGACAGGCCTGACAGCATATGGTGTTAATGTGTGTGCATTTGTGTGCGCGCGCGACTTTTACATGTACAAGGCACAGTGGGCCTCAGGAGAAAGATTTCTCTGGTTGATTAGTTTCCTTTCTCAGACCTCAGCTCCCCTCTTGCATCTAACATTTAGAAGTCCCTTTCTTGCTCACTAATTTCTAGTTTACTTTTACAGTCAGTCAGACCGCAATCTTTGCCAACGACATATTTTAACATTTACTCATGTTATGTCTAAAAACCTGCAGAACAAAGGTTATTCTGAAGCAATGATCCAGATAAAAAGACATTTTTTTTCATTTTAAAGTATACAAGATAACAGTCTTGCTGAGCAGTGTACAGATTATCCATCCCCAAATATTCTCTACAATAACTATTGTGTATTGATGTGGTGCCTTGATGATATTTAGGCTTCATATTTTATGTAAGAGATGACTGAATGCAGCTGGGGTAGTTTTCAACTCATTAGCAGTTTTATCTTTGTTCTGTACATAAACAAATAGCAGCAAAAAGCTTCTTCCGGAGGGAGGAAAATCTTTAGCTATGTTATGGTTATGGTGAGGGGCACTCAAAGAAAAAGTGAAGCTGAAAGCCTGAGTACACAGTCACATTTCTCTTTCTCTCCCTTTCTCTCTGGCTCTTTCTTGCTCTCTCTCCCACCTTGCTAGTTTTGTAAAAAGTCAATATTGACCTTCAGTCATAAAGCAGGATCTTAGATCTAATGTAATTTACTGCATACAGTAAAACCCAGAGATGTAAGCTAGAGAGCCCCCCCCACCCCCATGCGGAAACAGGCGCACACATGGAGGTTATATGAGGGTGTACAGAACGTTTTCATTGAATCTTGGTTATGTTATGTTACAGAAAAAAACTGCAACATGGACAATATCTGAGGAGAGGAGGAGGCAGAGGGGTTTCTAGAGAGATGAGAGGAAGGAGAAGGTTAGGAGAAGATGATAACACAACATAGAGAGGCCTGGAGGAGGTGTTAAAGGCCAGTAGGTGAGAGCGTTTAGTGAAGGGGAGGGGGGGGCGCAAACAAAAGAAAGGCAAAAAGCTTGAGTGCGGCGCTCGAGGGCAGTGAAGGGGAAGAAAGAAGGGGGGGCAGGAGGGGTGAGAGGGGTTTCAGGGTGGCAGTGAAGGCTACTGAAGCTCCACAGGAGTTTGGGAACCAGTGAACCTTGCTCTACCCCCTCCACCCCTCCACTCCTCATCCCCCTGTCCATCAGTGTGAGGAAAGCCTCCTGGCGTGCCGGCGGTACGTTTCCCATGAGCTTTAACATGCAGCCCTTTAACCCTTCTCTGGAACGTACTGCGCCAATATTATTCTCTGTCCTGGGGAATCTGGGGAAAGTAAAATAATGTTTTACAGAAAACAGAATAGCATTTTAGCGCCTGTTAGGGTGATCAAGATAAAATGATGGAGGAGGCGATCGTAGCTTTGGGGATAATGATGAAAGCCAGTGTCATGATAACGGTGAGTATGATTTTTTTGGAGTGAGAGTGTTGGGTCTGAAGCGAAATCTCAAAACAGCAGCTGGATGCATTGACGTTAAATTGGGTGAAGACATTTATGTTCCTCACAGGATGAATAGATCTTCATTCTGAGGGCGTGTTGGCAAGTAGTAGGAAGAAAAGCATTGTGGGCATGTGTGCATGACAACCACTATCAACTACCTTTACTATACAAACATGCCAGCAACTAGCAGCTAGAAAGTCTGCAATCAAATTCTGTTCCATCCTAGTTAACTGTGTCAGCATTTGCTGATCAGCACTAAGCACAACGCACAGCTGAGGCTGATAGGAATGTCATTAGATTCACTAGTATTTGGTCATAAACCAAAGTTTTGGATAAAACTAAAAATTTGATCTGATGATGGAATAAAAACTTAGCCTAAATTGTCGCCAAAGGTGTTACAGTTAATCCTGAATGCCTGTACAAAACCTCATGGAAAAGCCAGGGGGTTGTTAGGATTAATAATCTGGAAACCACAAACATCTCAATTTGCCACATTTCAAGGCTATCCATTCACTAGTTGTGTAGATATTTCCATGAGACCAAAAATGTTAGACCGACCAACAACGGACATTGCCAGCTGCAGAACGCTGCCACTAGCATGGCTAAAAAATAAACACTGGACCGCAACTGTGACCAATCTTACCATTTGGTTTTCTTTACAAGGAGCATTACAGCCTCACAGAGCTGTTAGCATGGCTATATTCTCCTTATCTTGCTACTTGTTAAAAGGCTGAAAGTGATCATCAAGGTTTAAAGGGGTGAAAAGGGTGAAAATTGACAATCTGTGATCCTGGTCTTATAAAGGTCAGTCTGTTATCATCAAAATGTATTAATCCACATATTTATAAGATTTGATTTTCTTTGTCATTGGAATTACCCATTCAACAAGATAGAGAGTAATAACAGTTTTACCAGGTGGATTGTCAAAAATCTGATGCTTCCTGACATTCCACATAGCCTAGACCTTATCGGAATGAAAAAAAAAATCTTTAAACATAAAAAGTAAGAAGTGGGAATACCTTCCCACAAAATAAGCGAAACAAAAAGAAACCTCCAAGGACTTTGCTCTGTGTGTTTATGAGTGTGTCTGTGTGTGAATGTGTTCCGGTGATAGTCAGCAATGAGACTAAATGGAAAAGCCCCTATATCAGACACATCCAAACAAGCAGACAGGCGGCTCTGAGCTAATCCTGCAGAATATCAAAAGAAAGTCCTGAGAGAGATGGAGGGAGTGACTGTGAGCAAGAGATAGACAGAAGAGGGAGAGAGGTCAGGAAATGGGCAGGGGAGTTCAAAGAGGGGATGGAGAAAGAGAAAAAGAGGGAAGGAGGGTCTAGGAGAGAGTTAAGAGAGTTCAAGTGTAAAATTAAGAGAATAAAACCCTTTGTAATGTGCTACTTGCCTGGTGACCAACCACTATATAGCCATTGCTTGCTGGCTCTCTTAAATCAGCTAATGCCCTGTAAGCCTTCATAGATTTACGCTGGGCTTTTCATACTTTTAAAGGTCATTTTATTTCCAGACTTCACTGTTTTCCAAGGGATGCATGTTCCTGGATACAGGATTATCCAGCAGCAGCTATAAATTCATTAAGCTAATATGCCCCTGTGCCGCCACCCCCCCCCCAAAAAAAAATCAAACAACCCCACCTGGAATCATTCTAAGACTTGCAACCTTTCCCTCTGTTTCCCTCTGTCCCGTTGCCCCTGGTAACACATCCCACCTGGAGTGAGGCCAGCACCCCATTAAGGAGATCAAAGCTGGGTAAAGTGGATGAAGCTCTCTCTCTTGCTCGTTCTGTCTTTGTTTCTCTTACTCACGTGCTTATACCTGACTTACATTTCCTCTCTCTCTCTCTCTCTCTCTCTGGATTTTATGTTCTTCTTAACACAGTTCCAAAAATTTCTCTTGCAATCTTTCTTTCGCACCTGTAGAGGAGGTTTAATAGAGTCGAATGGACAGCTGATGATATGGGAGACACTTGAATGGAGAAGGGTGGAGCACTTTGTGTAGATGCTCAGATTGGTTTAAAAATGATTATCATGACAGATTACAGATGTGGTTGGCTGCAATAGCAATGAGGCCTCCCATGCTGTCAACTTAATGGTTCAAGAGTTTTAAGGAAAAAAAATGAATCAGGCACATTTTCCTCGTTTCCTCTTTTGTGTGGGGGCTAATCACTCTTAACTGTCCGCAAATTGCTTAGTGGGCAGAACTTTAAAGACAAAGTCATATTTCTACTCCTGAGGGAAACCCAGGGACACCCTTTGTATTTAGCAATGTTTGGTAACACTGACCACAGAAAAAGAGAGAGAAAATCACGCTATCTATTTGTATAAGTTTTAAATATGAAAAATGAATACAAGCATTGACATATTCCTCTGCAAACACAGGCGGAGGGGGGATGAAAGCCTGCTAACACATAGAGCTAGTGTTACTCCCACATGTCTCCTTGTCTGATTTGCTGTGGTTTTAGGAACGGTAGCGAAACCGTGAGCTAGTATTGGACGCCCTCCTCTCCTGCTCACTCTGGGTGGGTGGAAAGTGGAAGTTGTCTGACAGGTAGCCAACTTGTAAATGTGAAACATTTCCAAAAATAACTGAATGTATGTATAACATCACTCTAAGGTAATAGTATAAAGTAAAATAAATTGGAAGAGACTTGCTATTCTAGCTCTTGCTTTCGTAGTGTGAATGACTATGTGTGAATTCCAACATCCTTTCCTTCCATTTTCCTTTAAAAAAAAAAAAAAGGCAAATTAACGTCATTGAACCGCAAACAAATCCTCAAGTTTTATTCTAGGAGACAGCTGAGTGATTCCTGTAATGTATCCTGCAGTGGTTACGCATATGTGACATTTAGTCCATGCATAGTCCCGGCATGATTCCAACACCTCTGTCAAACAGTATAATAATACGACTGGCCGCCTTTTGTAGCGATTAAACAGTCAGGCAAGTGTTGCAATGTGAATCCTGCTTTCAGCCATGTTGTGGCTTACATTTTTGTCCCCTTTTTTGTCATCTGAGGGGTTTACAATTCACTATATAATGGGATGAAAACAATTTTTCACCACACATCGGTATTTCCCTGTTTTTTGCTTTCTGCCCTGAAGCACCAACTTTTTTCAGTCTCCTCCAAGAACTCAGTGGTCTCTTCCTTCTTTCCACAAAGTCTGCAAAGTCAGTGAAATATTTTTTGTTGCTCCCTTTGAGGATTTGTTTAAAATCTTTCAGTACTTTTTGCAGGAAAGAGGACTGGATATTGCTGACTAGACTGGGGAACTCTAGTAAGACATTCATTGAAAGATTGGAGACCAGATGGAAACAGCAAGAAAGACTGGTTATTGTTACCAAATGAAAGCAGGTGAAAATGAATGACATGTATTATAGATGTATTGCAAGAAGCATCAGAAAGGATTCCGTTCAGCTTCAAAAAGGCAAATTAATATGCAGATTTCGATCATAACATACTGTATTGTGGCTCTGCAGAGGTTCATTCTGAAATGGAAATGACCGATGTGCATAAATAGCTACATTAAACTCTCAGATATGATTTAGTCATGTCTTTGATAAAGACAAAATAATTTTTTAAGGTTTTACATCCATACATTCCTCTGGCTCAGTTACTTGTGTTGCCTCCTATTTTATGGTGTCAAATGGATTAAACTAATAGTTTGTGAATTCTTAATGCTTTTACAGAGAACACATATAAAGACAAAAATCAAATAAAGCAAACAAACAAATTAAACGTGAATACTGTGCAAATAAGACTTTTTCCATACAATGTGCAGTTAATTTGTTTGCTTTCTATAGATGTGCCAGTGCTGATCAAAGCCATCTTGAAGTTCCAGAAAAAAAAACAAAAAACACTGTTAAACACCAAGTCCTGTATTTCTTACAACACTGAAAAAGCAAGGGAGAAAAGACTCAACACAATATCAAGTGTCGCCTGAGACAGAGGAGGCAGAACTGAATGTTTCAAGCAAGACATACAGCGTGTAGCCAGTTGATGACACTGTGTTTATTTAGCCATTTGTGCACCAGTTATCAGTCAAATAAAGATCGTAATGCCCTATACAGAAATGTGGAGTAATAAATAATAAAATGAGATATCAATAAATGTTTGGCAAAAAACTTTTTGGCAATAAAGTCCACGTAACCGAATGCTGTCACAAATGGGACTGCAACTGACCCTGATTCACCACGTTGTATAAATGAAGTGACGGTTGATCGTGTCATATGAAAATTAAAATTAAAATATTTTCACGATAAACAATGCTAATGATTCACTTGACCAGCCTCTGAGTCACACCTAGCAATCAGTCTGTACATGAATTCATCCGTGGGTCACCGTCCCGTAGCATCACGCTCACGATTTTTTCCATTGCAGCGCTAAATAGTTGCAGTCTATTCTGTGTGGGAGAGGAATGTACTGATGAATGTACTGACGTATCTGAGTGTATTTTACAGTATAAGTGCTTGTTGATACTATAGAAACCACGTCACGCCTGAGATCATACTGTCTCCAACAAGCAGAATATATGACTAAGAGGCAAAGGTGGGGTGTAAAGTAGTGACTAAACAGGCAGCAGTTTATTGCTTTACCTAAGTAGATAGGTCCCGTTACTCATTTTTCTGCGTGCTTAGCTCATGCTATATTCTGACTCAGGCTTGCATTTGCATGTGACATGGTCTTAGTGTGACATGAGCTCTGTGTACTTAGACAGAGCAAAATGTTATCTTTAAAAGCATTACTGTTCAATCAGGGAAGCATGAATAAAGAGCGAGATGTGACAAATTGATCATGATCTCAATAGCTGTCATTTCTTTTCCTAAACTGTGGTTCACAAATATTTCAAATGAAAAACTGTGTTTTGCTGTGTGTGGGTGTTTTTCCGCTGTAAGTATGTTGAGGTGATTCCTGAAAGTTTGGTTTGACTAACACATTCTTCAGTCTGAAAAAAAAAATTCCGAGAATAAAAAGCTGTTCTTTATTATATGAAATCGTGCTAACAGTGATTTTACTCCCATTCTTGACAGTTCCTTGGTAACCAGTGGAATTGAGCCATACATCACAAAGTAATCTATGAGGCATTTGTGCTTACACCTCAGCTAGCCACTGAAAAAATTTGAGCCAGGTGCAAGCATTTTTTTTTTTTACAGAGCACTTTGCTGATGAAACACAGCTGAAGAACCCCCCTTTACTCCAGCAAAAACTTCCCCCAAGTATGGGCATCCTACTTATTACCATTAAAAACTGGATAAGAATTATTGAAACCTTTTCTTCACTGATATTCTCCTGAGGTTTACTTTTATGGCATTTGGAAATGTTTCTTTGTAGGGGGAGTTTCTAGATAATCTGCTTGCCTGTTTCAACCTGGCTGAGGATCTGAGGAGTATAACTTGTGAAACCCAGGTCAGTAGGAATCATCTGAGACGGTTTAAAAACATTCCCCTGCTCCAACAGTTTACATGAAGCAATACAGATAATGGCTTATGAACGGTAATGGGAAGCTTATTCTAAACAGCCAATGAACCCAAATTCATTGCATGTGCACGACTGCATGCACATAGAAAAGGATGAATGTCACTGTTTAATGAAGAATTAGCTTCCTCAGTCTTCCTCTTGACTCTACCTGTGAACTTCCTGTTCTTCTTCATATCACTGCCCTTTGTTTTAGGGAGCAGCATTGACGGAACCAAAAAAAAAATCTAACGAGGTAAGGTGTCAGATTACGGGTATTCAATCAGCCTCAATGGTAAATGAGTCCCTGTAGAGGGAATTATTTGACTGGCAGCAGTTACTGGCAGTTCTAAAGGAAACACCAGCAAAAAACATTTTCCAATTACAGTAAGTCTCGTCATCATTCTTCTCAAGTACCCACATGGCACTGGCCATAAGCCACCTCTGCTTCTTGGTTCGAAGTCAACTGTAGAAAGACAGAAGCAAACTTTCTGCCTTGCTTATTCTTTAATGATACAGTTACTTATATAGAAAACGCGGTTAAAGTGTCCAGCTGAATACTTATAAGCCTGTTGTTTCTTGCCTCAGAGGTGCAATTTCATCATTTAAATAGCATCTGCAGTGCATGGACGCAACTTATCCAGGACATGCCTCATGAATCAAATGTGAGTATAAGGTATCAAGATCTGTTTATATTCACCAAAACAAGAGTGAAAAAAACATGAATCAGTTGTTTATCACGTAATGTCAACAGAACTGTTTCACTCACCATCTTTCTCCCTTGGCTTCATGTCAGATTTCTAGGTTAGGCTCACTAATAGGAGCAAAAATGTAACAAGGGAAAAAAAAACTGATAAAGAAAGAGAAGATGCCAGTGTACAGCCCTTATAGCATATGACTAAATGCTGATGTCACCAAGCTAACATGATTTGGTAGGTATCATGTACCATAGTCATTATGGTGATTAGTATTCAAGGTTGCTAAAATTTGCTAATTTACACTAAACAAATAACTACAATTGAGTCCATAGTGTGAGGAATGTCATTAGTTTGGGGGCAAAATTTAAGCTCTTGATGCCAATAGCTGACATCCTTACAACTACCCTATCCGCACGGCTAAAAAAACCAAAAGAATCATGGTCACAGGCTTGAACATATGGAACTAATTATTCTTTTTGAGTAT
This sequence comes from Istiophorus platypterus, assembly GCA_016859345.1. Taxonomy (NCBI): domain Eukaryota; kingdom Metazoa; phylum Chordata; class Actinopteri; order Istiophoriformes; family Istiophoridae; genus Istiophorus; species Istiophorus platypterus. Next base: position 9,858,031 of record CM029133.1, on the reverse strand, counting down.
AAGATTAAATGATTTGGCCATCAATGTTGTAACACCCTGCTGATGTCTCATTTTCACAGTTGCTAAAGTTTTTCCCGATGTTCATGGTAGGACCCATGCATGCAGCCTGGTTTTGGCTTAGCCTCACTCTAAAGTCCAAGAACAATCTTACTACTCTGTGAAGATAGTCCATTTTCCATTTTGGATAGTATTTTCCACAGGCGAACTGCCCACAGAATCTCTATGTGGGCTTTTACTTACCTTCATTCATCCAGCAAAGTTAACTGATACATGCTTTTTTCACCATTTACAGCTGCATGTTCGTGAGTGTGTGTATTGCTCTGTTTTTGTGGGAAGCAGCCTGGAGTCCACAGCTGTGCTGCTGAAATGAGTTCAAGGATATCTTACAAGGGGTTTTTTGAGCGGCAGTGTCTCTCATTGGGGGCTCTTTGATCAACATTGCCAACCTTGTCGGGGGATTTGAAATAAATCATTTAAGAGGCCTGCAACCTTTAAGGTTAGTCCCCTTATTTTTTATCATTTCTTTCAGGATGTCAGTCATCTTTGCACCACCTGGTTTCTGTCACAGTAATAGTTTATTTCAAATTGTCACTTGCCAAACACATGGCATATTATCACCTTATAAATTTGATATGTGTTAGAATAACTTGTTAGCCTATTTGTAGGCCCACTAGATACTGTACACAGTAAGATAGCTTCTTGTAGGAGTGGTGTTTTTGTCCACTTGAAGAATATTAGCTCTTTAGTTGCTAAATGCTCCAGTATGTTCACCTTAGCCTTAACTGGTTACTTACTATGTATAGAACTGTTACAGTGGAGTGAGTTTTTAGAGCTTTTTTGCTCAAAACAACTGCCTGGTTTAGCTGAAAATTAAGCTGATTAGAGGGGTGAAAATGAACCAAACAGTAAATTTGCAGGCCCTAAAACCAACACAAAAACTAGAAGATGCTAAAAAGCCACATAATCTGAGGGAAAATGCTGAGTTGGACGGTAAATTATATGTGGGTTAGTTATCGGAGATGTTTTTATTCAGTTTATCAGTTTTTGGCAAGTTACTTGAAAACACTGATCAATTAATCCCTAATTACATTCGTTTACTAATTACTCTCCAGTAAAAGTAATTTGTTACAGTATTTGTTACTTTAATTTCCTTACTGGGTTGTCAGCTCTGTCAAAGGCGTCTTTAAACAAACCCAAATTGTCTACGACCACATATCACATCTTTTATATTTATGTCTGTGGCGAACATTTGCCACATCATCAGCCAGCCAGGAAAACACAGAACGTAAATAAGAAAACTTTGCAATTACCTGGAGTCACGTTTCTCCTCCTATGGTAGAGGCTACCACCTGCTCTGCACCTTGACCATATCCCTGGACCAGGCTATCTACTGGACACAGAGAGACCCCACTGATATCAAACCTCACATTTCAACGTAAGAGAGCGTCACTGGGATTAGCAACATAATTACTGCACTTCCAACCCCTCAAACTACTCATTACTTCAAAAAGTAGTCACATTATTGAAAGGTGTACATAAGTAGGGCGTTACAGCAAAAACAGAAAGTTATTGATTATAACAGCATTAACGGATAACTTTTGCCATCATTCCTTAAATTAACCTATCACACCTTTTGTTTCTAACCTCTTCTAAATAAGTTTTGCTCCCCTGGAGTTTTGTTTAACCCCTGTATGATTGTCCAGTAGCTCATTTTTTGCTGTACAATATTATCCTACATTATCCAATATTATCCCAACAGAAATGTTGGGCAGCATGCTTAAAAAAAAACAAGATAGAAGTTGTAATAAATGGGAATTATCCTTTAGGAAGCTAGTTGTGAAATCAGCTGTGACCAGGGCTTGATAAAGCTTGAAGTCAACTGTACTACTGTGTTAATTCTGCATGTAGCAGTGTCAACCGAGAGGCCCTTGTTTTGCACTTGCGCCTGAAGACACCACAGCCCCTAACAATCAGCAAATGAGCAGCCTCCCTCTGCCACTAAATGAGGGGGAGTAGAAGCAAGAATCAGAGGGAGGAGGACAGGAATGTTAGATGGAGTGTTGCAGTTCAGTAGTCATGCTTACTTTACTCTGTAGGTTAATTACCATACTGACAGACTGATTACTGAGAGTGACAGAGGAGGGGGGGTCTGGCAGCAGCTCCATGTTGTACTCCTTAACCTTCAAACTCTGTGGGTGTGTGTGTGTGTGTGTGAGTTTGTGTGTGTGTGTGTGTGTTGGTTTTTGTAAGAGAAAGTGAGACTGCAACAGGGAATTAGGGAAATGTCAAGTTGGACTGTGTTATAAATAGTTAAAAATGAATGGACAGAGTTTTCACGACCTTAGTGGATATACATCACTGTTTGGTTAACTGCAAAACTTCCCCTCTCTCTCTCTCTGTTCAAGTGTATGCGTATATGTGGTGTGTGTGTGTGTGTGTGTGTGTGTGTGTGTGTGTGTGTGTGTGTGTGTGTGTGTGTGTGTGTGTGTGTGTGTGTGTGTGCGCGTGCGTGCGTGTACGTGCATGTGTGTGTGGGTGTTGGACACCTGGAGTTTGAATCGTGTTTAGGATGTCTGTATCTGTATACTTTTCAGTTCAAGGGTCGCTGCAAAGGTCCCTCATGCCAATGCAGTTGGAAAACAAACACATCAACGGACACAGGGACACATACATGCGACCATTTTCTTGTCAACAGGTTCTGGCACATGATCTTGTTAATTACCGTAGCCATGTGCGGTGTCAGGTACAACATACAAACAAGTTAAATGATGGCTTAGACTCACCAGGCCTAACCCAAACAGTAGATGCAAGTTCGCACATGAACATACGGTAACACGGATAGATTCACATTGTTTTTCTGATATCTATAACAGCAAAGGTGGTTGAATGAAACAAATGAATGAATGAAACAACCTGACCATGAGCATAGTACCCTACATCAAATGTGGGTGTTGACGGCATTTTTCAACACAGCTGCTTTTATTTAGTTTTAAGCTTCATTGGGTACACAATAAAACACAAACACATCAAGTGTCTGATAGCTGCAAAAGGTTCAGGATGCTTAGTGTATGTCTTTATTTTTTCTGTGTATGTTAACATGTGATACATTAATGAATAAGATTAAACTTCGAATGTCAGCACTCTACTTTACCACAAGTGTGTTAAGGCTTTCACATCTGCAGCATGCTAACAATTTGGGTCCATTGCCCTGCACAACCTCACTGACCTCCTCCTTCGACATTAGAGATCTTCAGGTCAGCAAGGCAAGGGATGAGCCAAATGATGAAGAAGAAAGTAAAAGAAAAAGGAGGCTGTCTAAGTAGCTTAAGTGTTTTTTTTTTTTTTCGTCTTCATCTGTTGGGGATCAAAGCTGGCTTCTGCTATAAGAGCTGTCTCCCTCATAAAGAGGATTAGTACGAAACAAACGCAGCTCTGACTCGGCCCCACTGAAGTGAGGAGGAGGGGTGCGCTCCCATTGCCAGCACAGGTGGGCAGCTTACAAGCTCGCGGAGGCTAAAAGACACCTCATTTGGAAAATATCCTGAAAAGTATTTTGGAGAGCGCTGTGTACAAGATCATGATATCCCCACACACCGTCTCACCTACACATACCGTCCTTTTGATGCTGCAGGGGGCCAGTGTGTTGGGGGAAGCCCTTGCTCAGCCAAGCTCAGCTCCTGTCTGCCAGGCAGATAATGCAGTAGGTATGAGATGAAACACTGAAGAGTTGAAAAAGGACACTGTGCATGTGTGTGTGTGTGTGTGTATTGGTGTGTACTTCTCTTTCCTTATGCAGTATCTGAGTTATTATGTGCTTTAGCCAAAAATGAATTTGCAATTGCCAACGCTTGACCGATGGTGAGAAATATTTGGATTCTTCTCCATTCGCTTAAATTTGGTTGATATATATCAGAAACTAATTCTTAATTGTGATGAAGGCAGAGAAACACACTCGGTAGCGGCAGCAAGCCTTGTCTACATGCCTATATTAGGTCGCCCTATTTGATATCAAACTAAAATAGATCCCTGCAGCTGTCTGCCCCACCTGGCCGGCACCCTCACAACACAGGTGACTGCCATCAACACCAGAGCACACACTGTAACAGAGGACGGCCTCTGTACAGTATTTCTATGTGTGTGTGTGTATGTGTTCCATGAAACACGAGGGACAGTAATGGATGGTGAATGCCACGAGTAGTTTTCATTAATAGTACCGCTCAGGCATCGTGACATTTTCATGCCCTTTGCCGCTCAACATAGGGTATCTGCCAAAACCTGCATGGTCACAAAGCCCTAACCTTGTTGTACCATGACAAACATGTCACCTGACTGACAATCATCATGACACTGTGAGTCTGTGCTGAAAAAGATGCGTCATGGGACTGACCCTGCAGGATGATAGGATGATCTCCGCTGTCACCAAGTGGACTAAATGTTTCAGCATATGTGGCACCGTGAATCGGATGGGACAGAACATGTCTGGTATAGAATACACTGCAGAACATTTAATGTAGCAAACATCTGGGCAGATAGAGTGTTTACTGTGTGATATCTGAGAAACAGAACTGGATTATTGGATTATATCAGCAGCGATTCCCTAGATGGTCGGCGTTTACAAGACTTGAACAGATCCAGATGTATCATGTTGTTAAAGCATATTCAGAGATACTAATCTAATACACTTTGTCAAATTCAGTGAATATCTCTTCGCGGTACACTAGCTTTCCATTCTTTGTGTGTGCTGTAAATAATGAAACAAACAAAGTGGCTCAGACTGAGCCAGGCAACACTTTTTCAGCTAATGGGTCATATTTGTTTATCCAGTATCATTAAATAACTTGGCCGCAGACATTCAACTTGCTTTCTTTTTTGTGAAGATATGGTGTCTAGATTATGGCTACAATTTGCTAACACACAACCTAACTGATGTTAGTTATGTTACTGGCTGTCTTGTTGTTTGCTCTATGTTTGCTCGCTCTCTGTCGTGTTATTTTTCAGCGCAACTTGCGATGAGTTTTATAGCCACAAAATCCGAAAACCACAAGGTTGCCATCACAGCGGGATCATTTGGTTGGATGCATAAACCTATGCTATGCCAGGTAATGTCACCTTCCTTGTTAAATCAGCTAAAAACCTACAAACTTCTCTTCCTTCACTTTGGTTTTTAAAAAACAATCTTATTTATTGTGTTTTTGTTTTGCCTCAGGCTGAGAAAGAGTTTCTGCTTACAAGCTATGTGAGACACTTTGGATTCCGCTATTGTGTCATTGGCAATGTACGTCCATGAATTCGGGGGGTGGAGCTTCTGAAAGGGCACCGAAGGGAGGAGTGTATTTGTTTTGCTGAGCAGTCTTTCTCCAGAATAGCTTACTCCTCATTTAAACATGGAAAATTATATACTAACTTTATATATATATATCAAAGCATTGTTTTATTTCTGTAATTAGCAATTTATAAGGGAGAGTTTGACATTTTGGGAAATACACATATTTTTTTTCTTGCCAGTAATTAGATGGGAGAAGATTGAAATCCCTCTTATGCCTGTCTGTGAAATATGAAGCTGTGGTCAGGAGATGCTTGGCTTAGCTTTAGCATAAGGAATAGAAACAGGGGGAAACAGCTAGCTAAGGTTTAAAATCCCACCTACCAGCACTTCAAAAACTCACAAATTACAATGTTATATCTTGGTTTAATCCATACAAAATTAAGTTTAAAAATGACAAGCTGTGTTTTTTTTATCATGTGCTCAGTGAACAAAATCCACATAACAACTAAAACAGCAAGTGCAAATACAGAAAATAAGATGTAATAAAACAAGACGCTTAGAAAAGTACAGCAAAACTAACATTACGGAATAAAAAGTACCTAGCTGCTGACGTAAGTCCAATTAAGTTTATAGTATTAATTTAAAACCTGGCTGTTTTGCATCTAACTGTGCAAAATGAAAATAATTACAGTCAAGCAGGAAAATCCCAGACTGAAAGCAGCAAAAATAACCATGCGTGTAACCTCATCCCCTCACACACAAACCCCAGCACGCTGCAACAGTTTGGGGGTTACCAGGCTTGTAGTTGTGCCGGGTCAACACACATTTCTCTCTGAGTTGACAAGCAGAGGGGGCTGACATGTTCAGAGCTGTTTCACTTTGTTTCCTTTTTATACACAAACAATGTCCCACTGTCATCACTCCATCCTTCAAATACCAAAGGGCCCCTTAAGAGTACGGCCTCAGCGGGGCCTCTAGTCAGGCCCCACGATTTCTCCTGGAGAACACGTCTCCGAGGAGGGAACTTTTACTCCATGCAAACTCAGATATTTACCTCCGTTCAAGCAGCCTTGTATCCAGGCTAACAAGTTATACCCAAACATGCTCCACTGGATGCAAATTAGCGTGAGCTGCCAATCTTGCTGCCATTGCTATATTCTTCCATGAAGATTTTCCCCACTGAGAGAGTGCTTTCAGGAGGATAATGCCAACTTTGCCCTCATGTCTTGTGACATTAGGATTGCATTACCTTCTGACTGACATAGCAAAACACCCTCCCTGATTGTATTTTACAACTGGTAGTCAATCTCTCACCCTGTAAACCTGCTGGCGTGTGTTAGTGTGGGTTAGTGTGAGTTTTCTCACAGGTTATCACTCTCACAGCTGTTTTTTCTTGTACTTCGGCTGTAATTTAAGCTACTCGGTGATGATAATGGATTCAGCAGGTTCCTTTTAACAACCCTCTGACCAGATGTGCGCAGCAGCCTCAGGATAGACTGCTAAGAATCACTCTGTCTTCAGTTTCGTCTAAGGTGGTCGTCCATTTTCAACCAGGTAAGTCTCACCTGGAGGTCCTCAACGCGCCTCCTAATTATCCTTAGCTTTCCCATCCTATGCTCTCACCTGACGGTTTTTATCCTGCCCCTATGTATGACAGCATAGCCTCACGCCCTACATGATCCTCTCCAAACTCTTTTCTTCAAAGCTCAACCTGAATGTGCTGATAATCTTGTTTTCGAATACCTTAGATTCCTCATTTCTTTTACAAAACAGTTATCCAGTTTAGTTGAACACTCTTGAGGTAAAAAAAAAAAATACATTCCACTTCACTCTACCTGTATTAAAGGTATATAAGATTTTAGGAAATACTCACATTTGCTTCAATCTAATATTTTGACACTAAATATTATACTACAGCCAGAGATAGATTTTGTACAGTTTAAACAAATTAAGATGCAATGTGCAACTTAATGAGATTTAAAGGTGCTAGTAGATTGATATTTTTTCCCCCCTTGGACAGAGCCAGGCTGGGCTTTCCACACTTTATGCTAAGCTAAGATAACTGTCTCCTGGCTCTAGCTTTATTTTTCAAGGACTGACATGTAAGTGGTATAAATCTTCTCAACTAACTCTTTCCCAGAATGTCGAAACTAAATGTCCAACTATTTGAATATCAATAAATTCAAAACTAAATTGTTGGAACCCCGAACGGCATCTTTCCCATATTGGAACTGGTGGACGACAACCTTTGTAACCTTCTTCAAACAGCAAATGGTGAGTTCTGCAGAGATGAAAGCGTATTTTTCCATGAATACTTTTGAGGGAACATTGTCTGAGATTTTCCCACCGCATCCCCATTTATCCTCCTCATTGCTTGCTCCACAACACCGTTAGAAAACAACAACTTATGAGCCATATCTTGCTCTTCTTTGTCATTTGGTGAAGCTGGTCAGCGGGTGTCAAACAGGTGCACCAAACAGGCCCAAATGATCGGTCTCGATTCAAGTTAGCCTTTAATCTCAGAGCAAAATTAAGACAAGTGTAACACTGCAGACAAGTAGAAAATCTTTGGAACTGGAGATTCGGAACATGTATGAATACTTTCCCCTTTAGACATAGTGTGACAACACTACGTACAAACTGTAAATCTTAGTCTTACACCACGTCCTCTTCACTGTCTACTTAAACATTTTCCTTCAGTTTCCCTAACCAGAGGGTCACACTTCATTTAGAATTTAAAGACCAACAAACTCTTATTTAAGAGCATTAAAAGTAGAGAATATTTTACAGATTGACCTGACTGTCAAAAGATGGAAGATGGAAGATCCTCAAGAGTCTTAAGTATGGTCAGTAATGGACTTGAGGCTACTCAATTAAAAGTAATAGAGTAATAGGAGGGCATTTTCAGTAATAGGTGAAAGAAGCCTCCTATATCATATTAAAAAGGAGGAGAATTGAGTTCCTGCTCACGCTTTATGAAGCATCTCAGGCTAAATGACCACAAAACCAACATTTTTATACTCTTAACCTTTCCCAGATGTGCAGTAGACAAGGGTGTGGACAAAGTAGGTGCAGCAACGCAATGGGAAAACAGTGCTGAAAAGAAAGAAAGAGTGGAGCACTGGGAGAAGGAGAATATAGCGGGGCGTGGAAGGAGGGGAAAGAGGCTGTCACTGCCTCCAGGGGTGACGCAGGGGGCCAGAGGTGAGAGAGATGGGGGTCTGTGCTGTCTGGGTGGTGGGACCACAGGGACTGACAGAATAATTAGGACGAGCATTTGACAGGAAATAAATACAGTGTGGGCAGGATTGCCAAGAGGCAGCTAGCCAGACACTGTTGAAAACAACAATAAACTGCATACTATATGGGTTAAGAAAACTTCTCATAGTGGGCCGCATCAGAGAATTCATGACCTTTGCTGCTCAGACTGAATTCAAATAATTTATTTCCTCCAGAGGGCATCATACAGATACTCTCATTTATTCCCATTCCTGTAGTTTTCTTTATTTTACCAGGAACTATAGTGTAGGCTTCATCCAATGGTATAAAAAACATTAATTTCAGATTTTTCTTGTAGAGCGCAGGGGCATTTTTTTTTTTAGACTGATTAGAAAAAAAGCTTCATAATCCTGTTCTGGCTATGTTTGTTGACAATGCTGGGATGTCACTATATGGGTTACATTCCATCTTGTTGTGTCTGGATTTGTTGGGATGTGTTGATAAACAGATGGAGCAGGAGGACAACTGGATACCTAGGTAGCCCAACTGGTTAAAGGTCATCCTTCCTCCCTGTCATTTATGCGTTGATATTTGAGAGGAAAAGAATGAAAGGTATGGAGAGCACCCAGAGAGGTGAGAGTGGAGACTTTGAAGAAACCTCTTTGTAAATGTCATTTTCAAGCATTTTCATCTGAAGTGGACTTGGGACCTCTAAGCAACACAAACAAAGAGCTGAAACACAACATAGCAGCTGAGACGTAACATAAAAGAGCATTTCTCTCATTCTCCTGAAGACGTGACTAATGCAGCATCTTGTTCAGTTTGCAGCCTTTTTTTTTTTCAGACACACCCTGAAATAGTAAATTAGCTTCGAACAGAAACTGAGTGTTCACAGTTTGACTTCTGCAAATGTCTGGATGTAACATTGGAAATCACTCTGTTGTTTCTGGGTAACTAGATGTGATGCTTTGATGTGGTTTCTAAATCCATTAGTGGCTCTTTAAAAATAAAAGCTAATGCTTCCTGGCCGGGAAGTCAGGATACCCCTCAATTTACGACATTACATAGAATTTGTAATGTTTGCTCACTGCTAACCACACAGACAGCAGATGCCTTCTAAGAAGTGTGTGCGGGGCTTAAAACAAATGCATCTTATTCATGGGTTGGAATAGTAAAACTTAAAATGAAGCGTTTACCAAAATCGAATCTTCTGCCTCATTTGTTTAGTAGTAGGTATCACTCCAGCTGGTCTGATGTTTGGAGAAAACTCAAGCCTTGCGAAAAGAAGACCCTGCAAACTGCTCTTGGTCAGCAACACAATTTATTGATCAGACTAATGTTTCAGTCCCTCTGGAGCTTCATATAAAGTATTGGAAGGTCCGCAGGGACCAAACGTTAGTATGATCAACAAATTTTGATGGTATGCAAGTGAAGTGCGCGGGATCTTCTTTTCTCGAGACTGGAGTGACACTTTTACAAACCTTCTTCTGAGATAGTTGGACATGCGAATATCTCCTAAAAAAAAATTTACTTGAGAAAACTGAAATCCATATCACCGCACCGACATTTCACTGTTGATCAGAGGGCTGGCCTTGTTCCCGACCTCTAAATCTCTGCCCAGATTTCCACCTTTTTTTTTTTTTTAAATAAAAAAAATTCTGGACTTCAAATCTGGTGCTGGTGCCAGGCTCACTGTCAGAACTTTATAGGCAGGACTTAGAGTGAAGAAATCATCCTTCTTTGCCAGAGCTAGAGAACCAGAGATAACAAATATGGATGAGACTGACGTAGCAGTGCAGGGTGCTGAACAACCTAAACACTGTCCACTGCCAGCAACCACCAATGCAGCTTTCATGTCAACTGAAAATGGCTTCAGCAGGACGGGTGTGCCCCTCACTGCGGGTTTGGTTGAGTCTGCAGCTACAATACAGGCTTTCTGAGTAAGTAAGTAAAGCTGAGGGCGATGGGACTGGTATCAGTTTTGCAGGTATTTGGACAAAACTAAGTCCTGGACAAATTTTTTATTTTGACTTGAAGATGATGCTAGATGAAGAGTCATTATCTTCTCTGTGCCTTAAGTATCTTTGGCAAGTTTCACCGCAAATCAATCAAGGTTATAAGATATTCTGCTGGTGATGCTAGAAAAAAAGCCAGAGGCTCGTCAAAGTCATTAGATTCTGTCCATGATAGACTTTAGAGATGTATCACGCTGAACCCAAAATGTATACTTCATGGTAGCATTGAATAAACAGCCACCAAAATCGATGAACGTCTCTCTAAAATATCATGACAATCTATTGGACAGTTGTTGAGATACTTAAGACTGGACCGAAGAGGTGGACCGACAGATGGACTGGCATTGCCATCCCTTGAGCCCCATTGCTGGTGCATTGAAACACATGCTAAAGATTTTCCTTAGCAGTTAAGTTGCCCTTTGGTTCCTTAACAACCATTATAATTTAAAAAGTCAGTTTTGACAATGCAAATTATGACACAGAATGCAAACTTGATGCATGGCTGAGCATGTATTAAACAGTACATGTTTTCTGGGAAAGGACCAAAATTTTTCAATTCAAAGGGCTCGAACAGTTGTTAGTGTGCAACAGGCATGAAGTTAGAGCAACATCCGTGAAAAATGTGTTTTCCCTTCTATACCATGCAGACAAAATATCCTTTCAGCGTGTTTCAGTGAGCATGTAACGCAAACTGTGTTTAACAAAACATGCTACAACAGCCGAGGGGAGAATGTGTCTATTCATCAACATTATCTTTAGCGATCTAAAAAGTAATATTGTTCTCTATGTTTTTGTAAATGTGACCACCATGCTTCTATGAAAAAGAGGTAATTTAATTTCCAGCAGGGCCCCCAGTCCACAGAGGTGCACTTTGCTTGGAGCAGATCCACCAGGATCCCCCGCCTGCATGTAGAGACCACATACCAACCCCGGCCCTCTGCTGGGAGCCCTGCGTGGCTCTGACCCAATGCACATGTCTTAGGCAATGACATTTATGTCTTTACTGTACCTGTCCAGGATGACAATCATAATCTGCCTTCCATGTTTAAGGGCTGGTTATGAAGCCTGAGCAGGGCCCTGAGGTCCTGCCAAACTTTCACGGCCTTCCCCACCAATTTAATGTGGATACAACATAAACATTTTTGCGTGAGCGTCTTAATAAGTCAGTGGGGATATATATGTTATTGTGATTTTCATTATCCTTTGCTTCACTGCTGGGATTCAGCCATATCTTGTGAATGAGGTAAGTAAATTACAACCCTGTGTGGGATTTAAGATTACTCTGTGTAGTGCTTCCAAAAGGTCATTGTGTGAGCTTTATAAACATATTACAAGTATTTTGGCCTTTGTAAAACTTCACACTGATAAAGTAAGCCGTTCTGTTTCATTGTGTAGGAAGACAGCGTTTTTGAAGATAACACAAACATGACTAAAAACACTCCTTTCAAGAAGCAGTCCCCTAGGACCTTTGGTTTGATTGGCAGACATTGTGATTGCAATCTGGCCAAAATCCCAGGGAGGTGTTCAGAGACCAGTTTCGTATACTGTATATGGTCAGGTTAGAGGTTGTCTGTGTCTTGTACAACAGAATTAACGCCTGGATATACAGCCTTATTTTTGAATTCCCTCCAGAGCTGTGCTGAAACACATTAGGAGATTGGATACAGCCTTTCAAATATTGTAGTGGGATAAAATATGACCAAAAACAGAGCAACCAAAGCAGATGTTTTACGTTTGGGCTCATATTCATTAACACAGCTCAAACTAGGAGGAAAAGTTAGGTAATTTTAACGGTTATAATTTTGTGGACCAACATGACTGCGTGCTTGAAAGAGATTCATGAGACAAAAAAAGAATAAATAGTGATTAAATAGTTTTGTAAAACCAAGGCCACTAAAAACTCCAATAAATTTAGTCTATTTTAAATTATAGCCTGGCTTTAATTGAAAAATTAAAATGATGAAAAAATGAAATACAAGCTTGAGAAGTTATGTCTCTCCAGATCATTTCAGCTTACTAATTATGAAAAACAAGTTCAATATGATAAAAAAATATCAATATGCACAATAAAGGCCACATGAATTTCAAAGGTCACATTTATTTCAAATATACTCTTCATACACAACGGCATATCTTTTTTACATGGGAAGCTTTGGAATAATAAAACAACTTTTCATACAGAATAATATGCAGTTTGAACATTAGACTGCCCAAATATTTGCAGTTGGAAAGAGTGAAACCCCTAAATAATACTGTAGAGCCTTCATTTACTTGTAATTTGACAATGCGTGAGGCTAATGATGTTGGACTATCCCTTTACTTGTGGCATGCAAACTCTATACCGCATGTCAGTGAATAGTCTGTCTGCCCGGGGCTAAGCAGATATTACTTCAGGGAAAAGAATCTCCTTCAGCAGGCAGGTAATACTCTCTGCGCCCTCAGAGACTGTTGTCTCCTATTTGGATTTGAACAGCGGCGCTCACAGCCCAGAGCGCATGAATTTAACATGATTTTCCGGATGATGACAAAGGTATGTCTTCCTTGTAAGTGTGGCCCATTATGCTAAAGATATAGTATATCTGTTTCACATTATACTGTGCCTCCCAAGGTTTACCCTGCAACTCGTTCAACGTACGGCTCCAATAATCAGAGCCACATTTCTGCTGCAGGGAACTTTTTGGACTGGGATATATGAGGTCCAGCTAGTGATCATGCTGTCAAATTGCAGTGGACTTTTATTCTGTGTTGCTCTCATGTACTAAGCATATACAAGCATTTTTAAATATTCTTCTATAGTCTTTCTGCTACTTGGCTGATGGCTGGGGCTTCATATTTACTGAACAGACATGGAAGTGGTATCAATATTCTTATCGAACTCTCAAGAATGCAAGAAAGCAAACAAGTGTAGTTCCCAAAATGTCAAACTATTCCTTTAAGTTTCACACATTCTCTTATGTCATTTTTAAAGCTTAGATTCTGTAAATCAATTTAAATCATTTAACCATTTATTCTGGTATTTTTGAGAGGAAATCAGTGCATTTATGTACAAACAAAGGCAAAGACAAGTGCCTAGTTACTATCTCTAATAGCTATTAGCGGCATGGATTTTGTCCAGCTCTCATTTAATTTTAGGCTCTGCATGGAGCAGAGACACAACATCTTGTTGAACTTTCAAAGAGATCTTCCTCAGATCAAATATCTGCAGATTTCCTGGGGATCAGTAGTAGATGAGCTCCAGTAGTGATTGAATCACACAGAATACTTATACAAACAAGACATAGATCTCCTTAACATCTAACAGGTGGAGCAGTCAATGCAAAAAGATTTCCTCACTCAGAATCATGGAGAATATATTGTGCATATGTGTGCACTAAGACAGATAAACCAATGGTATGTGTTCCAGGAGGATGAAAACAAGTTGCACAAGAATGGAAAACAATTCCTCACTGCTGAAAAATACAAATGATAAAACCTTCCTATGAAATTCTTTTTTTGATTGAGGTACATTACAAATGCAAATAAACAATTCTTCCTGAAAATGAATGTGAGATGATTCAAAGCGCTACCTCTGTTTAGAAATGGAGACACTTCCAACTGTTCCTGTGGGGAGTGAATCACTGATATAATCCAGACGTGGCCAAAGAGCAATTTTTAAGAGAAGCCTTCCTGAACACAGAACATGAAGTCAGACTCAGATTAGATAATGGTAGCAGACTCTCATTCAAACCCAGACACGCTGATACATGCTGCAATCAACACTAATATTAATTTATTTAGTCATTTAGTTGATCTTGCAGTGCTGTTCCACCACTTTAGTTAAGACTCAAAGAACAAATATTGGACAGATTTCCATGTAATTTTTGTACAGGCATTCATGGCCATGAGGGAATGAATCCTGCTGACAATGTTGGTCCTCTGACTATTTCTCTAGTGCCACCATGAGGTTGACTTTTGTGGTTTTGAGTGAAATGTCTCAACAATTATTTGATGGATAGAAGTTTTGTGCACACCTTTATGTCCCCCATCGGTTGAACTGTATTGACTTTGGTGATCCCTGGACTTTACATCTAGTGCCATCCTCAAGTCACAATTTCCATTTGTCTGATACTTCGAACCAAACTAATGACAGGCCCATCAGCCTCAGCCATAGCCTCAGGTGTAACTTGGCGTTAACTTGGGTCAAAACTTTATAGGCTGGAAGTCGAGATCAAAATTATCTCTGTGATCCAAGCAAGGGCACTAGAAGTGGGGAAGGGGGCATTGACCTCCACCCCTCCAAGGACCCCCCCACACACACACACACACATACACCAGCTTTCCTCCTCCTCTCTCTGCTTTTCACGCTCTCCTATAGTAGCAGAAACAATCTGACACTTTTAACTTTGTTAATGTTTTTCCTATTCATAATAATTGCTTATCACCAGATAAAAAAAACTTCACTCTTTACCATAGACATATACAACTCCTGGTCTTAATCTGTAACTTTAACCTTACTTTGTCGCTAGAACGTAATTTACCTGCAGGTATCACTGTTTCATCGCATATCCTGTTAAATAGTCCTTTCATGGTTCTGATTAAGTTGCTGGTAATTGGTACTAACAGAGCCTGCTGATAACCAGCCTCGTGATCCAGGTTATCCAGGACAACCAAAGTTAGGCCGCTACCCTTTTACACCCAAATCAGAGCATGTATGTGGGTTTTTTTAAACCCTGGTAAACCCCCTAAAAAAGGCAACTGACTCCTCTCATGCTGCCAATATGCAAGTTTGCCCCTCTGTTTCTTTGTTTTATTTGTTGTTGTTTTCTTGTGGAGGATCAGGGGTTTGTCAACAGTAGAAACCACAATGGTAAGTTACTGACTTACTCTCACCTTGCTGTCTTGCCAGTGTTGCATCTTGCAGTTTTGCATACAAAGAACAAAATCACTTTTGCCTGTTGTTCCCATAGGCTATGAAAAACGATTATATGACTGACTATGAAAATGATTCCTTGCTATTTACATGCTAATGTCTTGAACTTTGATGCACGTCAAAGCATCCATCACTGCTTATCAGAGTTAAAGCTGATAAATATCTGTGACTGCTGCAGAGTCATTTGAATGAAGAGCCAGTTGTGTCTGGTTGTTAGTGGGGTTTTTTTATCCAGTTTGAAAGCAGCTTAAATGAAGCCAGGTAAGAGCCAGACGAGGTTGATCTCGCTTTGTAATACAAGGCCCTGCTCATTTCAGCACATTAGCATCACAAGTGTGATTATGATTACACTCTGATGTCAGAATTTAGCTAACTATGGTGCAAAAATGCAGCCTTACAGATCCCCTAGCATGGCTAGTCTTCCAGTAGGTTGTGTATTTGTGATTAAATCCAAGTTTTCCACAGGAAACATTACTCATGTTTTCCCAAGAATCTCATTCCAAGACTTTCTGCAGATATTCTTTGGAAATAGTAAAAACTTTGATTACCTTTGCTAAAAAAGTTAAACTAAAAAACTAAAAGCACATGATACAATGATCCCATGAAGGGAGCAGAGTCTTTGCTGCTTTTGTGGTTATTTTTTTTTCCCAGTATGGGCATATGGGGAGATTCTTACAACAGGGTATTTATCAGACATAAATGGACCTAACTCAGCTGAGGGGACTTTGTGTTTGTTCTTCACTGTACTTAACTGTGTTTCTGTGTTTCCTAGCTGTTCACTCCCCTCTTTAATCCTTTTCTTTCCGCCATCACATCCCATGAAGGCCCCTCGTGAGCTCCCGGTGCTTGGGATCACAGTGCTTACCACAACAAAGAGAAACATCCCATGTTTGTAAATGTGCTCCTGCCAGTTGGCCAGGTCCTTTTTAAACAAGCATTTTCATTGGGGGATAGGAAGTCTGTTCCTCTGAATCTCAGCGGCTAACAGTTTAGGTTGAGAGGGAAATGTGTCATCTACTCAGATGTAATTAAATTTCTCAATGTTTTACAGGATTGACACTTTCCACTAAGCTCTCTGATGCAAGTCCTCTGTGCCTATTTACAGAACTTGAGTGTTGAGTTAGATCCCGAAGATTTCATTTATCATCACTGTGATTCTTATGAGCAGCAGGGGATTTATTAGTAATAACACTGACTTTTTTCTTTTGCAAGTTTTTCCCCTGGTTGGTATTCCTTTCCTGTCTTCCTTTCATAAGAACTAATGGATTATTTCTATGTGATCCAGATGTTTAACACTGAGCCTTTTTCTAAGACCAATTAAACAAACTACAACAAAAAAAATATCAAAAGGTGAGAAAGAAGAAAATTTTTTGATCTCATTGGTTTTGGCATTCGCTACTTCATTGCCTGCAAGAGAATACAGCAGATTATCAATTAAAAAATACTATATGAAAAAGTTGTGAAGGAGCTCAAGACTATAGCAGACCCATCTTTAAAACTATTGCTATGTCTCAAATGGATTTGCATTAAATTTAAGTTGGTAAAAGAGGAACCAAAGTGTCATTATGCCAAAATGTCAAGGAAAATTTGGTCTGCAGAACCAGCACCAGTGGAAAAACCAAAAGAACAATTCAACACTAATGAGAAATATATAGCATGTTAAAATAACTCAATTTATTTCAGATATCAGAAACATCATGACAATAGTGTGATTGAAAAACCACTCCTACAAAACCTCTGCAACACTGAGGACATTGTGGGTGTTGCAGCAAAATGTCAAAACGGAGTGATCTACGCTAGAATGACCAACAAAAACCCCCTAATACTCATCACCTCAGAGCAGTCCAGTGTATACAAGCCTTTTCTCAGATTTTGGTCAGAATTTATAGGTTGTCAAAAACCACCTTGCTCAATTCAATACACTCAGGGGTTTTGATGTTACAGCCTTACTTGGTCATCACAAGCTTCTCTGCTTGAACTCTAGAGGAACTTAAAAAAAATAGTAAAATTCTGTTCATCCGCATTTATTTGGTTTTGAGAAATGTGATTTGACTTGCTAATTGTTTTAAATGCTGAAATTATTACAAGAATCTTAAGACTTGTAGCAAGTAAACCTTTCTTGAAACTATGACATTATATGCATCAGGAATATTCACGTAGACTGACTTTGAAAAACAACCTTTAAGGATCCCTCTCAGCTCTCCTCAGAATGTCTGGAGAAAAAAGCTTGATTCCATTTAGATAGATACTAATTTTCAATTATTCTTTTCCCAGTAGACAAGTAGCATTTTCAGAATTATAAAAATCATAAAATGACTTAGTCAGACCTGCAACCGGTTGGACTGATAACTTTTTAATAAAAACCTGCCAGGAGATTATGTCCCATATTGGCATTGCTAGCTAAGTAGCATCATGAGAGATGGCAACTCCATAGCGAGATGTAGCATCCATCAAGAGTCTCCCTGTTCCTGCTGCACTCAGTCAGGGTGCCCGATGATGTCTAAAAACCCCACTGATTTAAGGGAATTTTGGAAATGTGGGAAAATTCAATGTGCAATGCAGTTACCCCCTATAATTGCCACTTGTTGCCACAATGGCCTCAGAAGTAACATAGCTTGACTTTGAAGCAAGACTCAGTCATCAGGCCTTCAAATCTGAAACATGGTACCTGTTAACTTGTAACATTGGGCCAAAACATACAGTTGGTTACTACATGTAGTTGCTATTATTTGGTGTAAATAGAAGGAATTGAACATATGAGTGAACTCCCTCTCAATCCCAAAGCGGTTCTTGGAAATAGTAATTCTTCCTTTATCGCTTTTCTTAGGCCTGTGTTTTCCCGTGATGGAATTTTACTGGAGAGTTTGCCTTGTGTTTGATTGCCCAGTCCTTTAACATACAAGTGAATGGGAGATGGAAGGACTTCAGGTTCGCTTCTTTTCAGCGTCCACTCTTTTGTTGCATCATGTCTCTTTGTGCGACTGAATGTCTCCTAATTAAGCCTGATGCATAAAGACTGGAGAAACTCTTGACTGATTGCCGTTGACTGTATGACTTCTTCTCACCAGGACAAGGCAGACACACACACACACACACACACACACACACACACAGCAGAGTTTTTACAGTCTCATTCAGAGAATAAGATGTATTGGACATGGTGTTAAAAGTACAACAAAAAAGACGGCAGTATAAGAAAAAAACATGGTCTCAAGTTGTTTCCATGAATGGCCCCCAACTGGGAAAGGAAGAGAACAAGGGACAAAGATCATGTTCCCCATCAGGTAGCCCACATTACATATCCTGTTGGCAGAGGAGATGTTTCTTAGGCTTGAAAACACATTGCTCTTGAGGAAAAGTTATTAAGTGAGTAAGTGTTTTTATTCCAGTGTCAACCAGGGCACTGCTTATGCTGTAATCCATCCATTACAACATTCCTTTTACATTTGTGTCAAGTTTTTTTGAAAAATTATGCCTCATATACCACACATGCTTAGTACTTTAACTGCCTGCGATGTGGTAATAATGGAAACCTACCGGGCTTTAAAAGTTGTGAAATCCGAGTTTCAGTTCCTTGATCAGATCCAGTTGTATGTATTTTATTATTGAATCCTCAGTGTCCTAGCAGCTGACTGGCTGCTGCAGAGTGGAAGTCTACTGAAGGTGTGAGGCAGTCCAACAGCTTTACCTGACAATCACCACTGCCCCCTGCTGGCCCCCTGCTGGGCTCCACCTACGTGCAATCCAGCCTGCTCTCTACTCCATACTATTCACTATATTCACAAGTTTCAGTCACCGTGGGATAGAGAGAGCAGGGAACAGACAGATGAGGGTAGGAAAAAAATGTTATAGTGACACAGTGTGATATCAGGTTCCCCAGAACCAGGTGCGGTTTCCGTAAAAGGGGGAACCGCATCTGACACTTTAGCGTATTGCCACTCTGGTTTTTCTGTTTCTGACACTAGGAGGTGTATAGAGCAGCCACATGTCATATTCCCACACTCCTTCATAAATACTACTTACCTCCCTGTGTGTTTCATTTTATAAAGACTTTAAGCAATACAGCTAGTCAGTTTAAATTTTGTGGAAATAAGTAGTTTTGAAATAAGTGACGCACTATAACTAAGCAAAGCCACATTAAAGTGACAGGTTTTCTGAACAGAGTCTGATGGGAATTATTTATTCTACGCAAAAGAGGAAAAGAATGGCATTTGGTAAGGCTACTCCAGAATAAGCAGTACAATGATAAAAATGTGAAGTGCTGTAATAAGTATGAGAGTAAGAACCCATAATGATGTGTGATGGGACTGTCAACAATTCATTTTCCATGTAGGTCAATGGACAAAAATGAGAAGAAGGATCCAAAGATTGGTTTGTTAAGCTACAAGCAGTAGCACAGTGGCACCACATCTCACAAATATGAATGAAATCTGTTAGATTATCATATGTTAGATTATCATATGTTTGATCAAACGGTCATGTCTGAGCAGGCCTTTACCATGGTATTTATTATATATATTACTGTCTTAAAGCTGCTCTAATCAATAACCAATAAAATCAATTAAATGTACACTCGATCATAAGACTAAGTGTAATAATATTAAAGCTGTTAATAATATATGAACCCACATAATATTGCGACCTGATTTTGCAGCCCCCCTCATCTCAGAAGAGCATTTTAGTGCCTTTAAGCCCATTGTTTTGGTTTTATGACCCAAAACTTAAATTTTTTTGATTCACTATCACAGCACTGATCATTACTGTTTTCATTCACACCAGGTAGCTTTTTCCAGCAAAAAAATAAATGCAATTATAAATAAAGTCGCTGTGCCCCTCCCATTTAGCTGGTGAACAAAGCCCGAGCTGAAGCACACACCGCCGCTAAAGAGTCAGATATTTTTTGGTAGAGTTGGTAGAGACCAAAACAGAGTTAAAAGGAGAGTTAATATTTTACTTACATTAGTCAGATGGACACAAACACAACTACATATGCTAATGCTAATGTTTCTCCATGTCTGCTTTATGTATATAAATATGCCAGTGCTTGCTAACAAATTTATAAGGCCATATCGACCATATAAGTTGATAATTTGTCAATGTTGTGTTTACAGCTTGTTGTGCTGCCCCCAATTGGCCATAGAGTCAATCAATACAACCTGAAGGGTAAAAGTCATGTGTACATTGTCAGCCAGATATTGAACAGGATGAAAATGTAGTAATTCCACTTAACAGAGAAGTTGCCTTCATTTTTTAAAATTCACTAGTTTCTTTTGGCCAATGGTGTTCATTGTTTTGTTTTGTGTGTAGCTCTTGGAAAAATTTCTTGTGAGATTGGGCTAAAATAAACTTTTCTTTGACTTGACTTCAATATAAATGGTCATGTCATAAGTCACATAACCACCTGCAGACAGCCTTTTAGTGTAGAGGATAGCAGCTGACTAGAAACCATCTGGTCGAGGTGAAAATGCTGCTGCAGGCGTCATGGCAACATAAGAGGAAGTTAAGAGCAGAGGCAGCCATGGTGGGAAACTAATCTTGGTAGTGCTACACAAGTCAGCACAGCATGAGACATCCCTGTATCACATTAAAATATCCGTCTGAGCTTATATTAATCACTTGGGTATCTTTTTTGTTGTCGGTTCTACAAGTAAAACACAATTTGTTACTTTAAAACAGATGACCAGAAGAATTTCTGGAGACACCAATCCTGAAGGAAACAAGTTGGTTGTTTCTTTATACTCTTCCGATGTTATTCCTTCTCCTCTTTAATTGACTTCCATGTAGCTGGCCATTGGGGTTGAACCTTTAAAGGTCAGACAAACAAGCTCAGCCAAAGGAGACAGGACCTCAGGAGGCGCAGCACCAGTTTCAAACTAAAACACAAAATAACTACCATCCCAGCAGGAAGAGAAATGCAAAGGGAGAATACAAAATGTTTTCAAACATCTAAAGAGGTTTTTGTTTGATTGATTGTGTGTGTGTGTGTGTGTGTGTGTGTGTGTGTGTGTGTGTGTGTGTGTGTGTGTGTGTGTGTGTGTGTGCGTGTATGTGTACTTACAGGCTTGTGTGGTTATGTGTGTGAGAGAGAGGATAGAAGCTGGGGCCAAGCAGAGGAAAATGGGGATAAGAGCCTCTTCAAAGAGGAGTGAATTTGTTGGAGAAGCCAGTGCCATCTAGCACGTACACCCAAATGAGTATGGGAAGGGTGGGGAGTGAGCGGGTTGAGAAACGGAAGGGGCAACGGCGGGGGGGTCCGCTGACACTTGGATGGATAAAGATTCGTGTCAGTTGCATGAAAGCTTTATCCAGCTTCAAAAAAAAAAAAAAAAGAAGAAGAAGAGCACTGAACGTACGTTGAATGTCACTCTGGACCACTCCCTGGTCGATGAAAGCTGCGTCTTGATTTCCAGTCGTCTGCTTCAGCGAGCCTCTTTCTTCTCACCTCATCACTGAAGCAGTGGGGGCCTTCAACCAAACCCGTTCCCCTCGAAATAGGCTAATTGTGTTCAGTTGACTTCCTTGGATGCAACAGCCCTTACAAGTTAATCACCCAGGAAAGCCTCTTAGTGACAGCTATGCCTTAATTGCATACCAGACTGTGCCCATCAATTTGATGGCAGCAAATCCACACATTCCATCTGCATGGGAATGAGATATTCTGTCGAAAGCCCCTGGCTCTCACTTAGAGAAGTCGCCATACAAAGACACATACGGCAGATAGATGTATTAGAAAGCTATGCCACAACAGTCAGACTGTGTACTTCAGTGGTTTTGACTGAAAGTACTAACCTAAAATCATCTACAGTTTTGCTATTATGACCCTCTTGCAGGTCGTTTTGTGTTTAGACTTCAGCAGCTGCTATCACCGGGGGCCCGTCAGGTCTACACTAAATCATTAAAGGCTAAACATACTAACCAGTGTGACATAAAAGAGGAATGCAGAAAGGTGGGATGGATTTGTTTTTGTGTTATGTGACCGTGCCCACTCGTCTTCGCACCAGTCTTTGCTCATCTGCGCGCTCCACGCTGCGTTTTAGCAGTTTATCCAAAGAGGCAGGGGTGAAAATGCTAACCTTTTCCACACAGCAATAACTTCCCACCATGACATCAAACCAACATTGCCTCAGTGTCCCCCAGTGCTCGCTGTGAAACTGTCAGGTGAGCTCTTTTCATCTGGGGGAAATCCTATCTGATTTACTCTCCTCCCGCTTCCTCAGCTGAGGCGCCTGTTTGCACAGGGCCATGTTTCATTTGAATATCAAAGCTTGCAAGGAGGAGTCCAGACACTTTAAATGCCATTTTTTGGGCTTCTCTCGTGGAATGTGACTGCTTAAGTGTCCTTGACCAAGGAACCTAATCACAGAGACAATGCCTCCTTTGTGATGGTAGGGTGATGGTAATCCCCATCTACTATCTGCTCTGGTGACAAGACGGTCACAGAAGTCCATTTGCATCTTGGTATGCAGCTCTTCTGGGCTCTAGAGTTTAGGTGGCATTTGAGAAGTTTTTCAAATTTCTGGACATTAACCCAAGGAACCATGACGGTGAACATCCTGATGTATCCTACTTTTAATCAACCATGCTGCATTCATAAATTCCTATGCTGAAGTAGTTGAAGGCACATAAAAAATAGTCCCAGAAGTTGCCCTGTGGAGTTTTCAAGTAAACAAGCAAGGTTTACATTTGTATTTAGAGTTCCTCACCAAATCATCCTTGAGGTCCAACAAGCTTGTCCATTAAAAAATAAATAAAAACGCTCATGCATGTGAATCCTCTTGCCTGGCCATGATACATACAAACAAAAAAGGGCCCCACTTGTAAAAATATTGTTCCATAGCACTGCTAGTGGTCAAAACTCCACAGGGTACCTTTAATTCCCAAAGAGCTGCACAATTAGTTCTAATTTCTATCATCCGTTTCTTATTTATGTTGTTTTGATAAGTTCTAATAGGAGGAACCCATAAATGGGCAAAAATGGTTTATTTGTGGAGAGAATGTTGCATGCACTTCGAAGCTCAAGGCTAAGCAAAAGTTTCATATTACTATTATTGTTTTATTCTGAAAATTCTGACCTACTTTGATGACCAAAAGGAATCTTTTTTTATCACAAAGATAATATTAATAGGGTACCAAACCAAACAAGGGGGAATGATGTCCACCATAAATTTGAGATCCTTCAAAAGAGGGTTATGTTTAAGTATGGCTATGTTTTAGTTTATCATACTGCTCTTTATTTCCCAAGAATAAGTTCAGAAAAAGGTATTTTCCTGCATCTACCAAGGGACTTCTATAAGCAGATCTATTGTTACAGCCTGTGTTGGTTTTCCTAATGCAAACAGATGTAGCCATGAGATATATCCTGAAAAACAGCAAACAAAAACATGACAGCTGGACAATGGCATAGTGTTCTCATGATAACACTATCAAACATCAAGCTCTTTATCTTCCCTGAGCCTCTTTATCTGTGCATGAAGAATCTACCTGTATCTTTTGCTTTCTGCAACAAAAGTTTGGCATGTTCCTACACTGCTCCTCTAGGTGCCTCTCATACTTTCATCTGATGAGCTTGGTATGAATAGAGGTATGAACAGTGACCCAGTCTTTGTTATGAAGTCAGAGCATCTAAACAAAAGAAACATGAGGATGAAAGCGCCTCCTACTATCTCTAGGATCCAAAGATACTGTACATCCTGCAGTTTAGTGTACAGAATGCAGCACTTTTATCATCTGTACTGGCATTTTAAGTTTAACTCATATTTGCAGAAAAATACCATATATGTAAAAGACTTCTTCATCTTTTTCTCTAAGCTCCTCTAGCTCTATCTGAATGTCATTTTCATTTTTCCCAGAAGTACTCCCTTGTTTTAAATATGTTAGATATGTTTGAATTTCCTTTGTACATTTTTTGTTGAAAAGTCATCATTGAACATTGTTTTTTCCTTTTGTGTTCAAAGTTGCTTGACAGCATGATCGATGTGTTTGGTGGTTAATTAAAGATTGATTACAGTTAGATCTTGGCTCAGTATGTTGTCCTTTGACTGATCTTTGATTTTATCTGGGCCATGCAACCTTTTTCATTAAAGTAGTTCACAAAACAAAAAAAATGTCATACACCGACATGGTTGCAAATTAAGATGATTTGTTTGCTTGTATAACCTATTTTCTGTTAAGATTATGAGTGTGATGTGTCTTAACCACCATGTATGTCAGTGAAAAAAAAAACAAATACAAGATAAACTACAAAGTTTCGAGTCAACCATAAAAGATTATCAGAACCCATAAAACTCCCTAATTACACTAAAAGAACAACAGAACAAATCAAAATCTTTCAAAACCAAAAAGGCCTGTGGTAAAAACATCCTCAATGGAGTAATAAAATTCCGAAATCTCAGATTTAAGTTAGCTACACCAAAACCCTCGGCTTTTTACCATATTATTGTAAAATGGACCATATCTACATCCTAATGAACCCTAATGGACCCCTAAATAAACAAAACTAGAGCAAATTATTCTGCTTTGTTGACTTCACAACAGCATTTGGTCCAATTTGGCACAAGGGTCTGCTGTATAAACTGTTAGAAATTGGTGCTGGGGGAAAAAAAACTTATGACATCAGTAGCTCAGTGATCACAAACAACAGGTTCGCTGTTAAGAATGGCAAAAAGTACACAGACTTCTTTCCCCAAAGCTGGAGGGTCGGATAAGGACATAGCTAGAGTTCGACTCTCCTCATGATATACGTCAATGAACTGGTGAGGGCACTAGAACAGGCCGCGGAGCCTGACAACGGCCTAGAAGCCACACAAGTCAAATACCCTACTTTTTGCAGATGATCTTGTGCTCCTCTATCCAACTGAAGAAGGGTTACGACAGCACCTTGATCTTCTGCTCCAATTCTACAAGACTTGACAGTGAATCTGACCTTGACATGCTCAACAACAAAGCCCTCACCTACAGAGAGACCAGCTGGTCCAGGGACTCTGCTCACAACCACAGGCAGAAACCCCGTTACCTTGGACCAAATTAGAAGAAAATAAAAAATAAAAGTAGGTGACAGATTTGAAAGAATCAACCAAAAACTAGAGCCAACTGTAATGCTATTTTACCCCAAACAGAGAACACTCAGTGGCAGATCAACTGACCACTGTGACCAATCCAAAAAGTAGGAAATCCTTGACCGTGCACAGACTCAGTGGGCACAGCCTCCGAGGACGGAGGCCGCCACAGGCGGAAACACTGCACGCAGCAAGAGGTGGAAACCGAGCTGCACATATAAACCACCTTCCCACTGTACCAAGATGTCAGAGACAAACACAACCCACAGATTACAACCACCCGAAAGGACTTTGAAAACGTGCATGATAACAATGAACCTCCGTATCCACTGTGGCAATGTGCGAAACACGGCAGCGAGACTTGTGAGCTGCTGAGATTAGAGAAGGGCATCCGATGGAAAGCAGCCGGCAAGAACACCTGCGTGTTCCTGCACTGTGTTGATCTCTGCACATAGATATACTTACTACATATCTATCCAGAATATCTTTACATGCGTTCATTTATGTGTATGTACAATAGATCCTCTTGCAGTAGTGGTAGTAGTATTAGTAGTTGGTGTTGTTTTTTTACTCCATACTCACTCCGGCGGCGTTAACCTTCCCAGTCCAACAAAGCCTCTTTGAATTGAGGTGAACTGCACCAAAAGGTCTTCGCCGAGGGCGTCGCTGTTTTCGTTCTCGCGAGAACACCAAACAGGAAGAGACGCGGGCGAAGGTCAAGAGTTAAACATGGCGGTCCGCGGCGCGTTGAGGTCCGTGTGGACCTCGTTTGCGGGTTTAAAGTTAGGGTCTGCGGGCGCCAGCGTGGTCCCCCTTCACAGAGTCGGTGTCCCTCAGCTGTCCGCGTTAACCATTCAGAGCCGAGGGATCCGCCAAGGTGAGACTAGTCTGCAAACGTTGCGGTTTTGGCTTGTCGGCGTGTTACCTGGTATGTTTATGTATGAGCGATATCGGGCGTCTCAGCGCTGTTAAACCATCAGGTTGAGACCTTCATCTCCTCGTCTGCGTTTTTTCGAGAGACACGAAGAAGTTTTCCTGTAACAACACTGAACGCTCCGTGACAATTTATACCTAAAGACACTGTTAAATCGGAATGTTATAATGTGCCCTTGAGTTTCATGATAAATTATATTTGTAGCTGGTAGATTTTACATGCACAAGACGAGAATTTACAATTTAATTATTCTATATTTTTCATATTTAATTCGATCGATATCTTTTTTTTCCCAGACATCGGATTTTGCAAATACACACATATACATATATATATATATACATATATATATATATATATATATATATATATATATATATATGTATATGTATCAATTATATGTATCAATTATATCGATCAATTTTATATAAATATATATATATTTATATAAAATTGATCGTTTTATATAAGTAATATCTAAAATATTAAAATCTATTAAATATCTGCTCCGCCTCGTTTAGGCTTGTCGCAAATGCAACTAAATAAATTGAAGAAATACATGAATTTTGGAAAATCAAAAGGCGTTTCAGTATTTAAACGGAATACATATACCACATTTGAAATTTACACTAGTTTTGAGAAGATATTAACTGTATATCAACGCCATTTGTTGTCAAGTTGGGTTTAGCTAGAGTTGAAGACTAAAGTAATATTTACTTGCTCTCGAACCAGTTAATGGTTGTATCGCTCAGCACCTTAATTGCAAAAAATGTCTTTCACAGATTAGGAAGACAGTATATATAGATAGGAATTGCAATATTTATGTTTTTGGTTAATTACTAATGTTATACAATGTATATGTTACAGTGGTGGAGAAGCAAGAGGGTAAAACAACAACAGTAAGTAAAAGCAGACTGTGATATGAAACTGACAGTAACTGTGTGCGTGCTGTCAATCTTCTCTAATGTCTTGGTTTTTAGATATAAAGCCTTTCATCAGTTTGTGATATGCACCCAGTGTTTTAATGTTTTGCTGCATCATGACAACAGCAATAAAAAGCCATCAAATGATATTAATTGCAATGAGAGCAATTCTGAGCATAGAGGCACAAGTTTCACCTAGTTTTCCGAATGAGACCTTTGACCTTCATTGGCATGTGTTTATTTCTATGGTTACGAAATAGGGATGATAACCAGGATTACATATTTGAGGATAAAATATTTTGTATTTTGAGTGGTTAGGGTTAGGGGACGGATTAAAAAGAAATGCTTTCATGCAGCTTTAATTTTTTATATTAGCAGTGAATAACAGTACTCTGACTAAAAAGATGAATCGGACAAAGAGGCTGCTGTTGCTTGTTATTAGATGAACCATAGAAATATTCTTTTGTCAGGTTGAGGGACAGATAGTGGCCATTCCAGCAGGACCACAACCTCCAAACCCCAGAGCCAAGTGTCCCATCTACAGATGGAACCTGCAGCACAAATACAACTACACGGTAAATACTTTCACAGGCATGCAATGACCAAATAATTAGCAATATCATTGCAAGTGTATCAGCTGTTTAAAGTGCCTGACTTTCTTGTTTTTTCCCTTTCCAGGATGTCTTGTTGCTCAGTCAGTTTATCAGATCAGATGGAGGGATGTTGCCTAGGAGAATCACTGGTCTCTGCCCAGAGGAACATCGCAAGATTGCCATCTGTGTGCAGATGGCTCACAGAGCAGGTCTGTGTTACTTGTTGGTTTAGTGTCTCTCAAATCTTGGTACACTCCGATCTCAAGATATCATCACTCTGTTTTTCTATTATGACACAAGTTGTGTCATTGTACTATAACAGGCTAGAAGAAAAATTCAAATACAGTTTACTGGTGGAGACAAATAGTCATGTAAAAGTATTGATTTTGACACTGCAGAATGGAGAGAAGTTGTGCAAATTGGGCCAAAACATGATACCAGGATAGATTTTGGGCTGACCCTAACCCCAAAATATTAATATCCTAATATGTTAAGATTATATTCTTACTGTTTGCCTGCGGATCACCTCTAAGATGTTCAATCATTACAGAACAAGCCACAGAAGTTAAAATTTGTGTTCTTGTCATGATGCTGGTTTGTATAGATTTTAAACACATCACCTGTCAGCCTGTGCAAGGTGTGGTGACAGGGATAATGAGTTCATTGTTCAGTGCAAATTAGATGGAAAGTGTGAATCTTAATATGTGGCGTGAGTAGAAACCAACTAAAATGTATCTACAGTTTGTACCATTTTGCCCCATAAATGCTGATGTAAAGTTGTTTTCTCTGACATGTTTAAGTAAAACTGGTCTGATTTTTCTCCATTGTCCAAGGTCTACTCCCCGACCACCGACCCAAACTTCCAGAGGGCTACGTCCCGAAGAGGCCCAAGCCACAACTTAACAGGTGATCAGTATATCTGCGTCTGCACATGTTTTTCAACATTCTCTACCCTTTCTCAGCATGGATGTACAGTGTAGTTAAAACTATTAATAATTATATATTTTACATCTCATTTTTGTACAGATATCTGAGTCGTTGGTCCATTAACTCAGTAAAACCCATCTATAAAACAGGACTGAAGTGGTGTAAGAAGCGCATGCCTGTTGGCAACCCAGCACTCAAGGACAATGTGCGTTACAGTGTCAAGCCCCTTTACATAAAACACTGAAAGACACTGACAAATCAATACAGCAGCTGTTGGAAATAAGGGGGGCCGATTATGAAAGGATGCAGTGGATTTCCAAGTCTTTCAACTACATCTGCAGTTTACTCTGACTTTCGTCATACTTGCCTGGGAGAAGGCGTAAAAGCTTCATCCATCTGTATTTATTCTACCTTTTGTTTATTAAGCGCCATCACGCTTTCAATAAATCGTGCTGAGCCCCTCCCTGAACCATCAACTTTGTCTGTGTTTTCAAAAAGCCCTTTAAGTGAACTCAGTGATGACTTACTGCGAGCAACAACTGGGTTAGTGTTACACTTTCAAAGTAGGTGGTATGTTGACAGTGTATATCTAAGGCAACACAGATGTGCAAATAAAATCTGCCTGTTTACTCTGCCTCTCAACATCTGTGTACCGTGCAGGAATATCTTTTATGCATAAAAACTAAAAGGAACAAAATGCTTGTAGACACAAACTGAATGACTATACATCTTAAGTTTATTTGTTTTAAGACAAGACAAAGTCCTGCAATATTTATAAGTTAAAGTTAAGTTAAGTTAAAGTTATCTCTTTATAGCATGAAAGGAAGGTCCAAATTCTTGTTCCCATCACCAATGTAGATGTATCCATGCTGTGGTGTCATCGGCACATGGTAGAAGGTCAGGCCGAGCCACAACAGGCTTCGAAGCACACACACTTTGCTGGCAGATTCAAACTGGAGACTCCACGATCCTGCATGCAAACACAGAAAATTTTTAAACTGTTGATGTTAAATGCAAGAGACTGCCACATCATGTTTTTTTTTCGGAAAGTAGATGAGTAGAGTAATCTTTGGAAATTGTTCCAAGATGATGATATTCACATGCTAGGGGGCAGCCAAGGGATACTGCAAAAAAAAAAAAAAAAATCTGTGCTGCGTGCCTCTGATAGTTTCTCTCAAACTTATTTCTCAATATGTTTGGGTGGGACCGTGAAGAGAGATACAGGGAAGTGAGAACCAGCACCGGTTCTTCGATTGTGTAAACATAAGAGCTATTTGATAGATTATTTTGAAAAGGGAGCTCATTCTGATAAAGAAAAGGTGGTTGCCTGCTACATTTCTGAAGTATGTAGGATTCAGCTAATAGTAAAAATGACTTATAAGTTTGCTAGGTAATGTTCAGTTTGTAACTGTGCTGCTGTAAGAGGGGAAAGCTGTAAATCACAGTGAGGAAAATCCAGCTTAGTGTCTCAGAGGACAGCACCTGTATTTTGGCGGAGATACATCATACTGCATATTCCCCATAGTCCCATTTGGAAATATGCTAACTCTTTCTCCTTTTCAGCAAACACATGATCTGGTGTTTAAGACGGCTGCAGTGAGTGTGGCATGGTGACAGCTGTTTAGTGTCTGCTACAGTAATGGCTCTGCTTACACCCGTATCAACACAAAGAACACACAATGTGGTAGCTCTGAAATCAGACATCTGTTGCGTTTTTTTCTGTCTTTCATAGTCATACACGTGTACATGCAGGACCTCACTTTATCTGCATTGCATCCAGCCAAGCAATCAAACTTACAGACGTGCTAGACACAACTAATCTTGACTTATTGCACATTATTTTTTTGACAGTATTCATATTTGTTTTTACATAAGTGAGCTAAAACACTGATTATTTTACATGAATTATTTTAATTAGATTAAGAGATGTGTGCAGTGCTATCAATCATTTAAAATGTTTTGGTTCCTGGTGGTCCTCTTCCCATGTACTGTTTTCCTTTTTATCCATCGTAGTACGAATCCAGGACTAAGAGCCAAGATTTTTTTAATGAAACAAAACAGTAGTACTTGTGTTATCAGGTCACTTCAACACAGACTTCATGAGAAAAGTTAGAGAAATTCTTCTATTCCCAGAAATCATTTTCCATCTAACAGGTCGGCTGAAACAGAAGATTTTATGAGTCTAGCTTTGCTTAATCTATCATTTTATGGTTAACACAATTCAATTGTTCTGCTTGAAGGAAACCAGCCTTGATTTTCAGTCAGCTGAATCCTCACATTTGTTTTCATATCACACCTCATTAGTTGTAATGTAGCATGGCAGCTGGAACACACAGAAAGAGAAAACCCCCTGGCATTGTTAAGGCCTCACTAATGTGTTACTTGTGAATATCCTATAAATAGTTGTGTGTTAATGAGTCTAGATTCTAAGGTGACTATTTTCTTGATTTACTGTAAGTTTGTTTACAAGACCTGCTGGAGCCCACTAATCATAAACTAAAAAAATCAGCTGAGAGTGGTGTTCAAGTACCAGAAGGTGACACTTTTTAGTGTAGGATAGACCTAGCTCTGTGGCTTCACCTTTAGGAATGTCATCACTCAGCACATCCAGGAAGTCAATAGATGGGTTCAATTCACCCATCTCCAGGATGGATTTCTTCTTCAGATTCTTTGGTTTGCTGAAGTGAAGGAAACTGTCAAGCTTCCCTGCCGCTGAGTGAGACAGACCTGAGGAAAAATGCACACAGACCAGAATATTGAGGATTGAACTAGCAAGATATCCGAGTAAATCTGAAAAGTTGTTATGAAGTATTTGGTTGTTTAACAATTGGATGTATAACATTTTGGGATGTTAAAAAACATTTTGGGAAAAATGGTGTTTAACATTTTGGTGCAAGATTTTAACCGTTCTTTATGAAACAACTCATGATCATTTACATCCAGCTACAAATGTTAATTCCTCTGAAATGAGATACAGGCACATGCATCATGTGAAACAGTAGTGTGTATTTACCGCCAAAGCTGCGGTTGATCTGGACAAGGCCATATGGATTCTTGATGAAGGCACCACGCGGCACAACAGACACCTCCTCATCAATCTGATGGACTGTCACTGACAGCCTGCTCTCCTCGTTGACTTTGGTCTGAAACCAAGAAGTCTATCAAAAAGCTGGAATTTCATGACCGCACAGATAGTGTTGAAATCAGCCAGTAAAAACAAATCACTTGAAACACCTCAGCTGCGAGACGAATCTGAAATGATCTTTTGTACTGACTGAAAACAAGTGTTTGTTGCCGATAGCTGACCCCAGACTCTGCGAGCCTAAATATATCTCGTTCCAAAAGTAGGACACTGTCGTCTTCTGCCATTTTCCTCTTCTTCTTCTTCTTCTTCTTTTTTTTTTGTTGCTGTATGTTTAATTTTGGTTCATCTTTGTTTTGGATTTATTTATAGTTCCACCGCACTGTGCTAAAATATTCTTCTTTGGATGAAAGTAGATAGGCTGGTTTCTATTTATAACCTACCTGAAGGAGGATTTAACCCTTGGCCCTGCCGGGATGCAGCATTACTCTACACCTGTCTATGTGACTTGGTCTTGAGTTTTTTGGCCTTATATGCATCCATCGATCATACGCACCACCACCTCCTCCTCCTCCTCCTCCTCCTCTTCATCCTCTTCTCCTGCTCCTCGCCTGAGGATCTCATGATGCTCGTACACGTACGAGGGGTCTCCGACGAAGCGACCCTTGGCAGCTCTGGACACCGTCTCGGCCATGGGGTCTGTGGCCGGGGGCAGCAGGAACCAGTCCATGCAGTTGAAGCTGGAGGAGACGGACCAACGACACGGAGACGGGTTATTTCACTTTGTCAAGCTCAAGACACATAACACGAGATGGAAACGCAGTCGGGGGCCGTCGCACCTGTACAGATTCTTTTTACCCTCCATCTCGTCTTCTCCTCTCCCCTGAGCAATGAAATAATCCTCCTTTAATCCCAAAATTTTGCCCCAGAACAAGACCCGCTGGAATTTGTAGTTTTTCTTCACGATGACCAGAGACGTCTGCAGGGCGGCTCTTTGCTCAACGCTCAATGTATGTCCGCTACCGGCAACCAGGTCCAGGGAATAGTATAACGAGTTCGAGTCCATTGTTTATCTAATAACTTTATAGTGTAAATAAGATTTATCTCAGTGTAATACGGCGTCTTGTCTACTTGCTAGCTAACATAACAAGCTAACAAAAGCTCGCTCAGTTTGATCGCTATGACAACAAACCTTGTTGATGCGGTTGCCACGGCAACGCTGAAGCGGGGTTTTTTTCCTCTCTTCTTTTCTTCCTGTTTTTTCTTCTTCTTCTTCTTCTTCCTCCCTTTCTCTTTTGCAAGTGAACCTTTTTGAGCGTGTGGTGTTGCCACTAAGCGTCACAGAGACAAAAACGAAATTGTCAACGTATAACTTAGTGTGTGTTTTTATTGACGTGATGGCCAAAGACATGCACATGTTTCCCCCCAGCTGTCCTTACACCTACAGCCCATTGGTATTTCTAACGCAGTGGTTGTGAGTGACTGTGGATTTTTTCATCTGGCTGACTGTAAAAATCTCACACTTTTGAGCCCTTGCTAACTTCTCCTGGGCGCTGGGCCTCGAGCACTCTCCCTCTTCCACCCATTAACCTAATGGCAGATAAAAACCGCAGAGGGTGGAAAGAGCCAGAGACTGGGAGTCCTGTGTCTGGCAGCGTCCGGGGGGGGGGGGGACAGAATCGGTTAAGCCCTCTGCACAGCTGGCAGGATGCGTGCTCCGATCCCTCTGACATGAATGGGTGTCACATGGGAATAGGAGTGAACAGTGCCAGGAAAACCATCTCGAGATGCACGTCCCATGTGCACCAAATCACCGCCAGTGGTTGTTTGCATATCAGGGGACGGAAACAGCCCGAGGCAATCGTTGGGGGTCAACCTTTGATTAGCGGTGAGATTTTTGTGGAGCTGAATTTGTTGTATCCTCCCATGGCCGTAATTCAAAGGTAACTCGCCGGCTTGTGACACAAACTCATAGCACATGGCAGGCTATCTTCCTCTGGGCTTACAGCAATTTCATGAATCAGATTTAGGGCTGGAAAATGAGACACTGTGTGTGTATGTTTTAGGGTTGAGGCTATGAAAGTGCTTTAGCTGCAATTTTAGAAGCTGAAATATGCTCCAGCATGGGAGAGGAGGATGTATTGGATAGGTGTAAGTGTGCACGGTGTATTATTTCGTTATTGCATCGAATATTTGCAATTGGCTGCTTTTAAAGGGTGATGCAGCGAAGAGTTTTATTTTGAAATTAGGGTGCCTCTTTCCAAAACTGCTTGTGAAGTTTAATTGCTTTCTGCCAAAGTGGGGGATTGTAAGCTTCAATATGTTAAGACCTGCTCGGCCGGTAAGCTTTTGCAAAGAAAAAGTTTCATTCAGCAAACTGGAAATTTCATTGATATCTGTCATCAGTCAGTTGTCTACCAATCTGATCTTTGAATGGGTTCTGGGTATTGGGAAAACCTCCACCATCCTGTCACTCTCATGATCATCCAACTATCTTGCAACACTTAACCAAAGAGTTTTGATCCTTCACCTTCTCCTGTATCTTTACTACAAAAGTGAATCCTCTTCTATCACCTGCATTTTTATTAAGGCACTTTAATGTGATGGAATATCTCAGTTCTCTGTTTAGTTCCTATAAATTTTGTTATTCATTACTCGTTGATTGATTTCAGTACTAATGCTGAGCAGTGCTGAAATCACTGGTTGTACTGAGCAGCATATGAAATCCTGTTTAAGAGACATTAAACAGACACTGGTTGTTTGTTGTATCCTGGCTCAGACCCAGAAGTCCTAGTTAGTGTAAGTATACAAAGTTGGCTTAAGTTACACTTGGAGAAGAACAGGCTTTGTTACTATCCAGAAATGATTTTGGACTGTCTGCCATCGTTGGGCTAACGTAGTGCTTGGTGATCCTTTTTTTAGTCGCTCATCTTGTTGGACAATTTTGGTTTCCACTGCGTTCATTTTTGCCATATGACTAACACTATATGACACTGAAATCCAATTATGTGAGGGTTTCTGAATTCAGTGGTGAAATGGCAGACCGCACCAATAAGAGTGTAAAACAACTATATAGAG
Organism: Istiophorus platypterus; assembly: GCA_016859345.1. Classification (NCBI taxonomy): domain Eukaryota; kingdom Metazoa; phylum Chordata; class Actinopteri; order Istiophoriformes; family Istiophoridae; genus Istiophorus; species Istiophorus platypterus. Next base: position 9,823,030 of record CM029133.1, on the reverse strand, counting down.
GGGAGAACGTAAATACATTAAACGGCTACTGCAGAAGAAAGTTCATATTTTGTATCAAGAATGGGGTTTGATTTTCGTGAAAATCTAAAGGTTATAACATAGAGAATTCATTGCAGGTACTTTCTCTCAAGAACAGCAGTCTGAAGAAAAAAAAAAAAACACAAGCAGGTTTTTATTAATTCCTAATGTCTATTCATTCCCATGTTTGCCTATTCCCATGCCGCACTACATTTCCAAGGCTCTGTGTGTTGGCTGTAATTGTCCAAACAAAAGGGCTCGGTCTGGAGTCACATGCTCGATCAGCAGCGGTGATTTCAGCTGCCTGGCCTGCTGCCCTTCTGGCTAATGTAGTCCACCAACAGAAAAGGGATGGAGAGTGGGGTGACTTTTCTGCAGAGTACCCCACACAGAAGAGAACACCCAAGGACAGCCCCTCACCAGCCCTCCCACTCACTCACACAGACAAACACACTTTGAGCTTGTTGCTCAGGGTGGCACCTCATTAGTGTTGGCAGCCTAGGTGGAAGTTTGCAAGCCACACAGTGACACACACACATACACACCGACTTCATTTGTCTTTCCCAATTGGCTGGGAAGGAATTAATACTTGGAATGAGGCGGTCTGTTTCTGTCCCAGTCCCGCTGTTCTGGGAAACTCACCTCCCAGGCAACCAGCGTTGCCACGGCACTAATCCTGACGGACAAAAGATGAGAGTGCCACAGAGCACGATGCTGCCAGACGCTCTCATTGGTTATCAAGATCCCACGCGATGCCCTGATTGGCCAGTGCCATGTTTATATACAAATTGGAGCAGTCAGAGGTCACATCCATCGATCTTGGTGGATGACATGAAGGAAACCTGACCCCAAACCCTCAGAACTCTAAACAGGTTTAATTCCTGTTTGATACGCACACATAAAAGCTCGCTCACACACACACACACACAAACACAGTTAGTAACGTCCAGTGGCCTGGGAAGTGCAGAATTAAGTGAATACTGAGAGAGAGGGAGTGAAGTGACTAAATAATAGTGTCTGCGGTGTACAAAAGCACAGACGACAACAATACCAAGAATGCATTGAGGACACTGAGTTCAGGCGGTTGCATACCTAAACAAAACAGTCACAGAGGGATTTGGATTAATACTGGATAAATATTTTGATCCGGAAAAGGGCATGTTGTGTAAACCAGTAATAGTTTAAAGGCTAAATCACTGCTGTTTCATTTGATCTTTCCCAACAACCTGCTCAAAAATCAGTAATTATTATAATCAAAAGGTTTTAAGTTTTCAAATTTCAAAGCTTATTATTTTACTCACCTCATTTACTTCTCTCTAATTCCTAAATCTATTGAGTATCAACTGTTTCTCACTTTCAGTTTAGATTAGATTGGAAATAGACTGATAAAATGGCAAAGCTACTATATTGGCCAATATTACCTTATTGCCACTATACCTGTATGTATGTGTATGTGTCACCCAACCAGAAATTCCAGTACAAAAATGCAAAAGACATGTTTGAGATCATGTATAAAGGGAGGACTGACACTTTAATTTTTCAACTTTCCCTCTTACGCACAGTATCTCGGTTACAACTCTTTAAAGTAATAGCTCTACATTATATGAAGTTCTCTTATTTGCTTTCTTGCCGAGAGTCAGATAAGAAGATTGATGCCACCCCCTTGTCTGTGCAATACACATTAAGCTATGCCCGACTTTGTTATTTTAGTTTAGCACGAAGGTTTAAATTAGGGGTAAACAGGTAGCCTGACTTTGTCTGAAGGTAATAGAATCAGCCAGCTAACACCTCTAAAGCTCACCAATTATCATGTTATATCTTTCTCGTTCAATCTGTACAAAAAAACAAGTGTAAAAATGATAGGTATTGTGTTCACAGCGGATAATGTGCTAGACAAAGCTAACTATCTGAGAGTGGAATACGTTTTTCTCATCTAACTCTCTGCAAAAAAGCAAATAATATTACCTTAAGAGAAACAATTGAGAATTGTTATCCTAATAAGTACCTTGACATTTCCTCAAATGAACTATGTCAGTTGGAATACAGAGAATTATAGGCAAACTACATGCAGTGGTCAGTTGTTGCCAATGAATTAATTCAGATTAGTTTGTATCATAATCCAGAGTCACTTAGTTGGTGCACAGCCGGTCTGCTAAACGCACAAAAATGGGAAATTCATCTTTTGGACCCCACATTATATGGAGAATAAGTTTTCAAAAATAAACTAATAATGAATGTATTTACTTTCAGTTTAATGGAGCTTTCCTCTTAAGGACTTAATGGCTAATTTCTCTATAATTTGCACCAAATCAGATTTCATCTCCAGGACACTTCTTGAAAATTGTAAATTGTAAGGAAATTATATGGAAATTTCAGACTGGTAAATTAAACCATTACCCAACAAATTTAAGGGAAACATGTTTTGCAATGAGAACGAGAGAGGTAGTTTGTACGTCACGTTTGGAGCACTGCAAACCAGAAAACATCAATGTGTACATCTGAGCAAGCTGTTGACGTAGGAGGTGACATAAACCTCTCCCGTTTTGCATGTAAATTGGATCAAACTTCAGATCACTCTCACGCACCCATTTTCAGAGGCCAAGAAGCATGCGTGACAAAACTGGGTGATTTAGTGGCGTGTTCAGAGTCAGGTCGAAGTTCAGTGTGTGGTTTTGGAAAGTTGTGTACTGCACTTCTAGCCTCTGCTGCTGCTGGGACTGAGCTGCTTCCCAGGCTCCTGAGGCCTTAACATCCACATTACTCCTGCTCCGCTGAGCTAGCAGAAGGCAATCTCCAGCAGAGGACATGCATTAAGCACACGTTAAATAGACTCAGCCGGCAGACTGTATATCAGGTGTCTAATATCTAACTCCCCTCTCTTTCCCAGCTCATCCTCAGATCCACATGAGAATATCTGCAAGTTATTAGTGCCCCCGCATCCTGACCCTGCGCAGCCTTCCCATGTGACTTTGTTGAGGTATCTTTTCAACTCTTGTCTTCAAGTATCTTTGCAGGGGAGTCATGCAGTGTATGTTTATATGATTTTCATCCAGAAAGCACGCTATGTTGTGAGTTTTACTACCACTTCCTGCATGCTGGAGATCATCTAACACTGAGAAGTCACTTTCTTGCTCAATCACTCACACATACTTACATGCACCCATACAAAGTTAAATAGATGAAAAAGAGTAAACAAGTGGGAGATTATCATGTGACTTATTTTGTAAGAGGTTTATTCAACAGTAGGGGTAAAGCAGGGGTTTAAAAAAAGTTAAAAAGTTAAAAGTGCTTTGTAAAGAATCTTTAATCGTCGTGTCTAACTACCGTCCAGTAATATCAGCAGTAGATCCTTTGGTTAAGGGGAAGACTGGGTTTTAAGATTTCCCAAATATGTTGTCAATCTCATGTGTGTAGGTGGTCTGTGTGTAAACCCTGTGAGTGAATGGGTGCACAGTCATTTAGAACATAATGAAACCTAAGAGAAAAGTGTGTCAGATGCTGGAGCCAGGAAGTACTCTTTCGCTGTTAAGCTATTAGGAACCACTTCAGTAGCTGCTGCTCCTGATTTTTGTTTCTCCAGTTAAAGAACTATTGTGAGGCTCCATTTGAGTACACTGATCCTTATCCAGCAGCCAAAACCCCTCCTTTCACAACAGCTAATAACCTAGATATGTTGATAGCTTGGCACTCCATTAACCATATTTAACAACTGTGCTAATCAGCATGCTAAAAGCCCTTAAATGACAACAGAGGTCTTTCTCAGCTTAGGCAGGTACCGTGGTGTGAAAGGGGGGGGGGCAAGAAAAAGAGGAAGCTAAAGGGAACAGAAAGGGGGACAATAGTAAAAGATCAGGTGAGGAGGAGGAGCTACTGGAATTGTTGCCCAGTAAACTGGCTCATACCAGTGTCAGAGTAAGTTAGAAATCCTCGATGCAACATTGTGCATTTGTCTTTTTTTCACTGCTATAGGAATATTTCAGAGGTTGAACTACATCACTGCAGCTCAACACTGCCCCCCAATGACTAGACGCACACAAAACTGTACAGTTGTGCCTGTTTTTAAACAGCAAGCAAAATATTTTAATATTGACATTTATGCCACCGTATACAAAGCAAAGGCTGGTTCCTCTTAACATATACAAGCTGAGGAAAATTTATCTGTTAAAGCTTGAAGGAGAAAAAAAAACTTACAATCTTTCAATTCTTACAGGTTTACTTTTAGGATTTAGTTCCGTGTTAAAATGCACTTTTAAAAAAGATGCACAAACATAACTTTAAAGAGCATTTAATAAAAATAAATGCTGACATGTTCAAACGTTCCTTCATAAATCATACCAGTAACTTTTCCTACCTTAAACAATACTGAAAACAATGGCTCAAACCTTTGCAATATGCAGATTAAAAGATTTTGGTTGAAAAACTCCTGCAACATTGATACAAGTATTTGTTGTCTTGTCTCAGTACAAAAGTAAAAATATTAAGCTCATGTTAGTACACAAAAAGCGAGAAGACCTCTATTTTTATAAAAAGTGCATCATTAATTTAAGGCAATAAGTTATTCCCTTAGCAGGCATTGTCCTTTGGCGTCAAAAAAGGCACCCTGGAGACATCTGGACACAAAGAGAAAGCTCTGCTTTCTCACCTTTTTGGCATCAGTGGTGCTGGCTTGATTATCGTGTTCTGGATATATTTGCATAAGTACCTTCATTTCATAATTAGCTTATTATAATTCATGTGCAAGAAAGCAATTTTGCTATTTTTTGACAGACATTTTGGCTTGATTGAAATGGCAGGTTTTGGTAAACAGTACTTGGTGAATTGGTCATTACCAGAGAGGTCTCATACAAAAACACACAAGTAACCATGTTTTATGACAAACAACATTGAGAGAAACGACTTGGCAGGTATCGCATTGAAGTGTGCTCTATGCTGACTGAATGCGAATAATGTAACAAATAACAAACAAATTCTTATGTACCTTTTTCTGAAGAGAGGGAAGCTGGACTAGTGTGGGACGGCACAGTGCTGGTCTTTAGAACCCATTGCACTTTCTTCCATACCATCTGGAGATTTTCAGTCAATGGCTGCGTGTGACCGAGCACAAGGGTGGAGGTGAATTCATACTCTGACCTCAATACTGAATTCATTGTGAAGGAAGCAGATTTACAACCAGGAGCCAAGGTAATCCTGACCCCGGAGCTTTGACTCGGTTTTTAAATACGCTGATTCAGCCATCTGACATGCTTCCCTCTGCTGGGTTAGTGCTGTCGACCAGGCTCTCCTCTGTAGAGCCATAAGACTGCTGAGGTTTACACTCCTGTACGGCTCTGGCAGGTGATTTGGGATTAAGCACTCTAGGAAGGTAGACCTGTAATTATTCAATACAAAAGAGAGAGTTGAGTGCTGAAAACAAACAAAAGGGCTCTTGGGTTTTTTTCCAATGTTTATTTTTGTGTATTCAATGACTCTCCCTGAGTTGTGTGATGCTATATTACATGTCATGGCCAAACTATGAGTTCAATTCAAAAGAATCCTAAAGATTAGAGAAAAAAAAAGCTCCTGAAAATTCATTAGGAAAACTACAAGTGTATCATAAATGAAATTGGCTCTTATTGTCAATCAGGACTAAAGCATATTATTCAGAAAACAAAACACTGATCTGGTATTTTTCCATCTCAATTCTCAAATTTTTATAATCACCTAATTTGTTATTTCAATGTAGTTGCCATTTCCATGGCAAAAGTAACAAGTTCGTATTTTGTCGATGAATACGTTTAACAAGAGGATGACAGCGTAAATGAGCATACAGCAAGTTTTAGGTAAGTTACCCTAGATCTTCTGTTTGAATCTGTTACTGAACAAGTACAGTACCTTGGTGTTTTCTTCCACTCCCTTCGCTGTATCCTCATCCTCCTCCTTCACCTGCAAAAGAACACGAACAATATGAGGGCTCGGTGTGAGGGCTGGAGAAGATGTGTCCGACATAGGCATGCACAAGAAAAACGCTCACCGCATAGTTGTGTGGACTGAGGTATTTGAAATGGCCGAAGCAGGTGTAGCTGACGCAGATGAAGACAGTGATACACAGGACCACCAGGGTGAAAAGAGATGTGGAAGTCAAGAAACCTGAAACACCACACATGTACCCACACAGAGAGTTGAAAAACACTGGCATGGAGATTATCTCTTGTTATGTACTTGCATGCAAGCCAACACCTACACATAATTACAAAGTAATTATAAACTGTACATTTATGCCACAGTTTACTTGAGGAATTGTGGTTGGAAACTTTGAATGTTGAGAGAAACATCTTTTTAGAAGCTCACTTTGAGATATTAACAATTCAGAAATATTTAATGCCTGAGCTCAGTATAAAACTGCAAAATCCAGCAGCTTTATATGTTACGTAGATGTGTTGCATGTTAAATTCTGTAAAGTAATATAAACTGACCCAATGCAACATGCAGAAATGCACATTCTGTCTTAAGGCCAAAAAAATCTTTACACATTTTTGTTTGGAGTGGTGTCTTTATTTACAGAAACTTGATATGGATAAGCACTAGTGGTTGATTTCCATTAGTGAATCTCATGTGACTCTGCTAATGTTAACTTTTTTCAGGTTGAGCCCATTTTTTGTTTCTTACCTGTTCTGAGGACAGAGAAAAAGTAAAGCCATATTAGGCAGATGATGGGTGCAGCCAGAGCTTGATTGACAGCTCCCAGGTGGACCTGCCGGTCTAAGCGGGCAGGCAGGTAGGCAAAGTACAGGTTGTGTTTGTCCACCAGGTGCTTCAGCAGCATGTAAAGGAGACCTGATGGAATCAAACAGACACAACACAGCCATTAAGAACCACACTATGTTGTATGTATAAAAGTGAAAAGGGATTTGAGGTCTCTGGAAAAGTCTGAGAGATTGGAGTAATCAAGACAATGGCAAATAAATCTGCTGATGAAAAACCTTACAACATGCTGAGTGTGTGTGAGCACATGCTTGTAACTACTCACCAAATGGCACGATCATAGGACAAATGATACTATAGGCCATAATGACAGTGAACACACAGAGAGTCCAGCCGTACATGGCTCCATATTCAAATTCGTAGGCCTGGTTCTGTAAGCGCAAGTCAAGTGAATCATAAATGTTGAAGCAGGGCTCAGAACAAAGAAATCTGCAAACAAACTAGTCCATTCCTCTTGTTTAACTTTCCATTGACTTCAGTTTACAGGAAAAGACAACACTGCATGAATCTGTCTAGATAGAGCATAAACGGCTCATTCTTTGGCCAGAGCACTTGATACATTTCTTTTACACAGCGTCCAGCTGTTTGAAAACCTTGTTTTACATTCTTGTTTACATATCCTGCATAACCTGGCACGCCTGACAAAAAAGATTCCCCCTACATGTTAATGGAGAAAGCATATACTGAAACTGACAGCCATTTATAATACCACTGAGTTATAGTTACAGAGCCTTACATTGATACTGTTGGAGTAAACAGTATCAAAATTCAGAAGTTGGGTTGTTTTGTTTTTTTTTTTTACACTTGATTACATCCAAAACATATATTTTCACTAGTTTCACCAAGACAGCAGGACCCCAGGCCCTGGTGACCAGGTATAGAATTCCTTTAATGGACAATGCCATTACAAACCTGTTTGACATATTTCCTTTCAGCAGCAGAGCGCGCAAATGCCATACGAATGGTGTAAAGCAGTAACCCTGGCAACCGCAGCAACTCCATCCCAGAGCCCACCAGGCCCGCTGTGATCACATAGTTGACAAAAAACGCTGCTTGGTCAGGAAAAAATACACACCTGGTGTGAGGAAGGGAAGGAAAGCAGAGAGATAAAAGAAAAAAGAAAGAGGACAATAAAATCCAACAAATGAGGAAAAGACATTAAAGCAAAGGAGAACATAAAAAAAGAATTCTGTAACATATGACAACCATCAAGTCACATGTGGAACATTTCCTTTCCTTATTTTCCCCATACATTTTTCCGTCCCCGTCAGATTCAAGAGAAACTGGCGACTTTAGAAAACCAGTTGTTGATGAAATTACAACAAAACTTACGAAGATAATGTAAAATATGAAACTAGATTCAAAAACCTGACTCCCACAGGAGCGAGTGAAACATTGTAACCACAGCATCTTGCTGCATGATTAGTTAACCCTAAAACTGACACGTTAAAATTTCTCTCTCTCTATAATGTAGTGATTCTTAAGATTAATTACTATATTTTTGACTTGGGTTTCAAAAATGCAAGAAGCAGAAAAGAGGGATTACTTACTCAAACCTCAGTTTCCCATCTAAGAGAAACTCTTTATCAAACAGCCAGCGGAAAAACACTGCAAGACTGAAAAGAGAAAAAAGATTGCAAAAAAATTTGGCAACGTTCTTTTTCCATTCATCTATTTGAAAAATACAGCCAAATGACAGTCACTTTTGTATCTGGCATTTTGCTGTGGATACATACTAATATGTCGACTGCAATTCACATGTTATGCCTCCTCTTTTTTCCAAGTGTGTAAGCTCTCCATTCATTATATTTTTAAAATACAGTGATTACTAAACTATGAATTACTTCTGCAAATACAAAATTGCTTTGGATGCTGGTTATCTTTTGCTTATTCGAACTGATGGTAACAAAAATTACCTGGTGAGTCCTAGCGAGGGGAGGATGAGCACCATGAAGAGCAGGAAGAAGTAGAGTTTACGCATCATGCTCAGCTGCTCACTGGACCTGAGATACAAAGGGCACAGGATCAAAACATTGTCCTCAGCTAACAGGAACCAATCACTACACTGCCTGTGTGTGTGTGTGTGTGTGTGTGTGTGTGTGTGTGTGTGTGTGTGTGTGTGTGTGTGTGTGTGTGTGTGTGTGTGTGTGTTTGTGTTTGTGTGTGTAATACCTGCTCCAGTGTGCTTCTCCTAGTGTAGAATAGTAGACTATGGTAGGTAGCAATGCGGAGAAGGACCACAGCAGGAGAGTGGGGAAGAACTGACTGATAATGGGGCTCTGAGGTGAAAAATGAAACAAACTGTAGATTCCCAGCTTTAAAAGCACACTTGTGGAAAACATGTGTGTCTATATGTGTACATCTCACATTGAGATAGTAGATTGGCTTTGTCACATTGAACTTGTCTATGGTGTTGATAATGATGGCAGGAGTCGTGAGGAAGGTGAGAAGGGTGAAAAGGAGGAAGTTGAGCATCACATAGCGCATGAACCAGGGAAAACCCCGCACTGACAGATTGTCCCTGTATGACGGGGAAGACAAGAAAAACAGAAGCAACAGGACAGTTAACACAAAGAGGCAGTGCAAAGTAGAGAAAAAATAACAGGGTGGGGCACAGTCTTATTCCTCCTTCAATTCCTCTTTATCAGGCAGAAAAATCAAAATGTTTTTATCTGCACAGTAGGTATTTCGCTAAAGATTAAACATTTCGCAGTTGACATTATCCACAGTACCTTGCATTGAGTAAGCAGGTTATAAGGAATTCTAAAGGACACCAAGCAAGGTTTTCACCGGAGCGGGTCAATTAATTGATTTTACTACGTATAGAGGAGAGGTCTTCACAATACCTTGTCAGTGCTTTGGTTAATACGGTTGAAATCAATGTCACTATATTAATAGGAATATTTTCACAGTAGTGATTCAACCACAATATGACAAATTTAGTAAAAGTAAAATCACATATGAAATAATCAGACTGGTGTTTAACGTAATGTAATGTGTTTCAATGTTATGCATTGCATCAGACAAAAATTAATGTTGATTATTATTCATTAGTATTATACGTTTGGCCATCAGGATTCTGTAAAACAATAACACCATATGATGCCGTTAAAAATCACTGAATGATAAAACTGAATTACTGCCCATCCCTACTGGTACAAGTATTATACATACCAAGTCAAAGGAGCTGCATGGAGCACATAGGGTATGAAAGGTTGGTGTCTCAGACCTTACCAGTACACATTTTTGGGATGGGGTGCAAAGCTGACCCTCCACTTGTTCACTTTCAGAGTTCCACTATTGGATGAAGGTTGGGGCTCCCTCCCACAACAGCAGCTTGTGCCACCACACTCGAGCGCATTGAAGTCTTTCAGAATGCTGAGGTGAGTAAATGACAGCTGTTGGTAATAAATATTAACTATCTCTTGACACAAAGAGTTGCCCAAAGGGCAGTAAATAAGTGTTGACAATAAAACTGAGCGATAACTGTCCTTATTAGGACAGCCATGCTAATGCCACTAACAAAAGCACATTGTTCCATTTTCAAAGAAAGAAACATAATGGATCTTGAATCAATGCCTCACTGATACAGTAACAATTAAAATGATTTCATACTCTTACAGTAGGGGCAACTGTTACTAATTGCTGTTGGACTGGATTGTATTATCATGTCTAAGGTGTTTAATCAAATAGAGCAGCTGTTACAGCTGTTTCCTCCACCTGTAAATACAGACACAAGCACTGAAAAAAAGCTACTCACTACTTGGCCATAGCCTCGGTCTGTAAGGTCACAAATGCAATCCCCAGGGGGCGCTGTGGCACCAGTTCTACCTGCTTCCTCACCTCTTCCAGCAGTTCTTTTTCTTTAGTACAGTAATACTCTATGGCATCAACCTGAAGTAACACACACAGACACACACTGATTTAATGCTTTACATCTGTGTTTAAATCTCGGCGTAAAATAGTTCACATGCATGATTCAGTTGCCTTGCATGCATTTGGTCTTGTGTACTTCTACCTTAAATCATAACATGAAAGACATAATAAAAGTATTGAGAAACCCTGCACTAAAGTGTTTGATCATCTGATCCATCTCACCTTCTCAGAGTTGGTGCAGCAACAGAGGTGTCCACACAAACGTGGGTTAATCAACTCACGTTTTCCTGTTTTCTCATGGGCACGCTCATAGTAGCGCAGGTTTTTTCCAGCTCGAAGCCTGGGGCAAAAAAGCAAACACACACAGCTTGGTTTAACTTAGTAAACATAAAGCCTCAACATTCAAACACAGACTTCTCAACCTGGAATATGCTTCACATGCTAGAGCTAGCAGCCGTTTCCTCTGCTGACACACAAGCAACATATAAAGCCATTTAAATATTGAACAGTAAGAGAGAGACTGAAATATACAGTAAATCTGAGAGCTGCAAAACTGAAATAATGAGCTTTAAGAGGCTGAAAAGCTCAGGAGAATTTCCGGGTTTTAGTGACAATTTTCTTAGTCGGTTTGTAGCAGCAAGCTGTCAACTTCACACTATACAGACACTAGAATCATTGTGAAATTTAACAACTTATTAGTAAATTTTTAGAGTAAGCTGAATTGTGTATCAAAAACCGAAAAAAAAACAAACAAAAACAACTGTGCGTAACTGGTGGCTCTGTAGGCAATAACAGGCCTGTATGACTTCATGGCCAGTTCACTGGCACAGAGGGCAAAAATCACATGATTTTCATTTACAGTTAACTCTGATTTCTTACCTTTCTTTCTCAAGGTGCATTAGCTTGGCCACGTCATAACCCAGGGTCACAGCACACACTCGGCAAGAAGGGTATGCCTCTCTGTACAAAAACAGCACTGGCAATGAGGTATGGAGGAGGTGGATATTGTTCATGGTAACATACAAGTACAATGCATTTAAACTAAAAGTCAACTTTTTATAAGATGGGAACAGTAGATGTACTGCTTCAGTCCACTCACGTGAAATGGGCGTTTATAGCTTCTTCTGTTGCTGTTTTAGGAACTGAACACACAAACAAGGTGTTTCTGGTCTACAACATGAAGGACAGAATGACAGATAGGCAGGTACCACATCAAAGGTCAGTGACATCTAGTTAATATAATTCACTACTTGCTTTCATTAGGCATTTAGCTACTCAGAAGCAGGTGCAATCCAATGTAAGATACACAGAGAAAGTCAAACGTAATAAAAACCCTGTTTTAAAAACAAGACTTCATCTAAAATCCCATCAGATCTCGTAGTCTAGTCCTAAGAAGTTCAAGACTCACTGTCTCTCTGCCTATGCCTTTCATTTGTGATGTGTGACGTCGCAGCAGAACAACTGTTAGGATCAAGTAGAGGACCGCAAACACTGTGTGCAGCCACAGCAGGTTGTTTCTAAAGGCAAAAATGACAGACACCAAACACTTTGGTATGACCAAACCCCACAGGTCCTCTGCATTACAAATTTTTACTCAGATATCCTTACACATTTTTTTTGATTTCATACTCTTAGTGGTAGTTACCCCTTTTGAAGATTCCCAATAGTTGTCCTTCCAAAAGTCATGGGATCATTACCTGAAAGAAATAAACAGCATTTTTTTTAGAAGACAATGTAAGAACATGAACGGAAAAAGATCAAAAATACAATCAAACTAAGCCAGGATTTGATCAAAATCAACTATGAAAAAAACACATAAATTAGAAACAAGTCACTGATTATGAAGTGGACAGTGCAGCCCCTCAATTCTGATTGCTTGATTCACATCGGAAGCCATAAAATACACATTGATTACCCATCAGACCCATAATCGGTACATAAAATAGCCTTGTAAATATGTAGGGGAATTGTAATTTTATCCATTAACAGACACTGGTAGTTATTATCCTTGAACACTTGTGTTGAACTGTAATCAGAGACCGAATCTAACATCAAACCCACCCAGCAGGTCTCCGCTCAGGTTGACGGGCAGTATGACTGAGAGGGAGGCGACAGTTATGACCAACAGCAGGACGATCAGATGACGCTGAAAGGAGAGGTAGTGAACAGCGTCCATGCCACATCTGGCTTTTATTTTTTCCTCACTGAAAAAAAACACACAAAGGCATACACACACACACACACACACACTGATTAGAAGACACCAACACAAGGCTATTAAATAAATATGAGCCAGAAGTTGAGAGACAATGACAAACAAACCACAGGGTCACTCACTCCATTCTGAGGATATAAGGCAGCCAAGAGCAGAATCCCTGAGAGGAAAGAGGAACTGTTTGATTACACTAATATGCAATAAAGATTATGTTGATAAAGAACATTTGGTGTGCTCATGCTCTCCAAATAGCAGGTTGAGGTTAAAGTAATATATATACAGTAGGATGTCATGCCAGAGATATTAAAGGCTAGCTAAGTGTGGGCAAAAATGATAACTAAAGTGCATTCAACTGAAACAGTTTTAAAATAACACAGTTGATTTGTCATGATGTGATATAAAGGGATCGCTCATCTCAATTGGTACAGCTTGTCTTTTATGCTTTACTAATATTGATTTTGGTATTGAAACTCAAAGCTTTTTTTTTTTTAAACACACCCATTCATATTCAAAGTCATCCACGCTGGACACAAAGGATGACATGTATCCATAGCGACGGTGTGTTGAATCAGTGAACCTGAAACACAAAGTTCAATGTCAAAAACTACATCAAACACTTGGTTTACAGCACTTATTCTGGTCAGTATGTCTACCACATTTAGCCTAAGCCTCAGATCATGCCACTGTGGCTAAAAAGTGTCAGGTTGTGAACTGACCCCTCATTGTCTGCGACCAGTGCTAGACGCCCGTAGTCCCAAAACGTCCTCCTGATAATAGAGAAGAGGAGCAGCAACACCTGTAGGTGGCAAGAAAAGTCATTAAAACTAATTATTGCTATTTGGAAAGAACTTTCTTGGGCTTTCTTTACACCTGAAGAGATATTTATTTTATTGATTTTAACTCTACACTAATCTACACACCAGAAATACAGAGAAATCAAGCAGTAGCACAACTGGCACTCCTCCAAACCGGTCTCCGCTGAGTACAGTTTTCTGTGTGGCGCTGAAGCAGCTACTATTGTCCACGAAGCCAGAGGAACCATTTGTGAACAGCGACCACAGGGAAGACATCACTGGAGTGGTCCCAGCAGCTTGTCTGCAGAGAATGAAAATGTTATATGTTGACGAATGACCTCCCAGAGTCAAAGCTGTTCCCTCAGTGATAAGAAAAGTACTAGGGTTAGTAACGATTATTTTCTTTATCAGTTAATCTGTTGATTTTTTTTTCCCGTTAATCGTGTACTTGATAAATTTCTGAAAATTATGGAAAATGTGGGTTTCCCAGAATCCAAGGTGACATTTTCAAATTGCCTTATTTGTCCAAACACTGGTTAAAAAAATTTAGAACAGTTCAATTTAAAAAGATATTAGAGAAAAGAAGGAAAAATCTTACACTTAGGGGGCTGGAACCATCAAATATTTTACATTTTTGCTCGACAAATGACTTCAAAATAGTTGCTGACTATTTTTTGCCCTAAAAATAACATAATACTGGGATCCCAGACCAATTTTTAAACTGTTTGCCAGGCTGAAAAGGAGAGTTAACACCGAGGGATAATATAAGGCAATCCCTAGATTAGGGGTCTTAGAACATGAGTCGTGCAGCATGTATGCAGATTTTGTTCACTGATTAGCACACCATGGAATAATAATCTGCAACACTTCAAACCTTAACAGCACACTTTAGTAGGGCTTCGACTACTGGTTATTGTCATTATCATCAATCCCTCAATTATTTTTGTTAAGTCTGGAAAAATGAAAATAGTGAAAGGTGTCTGAAACAATTTTCCAGAGTTCGGGACATCTTCAAGCGTCATGTTTTGTCCAACTAACAGTTGACAACCTAAAGACATTCAACTTTCAATTACATAAAACAGAGAAAAGCAGCAAATTTTCACATTTGTAACCAGGAAATATTTGGGATTTTTTTGCTTGAGAAATTACTTTAATCATTCATCTGTGACCAAAATGTTCTGCCAGTCCACAAATTGATTAATCAGCGAATCATTCCAGCTCTCCACTTGGAAAATCAGGGATGAGCTACGATGTGAAGCTTTCCATTACAACAGCTAAGCAGCTTTTAGATTTTTTTTTTTAGGCGCTAACATATATCCTGAAACCACAGATTAAATCAGCGGACATTACTGATGATTGCAATTCAAACCAGAGAGGAGGAGGAAGTGCAAAAAAAAAAAAAAAATCAGCTGGTGTTATCTTTGGATGTACTTCTGCACAGTAGTTTATATTATCGGACTATTCATTCTATAGTAGAATATTGTTATTATTATTATATAAAAGATGTACATGTTTTGTATCTAGAATATTCAAAGTAACTACTAATTGTAGAGGTGCTTGGGCAAGTGGACGCCTTGTGCACACATGTACTGCACATGTCCACATGTAGTACATGTGTAGTACATGTGTAGTACATGTGTAGTATATCCTGAAAGACAAACGCGGTGCAACAACGCCCGCGGTTTTTAGTGTTACTGAGACCGAGGGGAGGATTTGGAGTATTTTATCCCGCTTGAAGCACGACGGGGACGGAAGCGGAGCTAAAACGACATCGGCGACCACGGTTCCTGCGCAGGAGTCGGCGTCGGATCCGAGCCGTCAAAAGCCGTCACCTGCGTGAGCGGCGCCCTCGCGCCCCACCTCCCCACCTCCTCCACCGCGGATAAACGACGCTCCGGGAGTCACGAGGACCAAGTTATAAGTTATAACCTACCACTTTATTTCTTTTTTCTTTTTCCTTCCCGATGTTTAAAACAACAACAACAAAACGACTGCGACGGAGCGATTCGTCTTCCTGCCTTCGCTTTCTTTTTCGCCCGCGGTCGTTTCTCTCGCCGTCTTTAACAGCTGCTCGTTATTCCGACGCCTACGGACGCACCGAGTCGGTGCCGGTGCCGCCACCGACCCGCCCGAGCCCCCGTGTTTAAACCCCGAGTTTTTAAAGCGAGTTTAAAGCCCGTCGGGAACCGACCCGGACGCGTCGGTTAAAAGCGACGCTCCCGTTGACGGCCGCGGCCCGACGGAGGGCGAAAAGGGAAAGTTTTGCTAACGCTAATCCGGTTTGTTTAACTTCGACCCGGCGACCGCGAGTGGCGGCGGAAACGTCAACATCCCGCCGGCGTTAACTCGATTAACTTCGTCCGGAAGGGGAGCGACTCGCCTCCCCGGGTCGACCAGGTGGGTGTGAGGACGTGTAGGCGGCCATACCTGAGCGTCTGTCTTTTATTCCGCCGTGAGCGAAAACTTCTTCCCCCTTTTTTCTTTCTCACCGTCCCGAGGGTCCGCTCTCCTCCCCTCGCCCGCTCCGTTTTGCGCGCAGGCGCGGTGGTGTGGGAAGCGGCGGCGGGAGCCTCCTTCCCCTCGAGGAGCGTCGGTGTTTTGGTCAATACGCCGCTTTTACTTTTAATAAAAAAATAAAATAAAAATAAATAAAATAAACCGCTTGGAAATGCTACGTTACAATTAAAAGCCTCGCACGAGCAAGATGTGGTAAATTATAAAAAGTAAAAGTGCTCATGCAGCCTTGTAACGATCTTAGATTATATAATTTATTATTATTATTATTATTATTACCGTTGCGTTATTGTGTGGGAGCAATGTAAAGTTTTAGCTTCAGTTGGAGCTCGTTTTAACTACTTAATGTATTGTTAAGTAGTTAATCTACAGTGTTGCATCGTCGTTTGATAAAAGATATCAATTTCGTTAATCCGGTGCTTTGTTTTTCAGTATTCTTAAAACAGATTTTAGGTCACTAGTAACTACAGCTTTCAAGTAAATTGAATGGAGTTAAAAGTATGACCCCCCCCCGGAAATATGGTGGAGTATTAAGTAGAATAAATTGGAAACACTCTGTTAAAGACGAGTATCTCAAACTTTTATTTACCTGACTTTTCTGTAACAGAATGCCCTTCTGTTGTGCCGAGAAAGTCAGAAAAACCAGAAGACAGATAAACAGAAGAGACAAGAAAAACAGATATACTGGCATCTAGCCTATTCAGTAATTTATGTTTACATGCCTGAGTTGAAATTGGGTGCCAGAACAAACTTCTTTATTTCCTTTAGCTTTTCAAAGATTTATTTTAAACCTTACGGAGAAAACCTTGCTTTATCTTCCTGCTAAGTTTCATTTGGATGAGATGCTGCGCTGTCAAACTTCATGCAGGAATAAAGCTGAATCAACCAACCTGTTGTCGTTACCTTTATATATGCTCTTAACATCAGTTTAACTCAAATTATAATTCTGAGTGTTTATTTTCAGACCCTTTCAGATTTTATAGTTATACAGAAGTTATACAGAAGTATAATTATACATTTCTTAACTTGAATCGACTGGACATAGTTTAGATTCTAAACTTTAGAAAGTCATATGTCCGTGTATAGAAGGTCCCACCATTCACACTGCATTTCAGGACAAAATCCATGCCACAAAATCCAAAGAACTTTCTGCAAACTTCCACAACAAAATTTTGCTGCGAGGCATAGATTAAGGCAAGGGTATAAAGCTAAAGCTCTGCGTGTTCCTAGGAGCACAGGGCCTCTGTGACTGTGAAATAGCAGAAATTAAGAACCATTAGGACTCTTCAGCCTTCTCAGTCTTAGAAAGTGACCATGCAAGAACGGCCTTGGTCAGAAAGGTGACCAAGAACCCAATAGTCACTGTAACAGATGTTCCTCTGAAGAGATGGAGGGTTGACCATCACAGCAGCACTCCATCAATCCAGCCTTTTGATAGAGAGGCCAGACAGAAGCCACTGTGAGTAAAAGGTCCTATGACAGCCTGCCAGGAGACACTCTGTCTGGTGATGATCTGGCACTGCTCATCACCTGCCAAATACCATCCCTATATTAAAGCATGGTGGTGTTAGCATCATACTTTCGGGGTTCTTCTCAGGGGCAGGGACAGGGTGACTGGTCAGATTTGAGGGAAGGATGTTTGCTGCGAAAACACAGAGAAGTCCTTGAAGAAAATCTGTCCCCAAGTGTATGTGACCTGAGCCGGGGTTGATGGTTCAAGCAGCACAACAATAACCTGAAGCATACTGCCAAGACAATGCTGGAGTGGCCCTGCAGAGGCCCAGACTTAGACACCTGTGAGCAACTATGGGGAGACTTGAAGATGGCAGTTCACAGATGCTTCCCATCTAATCCTACGGAGCTTGAGAGGATCTGCCAGGAAGAACAGGATAAACTGCCTAAATCTAAGCTCTAGGCTGTTATTGCGCCCGAAGGAGCTTCTACAATATATTGATTGGTTTTCAGTTAGCTAGAAGAGGAAGCTAGCTCGGTATTCTCAGTAGCATGGCCAGATGGGAAATGATAAAGTATCATACCAGTGATGAGACGAAAGGACTTTTTGATGTTGCCTACAAATCTAGCAACAAAATAAATATGTAATGTGACATTGTTAAATGATGTGTGGAAGGCAACAGTGTTATGGGATTCCTTCAAATAAAGATGTCCCACCAATGAGAAAAAAGCATACCTAAAGGTTGTAATAGTAAATTGTAGCAACACGAGTTGTAGCCTGTTCAGCTTTTACATGGAACTTAAATTAAAAACATACTTACCTCATTCGCTGATGTTCCACATTGCATAACTATGTGCAATCTTCAAATAGTACCCAATGAGGAAGCGATAAATGGTTGAATAAATGACAGGCATGATTGAAAAGTGTTTATGTGGGAAGGGATGAACATGAGATGTGTAAATCAGGAAGAAAGCTGTCATTTTCTGAATTCCATGTGCATTACCCAGGTGAGACCTCATGACAGAGACAGGGAAAATAAAGTTGTATTTCAGGTTCGAAAGTCAAGAAGTTTATTTACTTTGCTCTGTTGTTTGTAGCCACATTGGAGAGGCAAGCACGCGATAGACACAGCTGGTATTTGAGAGGAGATTTTGGACATTAGCGATCCTTCGAAGAAGACTTGAGACAACTAAAAGTACAAAGGAAGGAGATGAAACATTTCCTTGGATTCTACATCTTTACCTCAGTTTTACTAAACCGTATTTTTAGTACCACAGGTTTTGATCATGCCACAGCTCCAGGTGACATTATTATTGGGGGATTGTTCCCAATACATGAAAGTGTTAATGTTACCAGTAGAGAAGATGGCAGTGATAGCAGGATCTGTAGCAGGTAATTTTTTTTAAATCCTGATTTGTGCTGTAATGTGGTTACTCTGTAGCACACAAAGCAGTACATTTGTGAATTTGTGTGTCAAAGCATCTGTGATTGGATCTCACAGGTTCAGCATTGCTCGGCTGGTCCAGTCTCTGATTATGGTGCAGGCGGTGGAGGAGGTAAATAAGAGGCATGAATTGGGGAACCTCACCCTGGGATATTTTATAATGGACTCCTGCTCTGATGTTACCACTGCCCTGATAAACACCCAGGCCTTCATGAAGAGAAACGGTTAGTCGTATGAATCTTTCTTGATAGACATCCATCAGTAACTGCACTAAAAATATTTTTGGGGATTGCAGGGATACACAGCACATAAATTGTGAAGGAGATTTTATGACTACAAAGGAGAGCATTCATATATAATAAAAATAAAACTAATTACCCATATTTACTGTGTGAATAATGGGAAGAGATGAAATATGGAATTTAGGGCTAATTTCCTGCTGAGAATGCAAAGTTTGGCTTGTAAAAGCATTTTATGCTCATTTATTTCCCAGTTACCATTAATATATATCACATTTTCTCACCCTCTGCTACACAGATGGTGATCCTAGTGATTCCAGAGTCATAACCAATAATTATAGATTCTGTCCCGTCACATTTTATTAATCAAATTGCATAACACTTCATCCAAATGTTACAATGGTGTCTGAGTAAATTGATAAGTAAATGTTTGAATCTGCACTTTCATTGAATTAAAGGAATCTCTATTGGCACTATAGTACTGTAATGTAAAATGGAGACATTAAATAGATTGGATGGCGTGAAGACAAAATAAAACCATAATATTTTAATTCAAAGTAAAAGAAATGAGAGGATAATCAGCAATTGCAACAATAAGGATTTGGGTGCATCAAAATTCAAAATGATTATTAGTTTTACACTAAATATAATACAAAACAATACAATACAATACAATATAATATAATATAATATACCTGGATTGTGCAGAGCAGTCCTCCCCACCTGTGTTGGCTGTTGTTGGTGGTTACTACTCGGAGATATCCATGGCGGTCTCCAGACAACTCAACCTGGAGTACATCCCTCAGGTATGACAGATCTGCTAAGTAAAGCTGCTAGAGTGTGGATGATAGATTTTGCATGCATTAACCCTAGAGCTCAGATCTAAACATCAGAAAAATCTCGCCAGAAAATATAAAATTGGTTCGGCAGCGTAATGTTAAGGGAATAGTGCGACATTAGGGGAAATACACTTATTCACTTTCTTGACAAGACTGAGATGACAGCATCAATACTTAAGATATCGAGCATAAGAATGAAGACAATTTGTCATATCACAACTTTATCTATATATATATATTTTTTTTTAATTTATTTTATTTTTATTATTATTATTTTTTGGTAACTTTGCCTTTGTAACTGATGTTTTGTAATATCTCAACAGATAAGTTACGGTGCAACCTCTGGTCTCTTAAGTGATAAAATGCGTTTTCCAAGCTTTATGAGAACGGTACCAGAGGACGATCACCAAGCCCAAGCCATCGTTGAGCTTCTGCGGAGACACCAATGGACCTGGGTTGGTGTAGTGACTACCGACAGTGACTACGGTCACTACATAGCTGAACGCCTCCAGCACCATGCAACCGGCAAAAACATTTGCTTTGCCTTCACCTCCGTTCTTCCAGATGCTCTGGGTGACAAAAGACTCCAGGAACACATCAACGCTACAGTCAGAAGCATTACTGAAAATGAAAATGTCAAAGTCATTGTGTCCTTCGCCAAACCTCATCACATGATGTATCTTTTTCATAGTCTCCTGAAGAATCCTCGAGGCAGAGGGAAAGTCTGGGTGGCCAGTGATAACTGGTCAGAATCAGCTGATATTGTATTGAAACACTGGACTTTGAGTGACGTAGGAACAATTCTTGGGACAACTCTTAAATCTGGAAACTCAGCCAGGTTTAAGCAGTATCTCAGCAATCTAGATGTAAACCCTCATCGGCAAAAGAACAATACATTCTTGTATAACTTTCTAAAGGAACATCAACAAAAGCAAAATGAGGCAGCACAAAATGCCAGTTACGCACGGGGAGATATGGGTATGAAATTCAAACATACTATCAGACTGGGGAAAAAAGAGAATTCCAATGACAGCGCCGTTGATGCATTATTGAAGAAGTTACATCCAAATACTGTGTTCAGTGTTGAGTTGGCAGTTAGAGCTATTGCTCAGGCTGTTGCAGACCTCTGTGTCAACAGGGACTGTAAGACTAGCCAGAGATTAGAGCCAGTGGAGGTAAATACATTCTCTCTCTCTTTCTGTCTCTGTCTCACACACACAGAAATACATATGCACGATGCCTGCTGAGACTAAATGTGAAAAAAATAAGACAATTTATGCTTCAAAGTCGCTAAAATGAAATTCTCTTTCAGCATGATCACAAGTTCACTGTTTTCATCCCTTTGCATTTCCAGTTACGAGGAGCCTTAAGGAAAACAACATTCGACTTGGACGGGAAGAACTACACATTCAACGACTGGGGTGACCTAGACTCGGGATATGATTTCATCTTATGGAGGCCGACTTCACCAAACCTTGTGGATGTGCACTACGTTGTAGCTCGTTACAGTGTAGATACCCAGAACATGACTTTCAATTCACAGCAAACATACCAAGATGTCATCAGTGTGACAGTAAGGATTTGCCTTTTATTTTTATTTTGTATATCCTCATTCTCTAAAGTCCAAATTAGCAGGGACTTTATGGATGGCAGTGTCAGTCGGTCGGTCCATCACTTTGGCCCAGACTTAAATATCTCAGCAACTGTTGGATGGATCACTGTGACATTTTGTAGAGACATTAATAGTCCCCAGAGGAATCCTACCACCTTTGGTGATCCCCTGACATTTCCTTTAGTGCCGATATGAGATTGACATTTTTGTTTTTTAGTGAAATGTGTTGACATCTGTTTGGTTGATTAAGTACTGCTCAAGTACAGTCTCACAGAGTCTGGCCGCAGATCCCTGTATTGTCTTGTTACGTGTTTCACCGGAGCTTTTCTTTTCGTGTTCTTCCCGTCGCTTGAAGACTGTACTCATAGTAATGAACTCTACCATAATAAAAAAGAATGATGAGGATACTTTCTCTTCTCAGGGTGATGTGATTTCCAGGTGCTCAAACAGCTGTGCTCCAGGCTTCAGGAAGCAGTCAGCTCAGGGCCAGCCTGTTTGCTGCTATGAATGCCGCCCCTGTCCCATAGACCAATTTTCCAACACCAGCGGTGTGTATGAGAGTAAAGTAAACAATATCATTAATTACCTTCATAGTCCAATAGATACACAACAATGGTAACTGCGAGACAAAATGCTGATACTAGAAGGCCTATCATCTTGCTAACTTTACGGAATAGTATACATATCCAACTTGAAGATTATAATGAGCATTTGTCCTCTGTTTTCAGATTCCACCGAGTGTCATCAGTGCAACACTGAGACCGATTACTCCTTCATGGGAAGTGACAGGTGTTTGCGCAAGAAACCTGTCTTTCTGAGTTGGGATGATAAATATCATGTGGCGCTGCTGGCATTTACTGCTCTAGGGGCACTGCTTACCATTGTTGTTGGGATCATCTTCCTCACACGCTGGAATACCCCTGTTGTGCGTGCATCTGTAGGCCCCATCTGCATCGTCCTACTCGCCTCTCTCTTGAGCACTTTTGTGAGTGTGATATTGTTCGGTGATAAACCCAGCCACTGGCAGTGCCAAGCACGGCAGGTACTGTTTTGCTTGAGCTTCACCCTGTGTGTGTCCTGCATCATGGTCAAGTCCTTTAAGATCATCTTGGCCTTTGAGTTTGACCCCAGCGTTAAGAGAGTCCTGGTGAAGCTCTACAAGCCTTACCTCATTCTTGCAGCGTGCATGGTCGGTCAAGGGCTGATCTGTGCTCTATGGCTTTCACTTAAGTCTCCAACACCCAAATGGGTGTCACTGAACAGAGAGGAGCGTCTTCTCATTTGCTATGAGACATCGTTTCCTGCGTTTGGAGCCATGCTAAGCTATATTGGCATTTTAGCCCTCATCTGCTTCGGCGTGGCTTTCAAGGGCAGAAAGCTGCCACAATGTTACAATGATGCAAAGTTCATCACCTTTGCTATGTTGATTTACTTCATTTGCTGGGTCATCTTTGGCCCAGTTTATGTCACTGTCACAGGTCGTTACCTTCCAACAGTCGAGATGGTTGTCATCCTCATCTCAGCCTATGGCATCCTGTTCTGTCAGTTCTTCACAAAGTGCTACGTCATTCTGTTCAAGCCGGAAGCGAACACAGAAAGCGCTTTCCGCCAAAACATAAGGAATTACTCCCTGAGTCAATTCCAAAAGGGGGATGGTAACTGGGTCTCATCTTCATTTACCTCCGGTGGGACCCAGAACACTGCCCAGAACATGGGGACACTAACGTCAAATTCATTGTCGTTCGATCGACTGACTGAACAGAGCTCATCCATGAGCTTGTCCATGAGCTCCGGTCTGTCGTCACTCTCTCTTTTACCAGTCTCGAACCCACAGCTCATAAGGACGCAGAGCCAAAGTAATAAGAGGCAGTTAAGGAGATATCTAAGTTTGCCAATGTAAATAACAAAGGGATACACAAATGTTAAAAAAAATACATTGACATACTTATATCCGTTGCACAAAATGTAATGGTTAAAATATTATTATTTTTGTAAGGGATTAATCTACTAGTTACTTTCTAGATTAATCAAGCATTGCTTCTGTCCATAAGATGCAAAAAAATACACAAAAAATGTAAAGCATTTTCCAAAAGCCTAATGTTAATTATTCTTATTGGTAATTTCACCAACAGCCAAACAGCTTTTAAGTTCCCTATAGTATCAAGCAAAGTACCAAGTCCTTCTATTTTAGGACCTTTTGTTAGAGATTTATTGTGCCCATTGACTTTTCATCTACTAGCAGCAATTGTTTTTTGTGGTTGTGACTAAAATTTCTTTACGGATATCGTATGGATTTCCATGAAAGTTGATACAAATGTTCCCCTCAAGATAAACTGTTATTATTTTGGTAATCCTTCAACTTTTCATTTAGCATCTCCATCAGATCAAAAACTAAGGCTAAATTAGGCTGGTGAACATGGCTACTAAAGAGCACACTGACATTAAGTCATCGTGAGCAGGTTAGCACGCTGGCACTAGCATTTAGCTCAAAGCGCCACTGTGCCCTATTTCATCTTCACAGAGCATAGCTGTTGACCCTTAATCTCGCTACTTGAATAATGAGCAAAATTACTGATTATCAAAATTGTTGCGGATTAATCTTCTGTTGATTGACTCATCAGTTAACAAACTGTGTCTGATCTAAATGTAATATCGGGGGTAATTAATCACAAAAACACTCACAAATGAATTACTGTTGCTCTGGCTTCTTTAGGTGCCTATAGTATAAACGAGTAATTTCTCTAAATAATTTGTAGTTTTTCACATTTAAACTTTAATAATAGTCACTTTATAATAATTTAATAATTCCAAAGTGTGATAAACCTGTTATTGAATAAATGAATGGGACAAAACATTGTGGTGGGCTGTACTAAATCCTGATTTACTTCCTGATAAAAACACATCCTGTTAAAAAGCCATTGCGGCGACAATCAGTACTCTACTCTGTAATGACTGCACTGTCATTCTGAATTATTATGGTCTGTTTCTCAGTTTCTCTGTTATGTTTTATATCTATTTAAACATCTGTGAATATCTTTCTAGGTGTTAGGAGGAGAGGCATCGTTAATTTTGAAAAAAAAAAACACTTTTCTTCAAGTCTAGCATTCTCATCTTCAAATCTCATAAACTGTAAGATGGTTTCTAAAGAAAGGTCACTCGATTGCATTTTTCTCTGTAAAAAGGAACCTGAAGATGAGTCACAGGGCTGAGAGATAAACTAGTTTAAACTAGTTTAAAGTAAATCTTTCTCTTCCTTGTTGCATATTCTTGAACAAAGAAAGAAGTCAAAGTTTCTTTTGTTTTTGTTACTTGGAAGAAGAAAAGAAAGAGAGATGCTGTGGTATGTTGTAGAAGACAGTGCCGAATATCAAAAACCGGTTGCACTCTTTCAAAGGGCCTGATTAAAACAGACCTAAATCTTGCTCCTGTAGCTGCGAAGACATCCCTCCCAATGATCCCCCCCAAAGGAGTCAGTAACACTTTCATAAATAGAAACCAGAGCAGATCAGTGTTTCTTCTTCACTTTCAACCCACCGAGGAGGATCTATACGATATGCTCTTTGTGACTTCTCCCATCTCATCTGATCAGTGATCGGTCAGCACTGTGCTTTACTGAGATTTGAACTAGAATTAGCATAACATGAGCCATAGCGGAGAGAATCTGGATTGTTCCACATGTGAGACATCACAAGAGATGTGTTGTTGTGGTTTGTAGGACAGAGCATTGATAACCACCGTCACGGGCCCTTATCAGATGTGCCA
This sequence comes from Istiophorus platypterus, assembly GCA_016859345.1. NCBI lineage: Eukaryota > Metazoa > Chordata > Actinopteri > Istiophoriformes > Istiophoridae > Istiophorus > Istiophorus platypterus. The sequence goes on along the minus strand of CM029133.1, from coordinate 9,797,523 downwards.
GTGGTCAAATTAACGAATCCAATGCAATTAGTCATTCAATTTGGTGTGCGATTTTGTGGTTGCTCTGAGTATGTCTCTCTCCTTCCCCCTCTCTCTCTCTTTTCTCTGGTTTTCCATTATGGGATTTTCTGTTTATCTGTTGTGGTCTTGACTGTTCATTTCTGCTTCCCATGTCTTGCTGTGTGTATTTGTGTGTGTGCGTGCCTCCGTGTGAATGTGTACACACAGTAATGTCCGTGTTGTCAGTGTGTATTCGCCAACATCAATCTACTTGTGGGTGTAAGTGTGTGACTCTGTGTGTATGTGTAGTGACTGTTCATGCCTCACTGTGGGACACGTTGATTAGCGCTCACTGCGGCTCAGCTCCCAGCTGTCCTTGCGGCCGGCCACTGATTGAAACCAATCAGGCTTGCGATGGCCCCATCGCGGTGACCCCTCACCCCTCCCACCCCCGGCCTAATCACCTGCTGATTGGCCCACGCAGGGCCCCCTCCCGTTGGCACGGAAGGTTAATTCGACCAGCGGATGAAGGCTCCAGGAGGGAATAGGAACGTGCGCTGGGTGATATTGCATGGATATATCCCACATGTCAATCATAGCCACTTAAAGGGGAGTAGCTAGGGAAACACTGACAACCAGGACAGAGAGAAGGATGGTAGGGAAAAGAGTGTGGTGGTTAACGACATCCAGTTTACCTTTGGAAACTGCTTTTACTTTTTCACATTTTAAAAAAATCCTGATTCAAGGTTCACATACTACCCTTTGCCTGAGCATCTCGCAGCCTCCCTCAGCAAATGGAGTTCACAGAGCAAACTCACTCAACGACAAAGAAACTGTATAGTCATTGTAGGACTTGTCTGAAATGAGTAATACTGAAATCAAACACCATGCCAAAGATGATTGCACAATGCCATTGAAAGCTCTGGAAATGTAGCGTGTAGACTATGAGATAAGATTTTTTTTTCTTTTGGTCAAACTACTATTTCCAAGCTCAAGAATTAATTTTCATGCTTGGGATTGTTTTTGCTTATTTCCTCTTCTTACTTTAGTCCTCCATCCCTTTCACATGAAAAATTGATTAATTCATCTGTGTTGGAAATTTTTTTAATTGAAATCCTACAGTAAATTTTAAAGGGACGCAATATCGCAACAAAACTATAATGTTAGGGGAAATGATTCGCGCAAAGGTACATAAATTGTACACATTATTCTTATATAGGTATTATTATATAATATAAAAACCGAGTCACCTGAACAATAAATGGATATTAGGTCATAGTGATTTTTCATTAGAGAGTTACACATGTTTATAGATAATCCATGGTCATAAGTCTGGATAAAAATCTCAAGATCTACATCCCTTTTAACTCTTTCATTACATTTTCTTATACCCAAGTTACACTTATTCCTCCTTTTTGAAGGTATAGTTTGTATATGGAGGTATAATATCAGTATATTGAATATAGTCTACTTAAAAAATTTGCAGTACAAAGGATTATCCAGAGGGTGGCAGTGTTGTATTCAATGTAAAAAGTTTCAGCCTGTGTAATAAAAGGTCTATAAATAGTCCTCTGCTTTATGGTCTACTCTATTTTAATGCTTTAGATATTTTTTTAAGGTATGTTCAGACTTATACTATGTATATACACTCTACAAATCTCTATAGGTAGAGCTTGGTAAAAACAGATGCAGTTTTATACAGCGGTCCATCAATAAATCCTACCTTTGTGAAGGTTTTAATATGTTAATTCAACTTTATGACCGTCTTGGAGGCTGCAGTTGGTGGTGCTTTTTAATTTTATTGTCTTATAATGGCAGTTGTTCATGTTATTCAGCCTACCCACATCTATGTTATTGGGTTGGATATGATATTATAAACACCTCTCCGAATGATGCCATCATTTATCAGCAGGCTCCAGGCTCCAAAATACAGTTGAAAACATAATACTCCGAGTACTCCAAAAAAAAACGGAGTATTACAACCTTCATGACGGCTGGATTTACAGTAGGATTGTTGTGTTAGACTGAATTAGTTTTTTATCAAAGTATACCTAATAAACTGGCAACTGAGATTTCATATACAGTAGATATATTTGAACTTAAAAATTATCTTGACCTAGGAAATGGCAGCTTGATAAGATATTCTTAAGTCAGAGTCCACTTAGTAGTCTTCTTCCAGAGTTTATCTTGTGGTGATTTATCAGCAGGAGTTTACTCAGTTGTTATCATTGATGATAAGACTCAAAAGCTCTGGAAGAAATCTACTTAGTGGTACTTGAGTTAAGATTGGGGTTTTTTTGTTTTGTTTCTTTTTGGGTTTTTTGCGAAACTCCATATATAAGCATTTACTTCCGCAGCCCAGCACTTACATTTGTGTATTTTGAAGTGGTGAACTTTGTTGTATAATACATATTACATCTAAGAATCTGTGTGTTTGTAATCAGTCAAAGATGCTTCCTCTGTGCATTACCATTTTGACAGTGACACACCCCTTCCCCCACACTAGTGCACCTCTTCTTAGTCATGTCAGTCCATAGTTTTCACCTTATCCCATTGCATTGGTCTGTGTGTGTGTGTGTGTGTGTGTGTGTGTGTAGTTTGTGGTAGGTTCTTCCCCCTTCTAGTCTCTGGTGGGCAGAATAATGTTGCCAGATTACCATATCATTACCATATCATTTCCATGTCATTATCGTACTGCAGCCTGCGATATGTGTCTGTCTGTGTGCATGCATGTGTGTGTGCGTGTGTCTGAACTTTGTATCAGATCTTCAACTGTTTCTCTTTCTGACGATCACGCACACACACACACACACACACACACACACACAAAAACACACACTGACGCACACACACACACACAATTCCCTGTAGGAATACACACATCCCTCTGACAGGCCCCCTCTGTTTTTCACTGTCATCGACTCTATCTCTCTATGTCTGTCCCACATCCATGTAAGCACATCATAATTCTTAGTAATCTTCTATTCATAATCCTTGTTTGCTTATTTGTTTGTGTTAATCTAAATGCCAATTAAAGTTAACCTCTTAATGGAAAGGCCATGATAGCTTTATTTTGGATAAAGAGGTTGACCTGTTTTGTTATTTGTACTCACAGCAAGAATCTGGCTTTGTGACATAACTGTGTATAACTACACTAAGTTATATAACTATAAGGACTGAAACTAATAATTAAATAATCTATTGTCAATCAACAGAATTTGTATCAACAACTACTCTAATAATCTGGTCAGGTTCTTTTTTTAAGCAAAACATACAAAAATTCATCGGTTCTGGCTTTTCAGATATGAATATTTGGTGGTTTTTATAATCTTCAATGACTGTAAATTAAATATCATTGGATTCCTTATTGGTTGACCAAAAAATGCAACTTGAAGCAGTCAGCTTGGGCTTTTACATTGTGATCGCCATTTTTTGCAAATTTTTTTTGACATTTTATGGACCCGATAAAATCAAGAAAATCATCAGCAATAATAAAGACTGAAAAATAAGGTTAGTTTGACACCTTTAGGATCCAGAATGCATCAACATCTAAGACTAGATTCCATTTTTTTAATCATGTTAAGTTACTGTGAATGATCATTAGGTCCATACAAATTTGTTTTACATTAAAGAAAGTGATTTACTGATGAGCCAGCACATCTGTCCTTAGCGTGTCTATCTGTCTACAGACCGGAACAAATGTAAAATTCAATTGAACCAGACATCACGCATCCCTTATTTTCTCAAAGTCATCAGTTCTGGGGGTGTTGGAGCACTGAACTCACTGCTACTAACACGCTGTGGATAAACGACAATGTACCATCTTCTGTACACAGTCAGAAATGCTGCAGCAAGGAAAAACAGAACGCCTTCCCTCTGTAATACAGTCCGTAAGCCATTCTGGCTCCCATTCCTGCCCCACAAAGTCAGCCATTTTGGGGTCTGCAGCTGCCAGTAAAAAAGCCCATTTAGTGAGGGGAGCATGTTTGGGGTCGCGCCCTTGTTTACATGGGGAGCCAGAGCTGATGGTTTTAAAATGGCGTCCAGATGGTGACAGAGGCTTGATTGCAGCAGAGGGGGGCTCCTGTGTCCCGCCCACTCCTGCTGTCCAGCTACAGTAGCTATAAAGCTGCATCTCTCTATCTGCTCCCTCTACCTCCTATCATCAGTCCACCGCTCCTGTTTTATCACTCCCTGCTCTGTCAAACACTGCTCAGAGCCATTATTGTATTTCCTCTGCGGATGTGACTCTACACTTGTCTTTATATCACACTCTGTGTTATCTCTGCCATCTTTTCGTTCCCTTTCTCTCCATGACCCCCCCCCCCCTTCACTCCCATTGCCCCTTTTTCTTCTCACTGATTTATTCTTTTGCTCTCTCTTACTCAAACACACCAGAGCCACAAATGCACACACTCGCCTGCAGGTGATGCATGGCAGCAGTGTGTGTACATTGTCTGTGTGATGGATTGGACTACCCGTTGTTAAATTACAGTGTCGCCGCCATCCCGCTCAAAGCACAAGCTTAAATAAGAGCGCGCTGTATTAAGATGGAAAGGAGGGAAAGACAGATAGAAGAAAAGAGATACATAGTTTGATGAAGTGAGACAGGGAGAGTAGGTTGAGAGGGTTGTCAGCCCCAAGCTTTCTATCTCTGTGTATTCAGTGTCTGCTTGATCACTCCAGAAAGGGGGGAAAAAAAGAGAGATGAGGAGGGAGAGGGATGGGAGAAATAAAAAGCTCGAAAGTGAGAAATATGATGGAAAGGATGGAGGGGAAGCAGGGGATTGAGGTGAAGGAGAAGAGGGGCGAGGGGGAGAGAAGCTACTGTGCATTGCAGGAAAAGGGGGAGAGGAATGAGCAGGCGGGCCACAGTAGATACAGATGTTGTGATTGTGTTTTTGTCAGTGTGAAATATGATTAGTGTTCTCTCTCATTAGGGAGCTGATCACCCTCGTGCCTGCCGCGCGCACACACACACACACACACTTATACACAGAGTTACAGTGTGAAAGCGAAGCTGCTAAATGTGTAAGCACAAGTGTGTCAGGGTGTCTCGAGTGTGACCCGTGTGTGTGTGTGTGTTTGTGAGTCTGCATTTTGCACATTTTGACTTGTGAACAAGTTCGCCCGCATCTGTGCATGCACACGTTTGTGCTAATGTGTCTGCGCGCATGTAATTCCTCACTTTGTGTGTGTGTGTGTGTGTGTGTCTGGAAGCTGGTAAGTGATTCCACAGGCTGTTGGCGGAGCTCCAGCTCAGCTCGGTGAGAGAGAGAGAGAGAGAGAGAGAGAGAGAGAGAAGGGAAGGAAGAGAGAGGAAAGGAGAGAAACAAGCAAACAGAAGAGAGAGGGAGAGAGAGGCAGCGGCTGTGTAATTAGTAGCAGGTTTTTCGCAGCCCTCTGCTTCTGTTTAATTAAAAACTGAAAAAGGGAAAGAGGAAACAAGGAAGGAGAGGGAGCCTAGAAGAGTGAAAGAGAGTTTTGCATAGTTATTCTGTTTTTGCCAGGGGCAGGTGCGATGCTGGAACTGGGAAAGATGCCCAATAGCTCCCAGCGTATCCCACTAGGCTTTGGGAAGAATAGTTAAGAGGGATGAACTTCACCAACAGTTTGATTCATTTGAAAATGAATTAAATGTTAACATTTTTGCATTCTTTCATATCAAATGACACACATGATGCCTTTTATCTTGCATGGGGATAATGATAAGACTGATGGGTGATAATGAAGGTGTTGATATTGAAGGCCTTTTTTTCTTTTTTTAATCCTGCAGCTGTGTATCAGGGCAATGATGACTCAGCGATATCGGCAGCAGTCAAGGTGCTGATGAAGAGTTCTCTCTGTCTTCACTAACCCAGGGCTATGGATCCATATTGCTGAGCACGCTCTTTCTCCTCCACCACAAACTCCTTGCTTTGTCTCTTTACTCCACCTCAACCTCATCCCCAACTTTGTCGCTGTCATTTGTCTCGGCTTGTTGGGGATCACAGCTCTGTTTTTCCGATTCCCAGTTCCAGTTTGTCCAGTTTGCCTTCCTGTTCCATCCCACTGCATCTTTATTTATCTTCCTTCCTCTGGTCCACTACGTATAGCGGCTTCCTCTAACCAGGTTTTTTTTCATGCACTGTTTTCTCATTATCACACAATCTTCACCCTAATGAAACACGGTAGCAGAAGCTGCTCTAGTGATGGTTTCCCACCCACAAGCTGATGAGCTATTTTTTTGAGTATGGCCTTTTTTTATTCCCTTAAACCTACATTAATTGATTTGTTTGGCCACTTGAGGGCAGTACAACAAGCTGTAAACAGCATTTACATGTTATCATTTAAGATTTTATAGTGAACATGTTTGCACACAGTTGACTATTTACCTGTTTTGGTCTCCACTAACTCTTGAGGGGAATATCTGGTGCTTTAAGAGGTAAATGCTTTGCTTTGCGCACCGGTTTGTTGCTAACTTTGTCTGCTGCTTGGTGCCGTTTACAGTGGGGATATCAGAGCTTTTTCACTGAAAATAGCTGACTGATGCAGTTAAAAAAAAGATGCTATGAGAGTAGTGTGGGTGAACCATAATATTAAAGCTGCAGGACCGGAAACAATGAGTTGAAAGATGCTAAAAAAAGCTCTGCAACTATAAGGGGAACTGCAGATGTGGGTAAGAATTATCCCTGGGTTCATTTGTCTCATCACACATAGTAACTTATTCCATTGTTGATATAAGATGTTGGTTGGTTTAGCTACAACATAGCCTACAAAGAAAAATATAATAATAAAGGATTGGTTCACTCTCCTTACAAATAAATAAATAAATAATTCACCTCTAGTGTCTATCTGGTAATGCACATAACTGTGGATTTATTTGTCCAGGTTTTGGACTCTGAAATATACTCTGCAACCACTACAATACAATAGAAGTGAATGGAATTAATTTATGTTGCTCCCAATGAATAAACCTGAAGAGACCTCACTATGCACATTTATCATTGGAAATACTTTCTACCAAAACTATAGTCCCTATGAAAACAGTGGCAAATCCTTTCAAGAAATAGATGTAGCTGTTGAATTTTTCATTAAATTTTTCAAACGAAATTTTAAAAACAATATTTTATTAATCTGTATTGTACTTTGGCAGAAGGGGAAATAGAAGAGGTGGATATCTTAAAACCTGGACAGATGAAACCAGGCCTTCCTGCACGGATAATTAGAATTAAGGGAGAAAATAATTTTTTCATAATTTGGTTGACCTGTTCTTTCATTCTCTGTCTAGTTAGGTTATGGAAATTGAGGATATGCATGGGGCTGCTGTAGAAATTCAAACACTGGTAGCTGCAGAGCGGGGCCGGTCTTGAGCTGCCGGTCATAGATTATTACTGTATGTTAGCTGCATCCCAGCGATATAACCGAGACACACATAAAAACTGTGCAGGTATGAGCCATGCTGTTTTATCTGCTATTCCTCTCCTCCTCCACCTCCTTTTCCCTGTTTTTCTCTTTTGTTGTATTCAGTACGTTTCCTCGAGAAACCGTGATTTTCTCTCTTCCATACAGTGAGTTTTTTGCAAAATGCCTTTGCAGACTGTCTCCATGACACGCTCTGCCTCTCTTTCATTCCCTTTGCTTTTTTCGCTTTCATCTTTTGCTAAGTCTTCTTGTCTCAAGAAGTAAATGAGAGGGAGATGAACTGACAATCGGTCAGGTAGGAAAATAAAGACAGGAGGAAACGGTGATGGGGCAAAGAGAGAGAGAGAGAGAAAGAGAGAGAGAGGGAGATGGGAGGGGGCGATGGGTTGGGGAGTGAAGAGCAGCTGCCAAAGCCAGTCAGTTGGAGGAGAGTGAGGAGTAGGGAGATAAGGAGACATCCAGAGAGCGGGAGCTAGCAGGCACCCGAAAGAAAGACACTGATACCCTCTCTCTCTCTCCCCCCACTCCCTCTCACCACCACCACCCCTCGTCCCCCTCCTCTCTTCCTCCCTCCACTCCCAACCTCCTCTCCTCCTTTGTGCAGTGTCTCTACAGAGCTGCGTTTGAGTGGCAGGCCGTCACAGATCAGCTAGCAGCTAAAGCAGAGGGCTCTGTTCGTGTGTGTGTGTGTGTGTGTGTGTGTGTGTGTGTGTGTGTGTGTGTGTGTGTGTGTGTGTGTGTGTGTGTGTGTGTGTGCATGTGTGTGCTAGTGTGTGTTAGTGTGTGTTAGTGTGTGAGCCAAGGCAGGGGGCTGCCAGCCCAGAGCGAACAGATCAGGGGAGAGTCTAAGTGGGTTTATCAGTTCTGCCGAGAGCCAACACACAGACACACACACACACACACACACACGTGCGCGCATGCACACACATGGTATAAACATGAAGGCACAACTGTGACACACAACGACAAAGTAAAGAAACAAAGAAGTGGGAAGTTAGCTACACATAGTGTCAGATTTAGGCATGTGCTCATGTGCACACACCAGCACACACACACATACACACACACGCATGCACATGCAGAGAGAGAAAGGGGTATTAGACCCAACCAAAGCAAACCTGTGAGCGTGAAAGCGCCTTACTGCCTGCCTGCTAGCAAGAGATGTGACTGGATTCTTAAGCAGCCAGCTAGAGACTGAGGGCTGCTAAATACACTCACACACACATAAACACACGCGCACACACCGCTCATATCTCAAGGTTCAGAGCCTCATTCCTCTTGTAGCTCGGTGCCTCGGAGCCCCTGCATGCTTGTTGAGGTAACAATTAGGTGCGTTTGCGTGCTTCTGTCTGTGATTTCCCGGGATGTCATATCTTTATTTTGATCACATTTATTGACTTTTTAGTTTACTTTTAATGCAGTGATGTTATCAGTAGATAGCATAGTTTAGGCAGAAAGAGCGGAGAATGAACGAGAGGACGCTAAGCAGCATGTTGGAAGTATGAACTACACCTTTAGCTCGTTGCAGGCAAGGACATCCCGACTGACTGCGATATGTTAGAAGTAAAATAAAATACCTCAAAATACCTAAAAGAACTCTACTTTAAAGCTGCTTAAATCAATATTTCATATTTACAAAGGCTGAAATTACTATGCCTTATCTGACAGTGGTCACTCAGAGAAATTTCACCTGACTCTGCAGTTCCCCTCAGCTCCACGATGGTTTTAGTCTTTTTTTAAGGCCATTCTCCGGCATTGCTTCTAGACACCGCAGGAAAATGTTTTAATCAAGAAAAGGAGGCAAAAACATTAAATGCTGCAAGTCGTGCACAACACAATGGAAATTCAACACACACGTTTCTAAGGGACTCTATGAAAAACGAGTTGATTAACATGCTAATTGAATGGTACAGACAATATCCTCAGCAGTGTCGGACACACATCAACAGAATGCTAAACCTAAAACATCATTATCTCATATACTAAAATCTATTTTTGTTTGTTTTCTATATTTGCAGAATTTTTCTTAAAGTTATTTAAGTATGGTAATTTGTGTTACTGTGTCCTAATTTGCTAGTGTTGTATTTATTTGAGTATTCTTCTAATGTGACATACATTTTGTCAAAGTAGGGAAGGCGTTTTTTCCTTTGTGTTTTGTCATTTGCATGTATATTCTTACATTGCAGTATGAGCTCTCTCAATGGCTGTAAGTTCAACCTACAGTACAAAAATCCATTAACGGTCCATTCTAGTTGTTTTCCATATATGTTAAGTGTGCACGATTAATATGCTAATTAAAATGCACGTGTCTGCTCGTGTTTGCTTGGCTGTGTGTGAACCTTCTATTTGCACGGAGTGTCTCGGTGTACTGTGTGATATCGGTTTGTGTAGCAGTGGAACAGACAGGCCTAATTATGTCTTTAAGTGTGTAATTAGGAGCAAGCGTAATTGGTGGTTTGCACACACAACACACTCCTGGTTGGAAAACACAAATCATGTCTGACACAATGCCTAACATGGCAATTTACTGCAGAAACGACAGGTGGTCTAGGCACCTTCGCGCAACTAATGATTATTTTCATTATTGATTTCATTATTTTCATTATCGATTTAACTGCTGATAGCTGACGTTGTAGATATAGAAAGGAAACCTGGGGAGAGAGAGAAATATGACTTGCAACAAAATGTCCCTGTCTGGAATCAAAACTGGGACATTTTGTTTACCTGGTACGCATCTTAATCACAAGGCTTCCAGGACTCCCAAACTGTCATTGTTTTGTTTTTATGGTTTTTTTTTTTCAATTAAACAATTATTATTTTGTCTAAATTTTGTTAGAACGTCTTTCCAGAGCCCACAGTGACATCTTCAAATTGCTTATTTTGTCTAACCCAAAATCCAGTCCTAGTAAATCCAGTTTACTATGATATACTATGATATATTACTATGATAAGCAGTAAATCTTCACATATCATTTCTCAATATATTTATGGTACTCACGAGGCAATGAAAGATGGTCAGTGAAGTTCAGTTTGATCCACATGTTGGGTGGTTTATCAGACACCAAAACACTACACTGTGGTTTATAACACAATGATGGAGATTTACACAATTACCAAGTAGTCTACCAAGGAATGTGTGCTTGGATATATTTGATTCGGCGATGCAGTGTTTTTCTGGATGACACTGCATCAGCAGCAAAAGTTGAGCCAGGTTTAACTTTTATGGCAGAAAATCCAGTGTGTTTTTTTTTTTTTCTGAGGCCCTTTGTGTCAACAACTTGTTGCATCAATGCAGTATTCCCACTGAAATGCAAAAGGGGGCTGTAATAATTTGATCTAACCACAGCTTTAAGCAATTAAAGTCAATTACATTACATAGTTACCTAATTATAGAGCACATCTGTGATTTAATATTGTACTTCCAAAAAGTGGGGGGGACTTTGGTGTCAGACACATTAAAAATAAGAAAATAAAGCAGCAAAGGCTGAGCTGTACTGTCTGGCTGAGATGGTCTTAGTATGCCCCATGCTCCAGAAATGCTGGAACCTACATTTCCCATAATGCAACATGTAAACAGCATTTTTTATTTCACGTTCCATGACAGAGAAATGCCCTCATTGTTAACATATTGCTAATGACAAGTAAGCTCGTCTTCATGTGTAAAAATGGTGGAGTGCCCTTTTAGACAACTGATGGTACTTATTGATCAATTTTACGTCAATCAAAAATCAATGAGTTCATCAACTAATTGCTTCAGCATTTATTTTGGGACCAAACAGACAGTACTTGTGGGCCCAAAAGTCCATACAGGACTGACATGGCAGTACTTACTCTTTAATTTGTGGTATTCAAAGGCCCAAAGTATGCACACACATACCCAAACGTTGAGAGGAGACAGAGGAGACAGGGGAGGACAGAGGGAGACAGAAGAGGACCGAGGGAGACGGAGGTGAGGAGGGAGGGAAGGAGGGAGGGAGGGAGGGAGAGTGACAGGGCAGGCCTCCAGCCTCTCTCCTGTCCACAGAAGGGCTGTTTGTTTAGAGGAAATGACACGTGCTGCCGAGGAGGAAATGATCTGCTTGGCCCCATGTAAGATCCTCCCTGGCACCAAGACCACTGCACTCAGCTCTTTTCTCCCCTCCAACACGCCCTCTCTCACACACACACACACACACACATACACATACACACACATACGAGCACACACGCACAACCAACGTGCACACACTCCCCCCTCCGTCCTTTTCTTCCCTTCATCTTCTCAGCTCTCCATCCATCGCTCGTCTGTCACGGCAGGAGTGCAGCCAATCCATCACGGGTCGGAGTGAGGCAAGCTGTGAGGGCATGCTTGTGTGTGTGTGTGTGTGTGTGTGTGTGTGTGTGTGTGTGTGTGTGTTTGAATGACTGAATATGTGAGTCTTAGTTGAGTTTGTGTATCAAAGTACCATTGTAGCACACACTGAACACTGAGCCCATTTTGTGTTTGTATGCAAGCTTTCGCAGATACAAAAACACACACACACACAAACACGTAGACACACACCTTTCCTCGCTCTCTCACCTTTAATAAACAGTGTGACTGCTGTGTGTGTGTTTGTGCGTGACACCAAGCAAGTGGATTGGCCCTGCCTTCCCTGTGTGCTGCTGACAGATCGCTGGACCATGGCAGGCTGCAAAGAGCCACGCCATGTATGTATGTAGCAAAGGATTGTGGCTGTGTGAGGGCTGGCATGCACACACACACTATTTAGAGTATGTATGACAACACATCTAATCAAACTGTTGCTGTATTCCACTAAAAGTCTCCCACGGAGTCATTATGATCTGGTGGCAAGCCAGTGTTACTGATAGCGTGTTGTTTTATTTACATAATACATCTCCTTTAGGCCGCTGATGTGGTCTCTGTAAAACCACTTTGGATTTATGAAGCCATTTTCACGCTTGTTACCACAGGAGATATGAGTGTCTATCAGCATGTGTTAGAGGAGAAAAGAGTGAGAGTCCCAGCTAGGAGCAAAACTGACAGCTTCACAAACACTCACTTACAGCATGTGTGGAGGTACACGATTACACACACAGATAGACACAGGTTGCCTTTCTTTGTTTTCTGGTGACAGTGAATTGCGACTGTGTACTGAAAGCCAAATTCATACTCATAAAACATACCAGAGCTGAGTGTGTGCTGGGCTCTGTGGGAAGTGTGTGTGTTTGTGTGTGTTTGTGTGTGTTTGTGTGTGTGTGTGTGTGGGTGTGTGTGTGCGTGCATGTGTCTGTCTGTCTGTGTGTGTGTCTGTGTGTCTGTGTGTGTGTGTGTGTGTGTGTCTGTGTGTGTGTGTGTATGTGTGTGTGTGTGTGTGTTTCAGGTTAACTACAGAGTAGGTCTCCACAGCTGCAAAGCCATCCAGAGGCGCATCGGGATCAAGTTAAGCCCAGCAGGGAGCTCTTGCCTGGGCATCAATATGCACCACCACAGCCTCTCTGCACTGGATTTCATCAGTCGAGTGTGTTTGAATGCATGTGTGTGTGTGAGAGAGTGTGGTGATAAGTGCCTGAGCAGACAGATCACATGTGTGTGTCTGTAATTATTTTATGTGAAAGCATTGTTATGTGGGGGTTTGTGTTTATGTGCCTGTTATTTCCATAAAATACTCATTAACTCTGCTCTGTGGCCATAGCCACGATCAAGGCTGGAAGAAACTTCTTTGTCCAAAGACATCATAATATTAAGTGGTCAGCTGAGAGCAGACATAGTATCCAATGACACAAATCCAATCAGTCATTTCATACAGTATTTAGCCATGTAACAATAATCCGAGCAGGTGTGTGACAGTGTGTACAAGAAGTGACCAAATTCAACTTGAAGATAAGACTTAATTGATCCCAGAGGCTGAATTCACATGTTACAGCAGCACAGAGAACGTCTAAGAGGTTGGCATATAACAGATAAATAAAAAGGGAAAGAGAAATTTAATTAGTGCGATGACATAATGAAAAATTATAAAACGTATGTGTGAAAGAAATCCAGTGATGCATCTCAATTCAACATGTAATATTAGTATGAATAATAATACAATTTACATAATAATGTATTAAAGTATATAGTCCTATATGTGCATTATATGTAATATAGATACAATACACAACAAAAGCCCAATACCACTACATATATATCATTTAATGTAAAGAATATCGTAGTTTACAATATAATACAAAAATACAGTAATAAAAAAGTAATATAGAATATAAAAAATATAATAAAGTATAAATATACTGTATAGTGATATAAGTAATATTATGTGTTACTGTAACTTACACAACTACAAGAGATGTATTTTTTTAAACATTGAAAACAAAGACAAATTGTAGTTTTCAGCCAAACAAGCAATTTATTTGCACAGTGTAATAATGTGGCAAATATTCATATAAAAACTTAGATTAGAAATAACTAAATAAATCTATGTTTCACAATCTCCAACATTTGCTTAGATTTGAGGGCAAAAGCATCTCACCTCAAAGTCAATTGCGTGGCAATTCTTCTGATTTCATTATGTGATCTTCATCAGCAGATAGAATATGTTCGGCAGTTGGTGTCCACATTTCTGACAACTTACTTTCATCAAAGTGCTCTGGTAATAATGGAATTTGGAAAGTCTACAAATCGATGACATTGAACAGATTCCAATCTGTTTATGAATATCATTTGATACGACTGAAAGCTCCAGAACAGCTATCAAATGGATTTTGAGGCAAGCTTGTTTTATCACCTGCTGTTTATTTTAATAAATTCAATATAAAGGAATGAATTCATCTGTTATTCAAAATTCATAATTACATAGTTACACATGGCCTATACATAATATCCTTATTAACTCAGTGGATGAAAGTCAAATTCCATTTCAGTTTTTCTCTCAATATAATTACTTTATCACTGGAGCCCAAGCCAATTTTATTTTGTAAATATCTGATATTAATTTGTATAAACTAAAATGATTTCTAAAATGTAATTTATGAGGTATGGGATTTAGTTGCAAATAACTGCACCACAAATCAAATGGTGACAGGAAGATGACTGAAATGACAATCAGATCCAGATGCAGCAAACACACAGGCAGACACACCACAAATCAAAAGCAATTTCAGTATCGATGGCTCAAGTTTCAATAAAAATCAATGGTGCTTGCCTTGTGTCAGGTGGGGTCAACACTCCAATTCAATTTCCTCCTGAGGTAGAGCTACGCAGACGGGGGGCTGGAGGGAGGAGAGTGTGTGTGTGTGTGTGTGTGTGTGTGTGTGTGCATGGTGTACAAGTATCTGTGATGTCCTGAGATCAAAAACACACACTCGTGCACACAGTAGAACAGTCATAATAGCTTCAGTACATCTTCTCCAACCAGCAATATGCAGCAGTAACGGCAGTTTGTTTGTTTTTTTACTTGTGCACAAATACATTTTCACCTTCCGTAAAAGGGTGTATTTTAGATTTTCTATGAATTATAGCTTGTTTTTGGGGCGTTTCCAATTGAGATCTTTGCACAGTGCTGACAATGCTCAATGTATTTATTAATTTTCATCAGGTAATAAGTCATGTTCATGATTAGCCTGGCAGTATTTAACCTTAAGCATTTTCTGAATTGCTTATAACTGTGACATTCACTCACACTTCCTGGTGTGATTGTCCAGCTGTGCAGTGGTGAGAACATTGGATGAACTAACTCTAGGCTCAATCACACCATATATTTTCAAACTTAGCATCTCCAGCCCACTTGGCACTTTTCTTCCGATCATTAGATTTTTTTTTTTTTTTTTTTTTTTTTCACAGAATTCCCTGCGAGAAATGGGGAGCAGAGTTACGTGACTCAACTTCTCCGTTCTTCGGGCACCGTCGTATGTTTTGCTATCTGTCAATGCCGGAGTGGCACTGGGCAGCGTATTTGGAGATCCCAGCTCACGCTGCTTGAAAAAATATTGCACTGTACGCTGCTATGGCTGGTTCAGATGTCCAGTAGAGCACCACTCAACCCAGAAAACAAGGGTGTTGCGCTTGACTGTTTGGGAACGTTCCTTTTTTTTCTCTCACACTGCAGCTTTAATCAAATGCAAAATCTGGGAATGATTTTTCCTCCCACAACTTGGGGGAATCAGCAAACGTTTTTCAACTGCCCCTGGACTCTTTCATACATACACACATAAACGCATGCACCATTACATTGTCATACATTTGGGATGAGGTGTACAATTCTCATGGGCTGTATATACACATACAGAATACATCACAAATGAAACACAGCCCTCCAGAGAGGAGGCAGGAGACCACCTCCCACTTCCACTCATACCACCTTCTCTCTCTCTTCCACACACAAACACACACACACACAGATACACTTTACACTGGCTACATGCTGATTGGACACGGGCAGGGGTTTGCAAACAGAACTGCTAGTGACTGGAAATACACTGAGAGGGGGAGAGAGAGATGAGAGGAGCCCCTGCAGCGCTCGGGATTGGGCCACAGTCCTTCATACTCTCAACGATGAAAACATCAAAAAGCGAGACAAGACACACAAGCGAGGACGCAGACAGCAAACATCTTGATACGCGCATAAAGAAATACTGTCAACGGCCTCGAGGCTGGCAAGGTTTTATGTCCACCTTGTAAACCAGAAGCACATCTCTCCGCTCATGTGAATGTTGGGTTTATCGGTGTTCAGGTGCTTTAAAAAAAAGGGGAGGGGGGGTGTAGAAGAAGGAAATAAAAAAGAAAGAGCATGGATCAATGACCCCTCCCCAAATTTCCCATTCTATTCAGATTGTGTTGCTATTTCCCGACTGATCTGTGCCATCTGGCTGTGGATCTAAATTTTGGCACCCCATCCATGTGGAATGCCCCGACACACAGCTAAGCTCGCAGTGAAATGAAGGGAAAATGAAAATGAAATGAGCTGAGCTTCACTCCTGATCCTGGTCTCAGCTCTGTCCTCTGCTAAATCTCATCACCCTCTCCCTCCCCTCCCTCCCCTCTGTATCATCACCCTCTTCCTCCATCCCCTCAACCCTTCCCAACTCCCTCTCCTCCCTCTCCTCTCTCTCCTCCTCCTCCTCCTCATCCACCTCCTCTTCCCCTTCCTCCCGCCACCCCTGGGTAATCAGTGTGCTCTCTCATTCCATGGCACACGGAGACACATTGATCTGGCAGCACACACTCATGCTTGGGGATGCGCACCCACACACACACACACACCCACACACACACAAATAACAGGGTTGTCTCTCACACACATAAACACTCACACATACATTGATCTGGCCCGCAGGTCAAGTTCAATAGGAACAGCCAAGCGGCCCCCCTTTTTTTTCTTTACAGACTAGCTATGCAGTATACTACAAGGAGCTCTCACTCCTTGTCTCGCTTTCTCTCTTACACACACACACACACACACACACACACACACACACACACAAAATACATGCACTCTCTCACTCTGCCTATTCTTTTTACAAATACCGATTCTCGCACCTGATTCTGACAATAAAACTAATAAAACTACACAAAATAAATAAACTCACATGTAGCCACATGATGGAATGACATTCTCAAGCCTGCATCACCTCCAGTACCAACTGAGTTCGAAAAAAACAACTTATCTCTTGGTTATAAGTCCAATTCAAGGTTAAAGGGTAATATCAGACCCAAATATTGTGCTTAATGTCTGGTTGGGTCTGGAAGAGATTTTGGTCATAGATTCACCCGCATAAAACTAAAAGACACACTCCTGGAGAACCCCCTCATCCTGCTCCATTTTTGGCACATATCACACTCAAAACACGATGCTGAATTTTTGTACCAAGTGCAAATGCGAGTGAAAGTGCAAATTTTCCTGTGAGAGAGAGAGACATGCAAATACTGTGAATACGTACATCACACAACCAAAGAAAAAGAGGGAAACATGCTCAGAAAGACTCAGAAAATCAGAGAAACACTCACAACACGCTGGAGACACATAAGCCAACATCTCAGTAAGCAAGGGCATGCTGGGATTGTTTTGGAGGGGGAATCCCACTTGACTGAAATCTCTCTTTTCCTCTCTGTGTGTAATTTTTTTTACTCTTTTATGATTCTGGAGTAATTTATCCCTCAGAGAGAGAATGAGACAGACAGACGGACATACAGAGAGGGGTAGACGGTGGGGAAGAGAGAGAGAGAGAGAGAGAGAGAGAGAGAGAGAGACAGAGAGAGAGAGTCCCACATTTTGGCACTACACTTTGATTTAGTGAAGCAAATTTAATTTTGTTTGCTTTATGCAAAAAAGCGGCATCGGCCTCGACTTCTGTTGATTTCCATTGGAGGCAGAAACATCGCTAATGGGAGCTAGCGCCGCACTCACCACAGCTACAGGGCTACGACACTAACTGAATTAGCCTCATGCATATATTAAATACAGACCTGCTACACAAATTAGCCTAGTGGTATGTAGCCTAGCACCTCACCAGTGAGGCTTTGAGATCAGAGCTGCAAATTAATTGGCTAGGTTGCCTCCAAGAGTAGCTCCTCTGTTTTTCCTCCACCCTGAATTATGCTTTCCAATTGCTGAAGCACATTTGATATGCACGAGGAAAAAAAGCGTGTAAAGCAGTGTTTCTTCACAAAAGCACTGTTTGCTCTCATTCCTACACTTTTGTGCATCTGCCACTCATTGAATGAGAGCAGGTGTTATACTCCAGTCTATGTGTAACTGCTCGAACATATAGGCTAATAAACCACAGGAGTACAGCTCTGAATATATTAGATACACTCAGATGGAAACATGGCCTTTCAGCGCATACTGCACTGCTTTGACTCTATTTGAAGGTGAATTTGTTCATCCAGAAAATTCCACATGCTGAGAGACACCGTAGCAAACTTGTGCACACCTGTATCCCATGGTAACTACAGACAGGCCATTCTGGGGAACTAAACCATTAAGATTCATTATCCTGACAATTATCACTGCTAAGTAAATACACATTTAGAGAAGGTAGCACAAGAGAACAAAAAAATATAGATAAGCAAGTGATACGCTGCGTTTGTGCTTGTGCGTTAGAGACAGAAAACAAGTAAGAGAACAAGACAGAGATTAGTTTGATTACCACATCGAGAACAACCATTGCTCCCTGAGGTCTCTCCCCTCTCACTCTTAGTTCGATCCCTGGACATACATCTTGGCTCAGTTTCAGCGCGGTATCTTTAAATGTAGTTGTGGTTTAAGTCAAGCCTTACAACATCACTCTTAGGTAGGACTCATTATATCTTGAATTTTGACTTTGACCTTGATGTTTGAAAGGTTAAAGAAAGTTTTAGTAGCACTCCAATTATTTCAGGGTGTGAAAAGGGATGTTTTTTTTTAGTTTTCTTATGAATTAAAAACTCCAGCTTTCAGCAGTGGGGCCTTCCTTGGAGTGTTGCACGTTGCAGTGGAGGGGGTCTATGTGTTTGGTGGGGTGTTGAAAAAGGCTACACAAAAGTAAAGGTCTATTGAATAGGCCTCCCTCTGCCCTGCCCCCCAGTCTGTAGGAGAGAAGGGAGACACGGTGTAATGGAGGAACAGCTGGGGTCTCTGGCAAAGGGACAGAGAAGTAAGCCACAAAAAAAGAAAAAGCTTGCTTGATGAAAAAATAAAAAACGATGACAAGTGAAAAAACACTTTGCACAGGAAAAATGCTTCTCATTAACATTTGTGGCAAGTGCTTTGTTTTAGAAAAGACATTTATATATTGCATTATCTGAAATGAAAATCTAGTGCTATACTGTGAGATGATTTAACCAGTCATGATAGAAATAAATCTGATAACTATAAGAACAAATCGGCTGAGAAAGGTGTAAATATATATGTATAAACATATGCTAATGTAGTGTCTTTGTATGAGTACTTCTTTATCTTGTGAAATCATTTGCCAAATTTCACATGAGCTTTAGCTTTTTAGAGATGGTATTAGATGATATTGCAGATGGTTTTTAGCTTAATCCAGGTGATAAAATGTCAACATACAACAAGTTTAACACGAAAACAAACAAATCTAATACAGAATGGAAACACTCAGAAATACATTACACAGAACAGTATGCAAGACGACTGCATGCAGGCCTATAGTGTGTAACAAGTAGCTCACTTGCAAATTCTGGTTTCAAAAGTACAAATAATGGAAGTGACGGTGAAATACTCAGCTTTAATCTCAATAATAGGGACCACATGATCTGATGAAGTGATCCAGACTTCATTCAAGGCATAAACCCAGCTACCTCTCCTGCCTTTTTTTTGCCCTTCTCTTCCTCCTCTCACCCTCACCATGTTCTCCCTGCGTATCGCTCCTCATTGTTTCCATTCATCTCCAAAGCAGGAGAGCTCACCTTTGGCCCCCTGCTCTGATTTGTAATTGACCAATTTAGTCACTAGTGTTTGCACCTGTGACCATGTGGCTTCAGCATTTCGAGGGACAATGCCGGCCATGTGAACGAGAGACTTTATTTCGGAAGATTGTGCCAAATGTGGTGGATTGCGTGTGGCGGGATTTAGAGTTGTCATCTAAGTGGAAAGTGGAAAAGAGTGCATGTGTTTTCGGAGAACAGGTTTCAAGGGCTTTGGACATGGTTGTCAGGTTTTTGTCATTGTGTTTCAGGTTGCGGTGTTGGCATGTGAACCATTCAGATAGAAAAAAGTATTAAAACACTAGTAAAAACAACCAGTACTTATCTGTTTCATACCAATGGGAGGCACGTCTGTAATATTTTCAGGGCCCAACATAGCTTTTTTGCTGTGAGTTAGATGAAGAGCTTGATGTGACAGCGTGTCTGTACAATAAATATGAAGACATCAATCTGCTAATGTAGCTCTCAGCAAGACAGCAAATGAGCGCATTTCCCCAAATGTCAAACTGTTCCGTCAAACTGTTTAGTCTTGTGAGGACTGTTTTGTGCTCAGAAGTCTGTCCCCCATGATTAGAGGAAACAGATAACCATTTAAGAAAGAGACATAAATCTCTAGACTGGTAGAATTAGCCGATCAGAATATAGATGTGCAACAGTTTTTTTCCCCCCTGCTGTTCCTGCCCGTAGTTACACTGATCAGTATTGGTAATTGATACGCAGACCTGTGCTTGTAAAATCAATCCGGGCAGTGGTGTCCGTCCACCATTAGTGTGTGAAACCTTCAATCGTGCATGTCAGCTCTCCGTCTATAAGTCATTCCCTCCATCTTTATTGCTTTGCTGTGTATAGGCACAGAAACAGGGAGTAAAATCACAGTTTGTTTCGCATCCTTCATACACATAGATACTCCACGACTCCTCGAACACGATTATGAGAGCTTTACTCACTCTGGTCATCTCCATCGACGAGTCCAAATTTACTGCCTCAATCTCTCTACTGGACACTAGAGTGTATATTCAGATAGATACAACTAGATATGTTGCTGCTGACGGCCTATACAGTAATCATTCGTATTGACTGCGCATGCACCGTAACCCATTGTGTGTCCATTTGCGTGGATAGCTGTAGATTTATCTGTACTGTAGGCCATAGTGCAGACTTGTGTATGGATGTGTATGGAGATTTACACCTGTTTTAACCCCGGGGTTAGCCATCAGTATTGATTAGAACAGACTTAGCCCGATTTTAATCCCTGCTCGGCCCAAGACTATTGATCAGGGCGCTGAGCTTTCAAGTGGGTTTAACGACCTACTTGCCCCTCCTCCCGTCCCTCGCTCCCCTGTTTCAGATGCGCTCTTTTTCTACTTGGGAAGGAAAGAGAGAGGTTCGTTATTACACTCCGAAGCAGAAGTGACGTGAGGTGTTAGGCTTGGACCTGCGAGGCACACACTCCTCCTCCAACACACTCCCTTTTTCAACGCTAAACCATTACAGTAGGACGTGACAGCAAGCTGCCTGTAAAATATGACTGCACTCATGCCTCTCCTATCCAGAGTTTGTATAGGACATTATTAAGCAGGAGGCGAGATGAATCTGTGCACCTCGACAGCAATGTCACGGTAAAAATACCTGCTGGTGAATTATGACTACTCACCTAGAGGTAGGAGCGTCCCTTTCTGTCTTTATGGGTCCTCTGAAGACAGTTATATGGGACAACATGGGAAGTCTTATAGGAGCCCTGGTGCCTGGGGACGTGGGGAGTGTTGTGAATTTATAGTTCCACCGAATGGTCATCTCTCCGATTGGTCCAGCACAGTAATGCTGGAAGTCTTAGAGGTGTTTGAATATGTGTTTGTGTGTGTGTGTGTTTTCTTGCTTGCTAGCCCTGTCCAGAAAATATGAATTTGAAATATGTGTGTGTGTGTGTGTGTGTGTGTGTGTGTGTGTGTGTGTGTGTGTGTGTGTGTGTGTGTGTGTGTGTGTGTGTGTGTGTGTGTGAGTGAGAGGGATGGTTTCTCCTCCATTCGTCCTCCTAGAGGCAGATCAGGCGAAGGGGAAATAAATTGGAGAAAGAGAATAAATCAATGCTAAACTGAGCACCAGTGAGACCTCCTAACCCTGACACTGTCACACACACACACACACACACACGCATAATGTAAAACGTGGCCAGGGAAGATGTTGTATAAATCCATACTGTATATGTATACCAACCTTAACACACACACAGGCTGGGAGAAAAGAAAAAAGTGCTGGTTTAGTGGGCAGTGTCTTCCCCCCTGAGTATTGCACAGAACCTTTTCAATTCTGACACCTGAGCCATTAAAAGTGTACCCACTTCAACTATCACTATCGCTTCAGCCTCAGCAGAAATCTCACCGGCTTTCAGCCCTCACACATCAATTGACGCTAATTTCTACTTTTCAGCAACAGCCATTTCGAATGTAGTCACTTCTTACGTACTGACTGACACTTCAGCCGTCCACAGTGCACTCGACGCTATCTGCGGCGCATCAGCTTCAACTGACATTTCAACTGCTTAAATCTCTCACTCTATTAATAACAGTTCAACTGCTTTCAACGCTTACACTTCAACTGACAGTTCACTGCTAAATTAAAATTTCAAATGCTCTCTGGCAATTGCACTTCAACTGGTTTCTACTCCCTATGGCTCTTAACACTTCAAAAGACACTTCAAACCCTTTCAGTGCTTCAGCTGTTTTAAGAGCTTGAACTTTTAAACTGCAATTCCCATTCATCATCTCAGATGCAAATAATTTACATTTTGGCCCATTCATAGTTTTTGCACCTGCAATTTTAACACTTGGATTTTATCCATTTTCTTTTCTGAGGGATCGTCTCAAACAACTCTCTTCTCTTTCACCGCAGGGCTCATCATACTGGAAGAAATCAGTGCATCAGTATGTGTGTGAGGAAACAAGCTGGATGTATTTCCGACCGAAAGACAGAGCACCAGAGCAGGACAACCTGACATCACTGTGCTGTCTTTAAAGACGAACCGAGATGAGGCTACGCAGTTCGGGCTACAGATGGAGCCGAGCACTGCCGGTCGCAGGGCAGAGGGAGTGTATAGATTGGGATTATGGGGGTGTACTGGGGAAAGGTTCTCCAGTGTGTTTTCTATTCAACCTCAGTCCTCTGAGACCTCCTCATCTCTTCTGAGCGCAGCAAGCTGAGATCTGATCTAATGCTGAGTGCCACATGTGAGTGTGTGTGAGAGAGACGCAGCACTTTGATGAGAGTCTGCTGGGGATGTAAGTGTGTATGGATAATGAATGAGTGTGTGTGTGTGTGAGTGAGAGGGATGGTTTCTCCTCCATTCGTCCTCCTAGAGGCAGATCAGGCGAAGGGGAAATAAATTGGAGAAAGAGAATAAATCAATGCTAAACTGAGCACCAGTGAGACCTCCTAACCCTGACACTGTCACACACACACACACACACACACACACACACACACACACACACACACGCATAATGTAAAACGTGGCCAGGGAAGATGTTGTATAAATCCATACTGTATATGTATACCAACCTTAACACACACACAGGCTGGGAGAAAAGAAAAAAGTGCTGGTTTAGTGGGCAGTGTCTTCCCCCCTGAGTATTGCACAGAACCTTTTCAATTCTGACACCTGAGCCATTAAAAGTGTACCCACTTCAACTATCACTATCGCTTCAGCCTCAGCAGAAATCTCACCGGCTTTCAGCCCTCACACATCAATTGACGCTAATTTCTACTTTTCAGCAACAGCCATTTCGAATGTAGTCACTTCTTACGTACTGACTGACACTTCAGCCGTCCACAGTGCACTCGACGCTATCTGCGGCGCATCAGCTTCAACTGACATTTCAACTGCTTAAATCTCTCACTCTATTAATAACAGTTCAACTGCTTTCAACGCTTACACTTCAACTGACAGTTCACTGCTAAATTAAAATTTCAAATGCTCTCTGGCAATTGCACTTCAACTGGTTTCTACTCCCTATGGCTCTTAACACTTCAAAAGACACTTCAAACCCTTTCAGTGCTTCAGCTGTTTTAAGAGCTTGAACTTTTAAACTGCAATTCCCATTCATCATCTCAGATGCAAATAATTTACATTTTGGCCCATTCATAGTTTTTGCACCTGCAATTTTAACACTTGGATTTTATCCATTTTCTTTTCTGAGGGATCGTCTCAAACAACTCTCTTCTCTTTCACCGCAGGGCTCATCATACTGGAAGAAATCAGTGCATCAGTATGTGTGTGAGGAAACAAGCTGGATGTATTTCCGACCGAAAGACAGAGCACCAGAGCAGGACAACCTGACATCACTGTGCTGTCTTTAAAGACGAACCGAGATGAGGCTACGCAGTTCGGGCTACAGATGGAGCCGAGCACTGCCGGTCGCAGGGCAGAGGGAGTGTATAGATTGGGATTATGGGGGTGTACTGGGGAAAGGTTCTCCAGTGTGTTTTCTATTCAACCTCAGTCCTCTGAGACCTCCTCATCTCTTCTGAGCGCAGCAAGCTGAGATCTGATCTAATGCTGAGTGCCACATGTGAGTGTGTGTGAGAGAGACGCAGCACTTTGATGAGAGTCTGCTGGGGATGTAAGTGTGTATGGATAATGAATGAGTGTGTGTGTGTGTGTGTGTGTGTGTGTGTATGCTTGTGTGCTTATGTTTAGGGGTAATGAAGGAGTTCAGGGTTTATATATTTCTGTGTGTGTGTGCCCCGTGTCTGTGCACTCTCCCTCATCCCTGAAGGGTTGTTTGGGGTATTCTGTGCAGGTTTTGCTCAGGGGGGAGGTGGGTTGTCGGGGTCTTGCATTCAGATGTAATTAGCCCAGACAATGGCCTGGTTAAAGCTGGAATCCTCCGAGCCCCCTCTCCTTTTGATTGTGTGGGCCAGCTGTGGAGGAATGGCCATTATCTCCCTGTGTCCTGCAGCATAAAGAAGTCCCCCTCCCTTGCTCTAGTTACCCCTGCGTTAGGGTTCCCACAGGGGGAGGGACATGGGCCGGTCACACACTAGATTGGAGATAGTGAAAGCAACCAGAATGCTGGTTCGCTTTGCAAACATTCACTCAGATAAATGCCTTCACCTCGCACTTGAACCACTCACCTTACACAAGAGCAAAAAAAGTGGCTTTTCACATCTGGATTTGAGGAGTGCCGGCGTCGAGTATAATTTTAGTGCAGCACTTAAACATCAGAAGGAAAATTTCTTTCAATCTACTTGTAAAAAGCCATAGTTGGCTTATGCTATAGGTGTTGCCATGTTTGTATGTGTGTGTGTGTGTGTGTGTGTGTGTGTGTGTGTGTGTGTGTGTGTGTGTGTGTGCGTGTGTGTGTCTGCATGTGTTTGTGTGTTTGTTTTCTTCCTGTCTGTGTGCCTTTCAATCATAAATATCTCATAGAGAGTTCTGTCTGCGCACAGGGACACTTAGGCCCATTAGACTTGCGGAGAAATTGAATCTTTACAGCACTGGGGCCATATAATTACTGTTAATTTAACGCTCAGATTCTCCATCATTAACTCTCACTCTTGAATACAGAACGAGTTACAGGGAAACAGAGACAGTATGTGCATGGAACCGCTGCCTGTGTTGACAGCATACGCAGCCCTTTGACTGAATTAACAGCGACCTCTTCCTCTTGTAAGAACAGGACTCGCATCGTTTATGCGTTATTAAGTCCTGTAATTGGGCAGCCAGTAGTTTGCATATTAGTCTATTAGGGTAATATGTTTTGCCTCTCTCACCACACGGCTTGCCAGAGCCCCTGGCGACACATTTGGTAATTCTCAGAATTACACCCTAATCATAAGCCTGTGTTCTTTCGATCTCTATAATTCAATGTGTGTCAGTTTATTTCTACGCATCCTAAACTTGATGAGATTCATTGATTAACCTATCACTTCCCATGTGGGATTTTACTGCATGGTCTTTAATAAACAGTATAAGGTGATTTTTTTACTGTATTTGTAACCACTACTTTGAATTTTCTACATATTTTCATATGTTTCCTTTCGTGCCTGTGATGTTGCACGCTGCCCCTGTTTGAAGGTGAAACTTTCATATTTTTTTGTCCTTCGAGGTTCTTTAACCTCTTAATAGCTGCTAGGTTTTCAGCTGGTGTCCCACTTTGAGCCAATAAAATCACATCTCCTAAATACCAGTTGTTGCCAAAGTAGGTCCAGGGACCCCCCCAGGGGTCTAAAATGGTTTCAGAGGGGCTCGACAGAACGAAGATTACATTTATTTCATTTTCATGGCATTCGTTTAAAAAGATAAGACCAGCAGAGTGTATATAGTTGTGTGATGAATTTTCATTAAGTAACAGGGATGACAAAATGGTATCATCAGAGCGTCCACACCTCTATGGTCTTGTGCTGCTGCCATGAAGAGGTCAGGTTCTTTATTGAAGAAAAACTGACAATATGACAGTGTAAAGATATTGTAATATAAATAAAAGTGCTGCATTCAAGTAAAAGTACAGCAATGTAATGCCAACAATATGTACTTGGTGAAAAGCAAAATAAGAGTACTCATTATACATAATGACCCGCTATTATTACAGATTCATTAACATGTTGCAGCTGGTCATGGCGGAGCCAGGTGTAACAAGTTCACACACTGTTGGGTTGTTTGAAGAGAAAAAAAAAATGCATCCTAATTTATAAGTTGATGATAAATTTTGTGTGATACAGCATGAAGGAGGTTGGAAGCGGAACAAAACAGAAATACTCCAGTAAAGGAGAATCTCAGGATGTAGGCTACAATACTCGGTTAAATGTTAAAAGTTACTTTTAAACACTGCTGTGACAGATATTTATGGACTGGTATTCATGGGGAGGGAGTGGACTAGGCATCACTGTTTTTGTGCATTGGAAGGTGGAGAGATTTTTTCTTCTTTCTTTGAAATCCAAGGCCCTTTACTTCTGGAGGTTTTTTGGGGGGGAAACCGAGCCTCTCGTGCCACTTTGGGTGCGTCCATCTCAAAGTTTACCCAACAGGCAGGTGGAAGGGGGCGAGGTGGGCGCAGAGCGCGCTGAAGGAGCCATTCTTGCAGCTCTCCTCTCTTTGGCCCCGAGCTGCCCTCTCCAACCCCCCCCCCCCTTTACCTCCCCACCACCCACCATCCACCACCCACCACCACCACCACCACCTCCACCCACCCCACCTCCATTATTTGTCCCGACGGCCGAGCGCGCGGCCCCAGTGAGCCCTTTGGAACGGAACGAAAAGAAGGAGCGAATTGCAGCTGTGACGTGGGCGTTGTTGTTCCATTCAGCGCCTTCGCCATGGAAACGGGGCACAGGCCCTGCAAGCATGCGGCCCCTCTCTCCTGTCTCTGGACAGCGTCCTGAGGGCAGAGAGGCAGCTGGAGGTTCCTCCTGACGATCCCCGCTCGCTGCTTAACGCCGCAAAAACAAAAAAAAAAAAAAACAAATATATATCCTAACCTTTCGGTTTCAAACGCACTGGGAGAAAAAAAAAGAGAGGGGGACTGAATCAAAGTTTAGCAGTTTAGAGAATTTGGACCCTGGAAGTTATTTTCCTTGGGCGCATTTAAAAAACAAAAAAATGCGGTCACTGCGATAAATGTGCGAATTCTGTGTGTCTTGTGCAACTTTTACGCATCGTTTTGACGCACGGCGCCACGAGATGTGACCCACTGACCCAGATCAAGGTTAATAAAGTACTTTCATGCATAAAGAAGAACGGGGGGGGGGGGTTACTCTCTTTTTGTTACAGCTCAGCTAGTTCAGTCTTTTCCGTGTTTACACTCGGCAGCCCCGATTTCTCCCTCCACTTTGTGCTCTCGCATGCTGCAGGACTGCTAGTATTGTTGGGCAGAGTGATTGGGGTTTCTGTACAATCTCCCGTGACCAATGAGCGGGGTGCTGTCAGGGGTAACCACATCTGTCAACCGTTCTTGGCCAATAAAGAGCGGAGCGAGGCGGACCACAGGTGCGCGCCTCTGCGTCCCCTTGGCACAGCGCCCGGGAGATGCTGGAGAGAGACGCCTTGCTGCCCCGTGGCGCAAAAGAGTTACTGTCAAAGGCAGCCTCCTTTTAACTCCAGCTATCACTCTGGCTCCGATAGTTATGGCGACCGCAACGTCCAACCACTACAGCGTCCTCACCACCCCCAGCAGCGCGCCGCCGCCGCACTCGGAGTCCGGGAGCATGCAGCAGGCGGCAGCGTACAGGGACGCGCACACCCTGCTCCAGAACGATTACAGCACGTTACCGGGCGGTGGACATCCGCTCAGCCACGCGCACCAGTGGATAACGGCGCTCTCCCACGGTGACAGCGGGGCGCCCTGGCCGTCGAGTCCCCTCGGAGAACAGGACGTGAAGCCCGTGCTGCACGACAGTGACCGAGAGGAGCTGCAGAACTCCAGCAGTCTGCAGCAGCAGCAGCAACAGCAGCAGCAGCAGCAGCAGCAACAGCAGCAGCAGCAGCAGCAGCAGCAGCAGCAACAGCGACACCCTCACCTAGGGCACCAGCAGGCGCATCACGACGCCAGAGCATGGCGAACCAGCACAGCCACCACGCACATCCCCGGTATGGCGACGTCTGAGGGCCAGAGCCTGGTGTATTCCCAGTCCGGCTTCGGTCTGATGCCGGGGGGAGAGCAAGGGGGGATGCACCACCACCCCCTGCGGGATGAGGATCACCACAGCCACAGCCCGCACCTCAGTGAACATGGAGGCGGCCCTGGGGCCCATCAGCAGTCTCTTTCACACCATCACCAGCACGGGGGCCATCAGGACCAGTCGGACGAGGACACACCGACCTCCGACGAGTTGGAGCAGTTTGCCAAGCAGTTTAAACAGCGGCGCATCAAGCTGGGCTTCACCCAGGCGGACGTGGGACTGGCTCTTGGGACGCTGTATGGAAACGTCTTTTCTCAGACCACCATTTGCAGATTCGAGGCGCTTCAACTCAGCTTCAAAAACATGTGTAAACTCAAGCCCTTGTTGAACAAGTGGCTGGAGGAGGCGGACTCCACCTCGGGGAGCCCCACCAGCCTGGATAAAATCGCGGCACAGGGGAGAAAAAGGAAAAAGAGGACCTCCATCGAGGTGGGCGTCAAAGGGGCTCTGGAGAGCCATTTTCTCAAATGTCCGAAACCGGGAGCAGCGGAGATCAACTCCCTAGCGGACAGCCTGCAGCTGGAGAAGGAGGTGGTGAGGGTTTGGTTTTGTAACCGGCGGCAGAAGGAGAAGAGGATGACGCCCGCTGGGGGACAGATAGCAGGAGGAGAGGACATGTACGGGGACACCCCTCCTCATCACGGAGGACAAACTCCTGTGCAGTGACCCCCCCAGTTCGTTATTCAGTGCAAAACACGGACCCCTAACGGAGGTACAATTCCTTCCTTATTTGTTTGATTCTCTGTGCTGGACCGCTCGGAACTGGACCTCAGCCAGTTTAAATGTTGGACCCACGGACACACACACACACACACGCACACAAACACACAGACACACTCACACACAGACACACACACACACACACACACACACACACACACAGTGGGGATATACAGTGGCATCCAAGCACTAAAAATACGCATAGCAGAGAGCTGGATGGAGAGGTTTCATGCCGCGGGAGCTGCCAAGCATATTGGGATAATACGGCTGGTGTGTGCTAACCAAAACAAAAAAAAAAACAACAAAAAAATCAAAAAACAAAACAAAACAAAAAACAATCAAACAAAAAAAAAAAAAAAACAACAACAGCGACATTGACACGAATTGCTTATTTTTTCTATACCTTCTACCAGGGCGCCTGTGTGTCGTTATGTAATGTGTCGTTAAAGAAAGGCAGAGAGCGATGTGGACACGAGGTGTCCGCGGGGGGAAGAGGAGAAAAACAAGCTCCGGGCACGGTGATAAGTCGCAGTCAGTGTGGGTAAATAAACGCCATCTTTCCATCATAACAAAAGCAACAGGGGTTCCTCGCAGCGTGTGGCAGGAGAGAGGCTGAAATGGCAGACACCTGCTGTACGATGTTGAAAATTAAAGCCAATACCAGCCAACTATTGTTATTATTATGGTGGTCATTATTATTATTATTATTATTATTATTATTATTATTATTATTATTATTATTATTATCTAAATTTAATCCGATATATTGTTTGTCTGGTGTCAAATGCATCCACAATTTATACATAAACTATATAAATTTAAATTTTCTCTTGCTTAAATAAAGTAGGGTAAATGTCTTACATTACAGGTTCTTTTAAATAATAATAATAATAATAATAATAGTAATATTAATAGTAATAATAATGATAATAATTAAATACCATGAAGACTGAGTATTGGTTGACTTTAACGCTTTTCTTTCTGTGCAGACATTTCTGGGCGCCTGTTTACAGTGTGTTTTCTGCTGTTTATTATCTTATTTCTGTACTTTTTCCAAAATGCTGTGACGAGAAGACCGAGACTGTCCGGCTGGAAAACTCAAAGCAATCCAGCCCATTTTTGCCTTCCTTTCCTAAGAAGAAAAAAAAAAAACACAAAAACAAAAACAAAACAAACAAACAAACAAAAAAAAAAAGAACAACAAAAAAAACCTGAATATATCCTGGTACCAGCTCTGGCCGCAGTGGCTCTACTACTACTACTGTATGACTCATTCATTCTCTGAGAAGACTATTTGTGGGATGTATATCCATTCGTTTTTTGTATAGCTTCGTTCGTTTGTTCGTTCGTTTGTTTGTTTGTACGTTTGTTTGTTTGTTTGTTCCGTTTTCTCTGTCAGATCTGTGCCAAAGCACAAACACAGACACGTGTTCTTGTGCCACTTTAATCCTGTGATTAATAACCTGAGCTGATAGTGGAGGGTTATGTGGGAGAAATCTACCAGTTATTTAGAGATTTATTCTCTGGCTTGAATTTAAAGAAAATATAGAAATCCGGAAACACAAATCCAACTGAAGGGAGATGTAGATGGCCGGAGAGGAAAGTATGATATTTGAAAAGACCCATAATGTGAATTTTAGACGATTTTATATGAGGCTTTCTGCATTTCAAAAACTTTCTGAATGTACTGGGCCCAGTTAACAATGTCAAAGCTGGTCCCCAAGCTGACGCTCCTCTTCCTCTTTTAATCCTTTCATCGCCAGTCAATTAAAAAAAATGAGCACTGCAAATATTTTACGCAATTTCTAGACATTATTCAATGTTATTCCTTATTCAGTGTTACATCATATTATAATTTCCCTTTGATATATTTAAGGACTAGATAGTTCTCTAATCCAAAAAGACTATTGTGATTCTGACTACATCACTTTAATCCTTCAGATGAATTTGAGTTTCTGATGTGGAAAAAAAAAAAAAAAATCAACAAAACCAAAACAAAATATCATCGACCTGAAATCTGTGATCAAAACGGAGCGAGGAAAAAAAAAATAGACGATTGCACAATTTCTATATGCTTTTTTGTCATTAAATTGTATTTGTTTTCTATGACTCTGCAGTCTTTGCACGTTTTTTTTTAGCTTCAGGAAAAGTCGCAATTCTGGCAACAAGCTTTTTTTTTGTTCTTTCTTTCTTTTCTTTCTTTCATTATTTTTTTTTTTGCCTTGTGCGCGGCCTTGCATTGTAATTATGGATTTTATCAATTCGTCTCGGTTGCTTAAAATTGTCCTTCAGCTGTTTCTGTAAAGTGTTTACTACCGCTGATGTGCACTGATATTGTTGTGTTGTGGGGGATAATCCGTGAAGATGCTCAGACAGCCAGGCAGTGAATGGCCTCAAATTGAAATACATAGCATTCATTAACATTTCCATCGGGATAAATATGAAAGCTAATTGACAATTATGACGAAACGTCATTTACAACATCACAACAATTAAAGCATTTCCGTTTGTACAAAGGCAAACGGCCTGTCTGTAAACCATGGTTTAAAAAAAGGTACACAACAAGATAACGCAGGCCTCAATACAGGTCTAGGACAGAAGGTGGTGCAATATAAACCAGATTTATTAGTGTTTTATGTATAATCTGGCCTATTACTTTTATTATACATAATAAAATAATTACAAACATGTCCTATGTATCATTTTGATGTCCCAGGAAATAATTTGAATAATTCTAGATATGCAAAATATATAACATATATATATTTCCATGCACATACAACCCTAGGAAAAATTGTGTGGAAATTTAAATGATCACAAGTTCTCTCTATTTAGAAAGAAAGTTGAGAAGCCTTAGAAACACAGTGTAAATTTAAACACTGAACTTCAATCCTCTTCTAGACTTTTTTTCTTTCTTTCTTTCTTTTTTTAAATAAGGATTTTTGGTCCAGTTTCACCTGTTAGAACTGGGGGTCTCTTGTTCTTCAGCACATCTCTTTCCCTGTGGTGGTCCTCACCTGATGTCTCTTCTCGTATGCTTTGGATGCTAAGTGGCCGAGTCAGGAACAGTGCGATGATGCCACCTAGTGGATGTTAGTAGGTTAAACGCAGGCCTGGGGTGAATGGACGGTACTTGCTGCATGAGCAGTGAATGTTAATGCAGTCATGGATTTTCTGATGAGACATTGCCTTTTATAACTTATAACCAGACCACAGCTACACACTGATGACACTGAGGCCATATCCTCTGGGTTGTCTTTTTTTTCCTTTTTATTATTTATTTATTTAATTTTTACAGAGTATATCAACCTGGGGAGAATTTCTTTCTACACACACTTTTCTGCTGGTTCTAGTATTTGGAGAATTTAATTCCTAGTAACTGAGGGAGATAAGAATGCTTTAAATTCCAGGCCTGTGATTTCCACATTATTTCCTTGAAAGTCTCTTGGAAATAATGATGTAATATGGCGCTGATGAAAGGGGGAAGCAGTGACAACGTTCTAAGATTTTGAATTAGATTTGGAATTTAGAGAGTTGTGTTGAATTTAGAAGCCATTGTTGAATTTTGAGAGGAATTTCCTTGATATGACTGCTCCAAGTAAATAAAACTTGCAGAAAATATAATTTGGAAAGCAAAACTATCTATAAAAAAAATTAGTATAATTAAAAAGAATTAAAGACTTTCTTTTGGAGGGATGAGGGTTGTCAGGGAACCCTGATTTATGACCTCAGTATTTCTAAAAAAATCTTGGCTATGGCCCTTTTTATAATTTATAATTCTTATCTGTGTCCACCTTATCTTTTGTCAATTTCAATCTTATAGTCCAAAATAACAAGTCCCAGATGTATTTATTTAAGGAATATGAATAACAAGGTTTTCAGCAGAAAGCATGAATAAAAAAATTTCCATCTTTATGTTTTTATTTATTTTCATACTGTCTCAAAAACAACTGGTGAGAAATCAGGTAACGACAGGCTTCAGTTTCCCTTCATAGTGGCCTATCTACAACCATGTTGTGTCATAGCCTTTATCTTAACTGTTGATGTCGAGGCGTCTATGTGGAAATCTGAGCCAGTATGTGTAGTTTGAGGTTAAAAAAAAGTGTGATGTGAGGAGGAAAAACAGAACGCAGCACGAATGTTTGTGGGTTCTGTGTGTGCATACTGTGTGCGTGTATGTGTGTGTGTGTCCATGTGTGTGTGTGTGTGTGTGTGTGCTTGTGTGCATGCATGTTAAGCAAGGTCTAAACCCAGCTCTCTGGAGGACCCTGTTGCCTGGATTCTGTCCTATCAGCAGGCGACCATCTGCCCTCCTCCCGGCCCTCATGCTCCTACAGGCATCCTCTGCATTATTCATATTTTTACACGCACGCACACTCACACACTCACACACACACACACACACACACACTCTCACACACACACACTGATTGAAAAACACACATCCACACTCACACATCACGCATACAGCTACGTGTTAGACAGCCAGCCACACACATGCACGCACAGCGCTGACACTATACGCCACGCCATCTCTCACTCACCAGAGATGGCTTATACTCTGGTGTCATTGTCAGTTCTGAATTGTCTCCCCCGTCTTGTGTGGATGGGATCTCCCAGGGATTCTGCACAATGGTGGCAGAAATTCAGCCAGCCATCAAATGTCAGCCATCTGACCACGACTGTTTGTCCCTCTCCCTTTTTCGTGCCCTTTCTCTCAACCGAACCCACGCTCCATCTCTACGCTGGTGCTCCCACGACTTGCCTTTTCTCTTCCTTTTTCTCTCTGTTTCTCCAAAGCTCCAGCACGAGCACAAAGAAAAGGGCAGAGAGCTAATCCTTCAGCATTGTTGGGTGGGCTTAGTATTGTCGTATGGTAGCGAGCACAGAGGGAGAGGGATTATGAGACAGATATATGCCAGAGAATACCCACCTCTAAGTCTTGATACAGAGCATTTTTTTTTTCCTCCGGTATATTTGATTTCGACACTCACTGATACACACAATTACTGTGACAAAACAAGAAGAAAATACCACAGCTATATTTAATGAAATATATTATGAGTAATCCATTGTCATACAGCCTTTTATCTCTAAATATGATACATTCATAGGAATTGGTTTTTTTTTTAAATATAATTTTACAGAGCGTTTTCTTTTAGGTCATCTTCGCATATTAAGTTACCCCCCCCCCAGCTTTCTCATTTACAGTTTGATGAGATTCCACAAGTGTTTCAGCACATACAACACCAAAAGACAATGCAATATGGCTTCTACAGTCTACAAGCAGAAATCTCCATAGGAAAGTGACACACACGACAGGGCTGAACCCCGACCCCTGACCTTTAACTGCTGAGGAACACTGAGTAAGATGAAGTTGCCCACGGACACTGATCTGGAAGGACTTTTGCAATTTTTCCTGTAATGGGTGAGGGAGTGGAGACACTGATCATCAGCAGATCAGCAGGCTGACTGACCTCACCCTGCTGATCTGAGATCTACTGGTCAGTTTGATATTTTACCTCAGTATTTCTTTTTTTTTTCATAGTTTCACCTATACTTTTGCAGCAGATGCAGGAATAACATCAAACTGCAGCAATATCTTAACATGATGATACTGATGTTATGATATGAATTTTAACATTTACCAAATGACATCTCAAAACATGGACAAACATGCAATTGCAGCAATGATTGGCAATGTTAAAGTATGCATTTTCCTCAGTTTTACGTGTCAAAAGAAGTCAGAGAATCTACAGTATTGCACAAATACACAGATAGAGAAATTAGTTGTATAGCAACTCGCAGCCAGAGAACAAAACACATGTAAACATAAGAAGAAAAGTACAAAATAATTGACAATGCTATTGTTTCTTAAAATTCAAGCAAATCCATCATCATTATCTCTAATATAACTAAAGTAAAATAAATAGAAAATAATTAAACATGACATAAAAGAAACACAAGTCATATGCTGGCACTAGTATAAAGTAAAACACTTTAAGAGTTAAAGTTTCCATAAGGCTGAATCTGACTATTTGTGAGAGAAGGCAAGAACATACAGGCAAGGGGTTTTAAGACACAAAATTAAATTTTTAAGTCATTTTTTTCCCCCAGTTTCAGAGTGTATTATTGTACTAAACAGCACACACCCACACATTAACAGAGAACCCAGAAAGCAAACCTTACTCCGAAGGAGCTACTCAGGAAAACAGTGACTTTTTGTTTTCATCAAATCATCACTAAATTCTACAGTGACGCTATCAAGCAATTGTCATTATCAACATCAAGGTCCAAGTTAAGCTTCAGATTCATAATGGTGCTTTAATGACCTCACACCTTACAACGTTATCCATGTTTGGAAAGTGCTAGATTCCATTTATAACGTCACATTGTCACTTCTTATTTCACAATATACTGCTACATATTAATGCTACATATTTTTAATTCAATATAAATTTCTTTTTTGTGCATTATATTTGCAAGTAGAGCCAGGACATCGCTGGATTTCTAAGGCTGCTTGTCAATATTTGAGAATTTAAAATAAAAAACAATATATATAAGGGCTGATATTATTTTTTTTCAAACAAAAAAACATATATGAGAAGACAAACATTTTTGATAGGATCTCTTCAATTTGATTATCAAAGAATTGTGACCAACCAATGTCCTGAGCAGGACGTTTAGTCCTACGAACAAACTGAAATGTCTTGATAACTGTCAGGCTAAGATATATACCGAAATAAATATGTATGTATTAAGGCCTGATCACACCAGAATTTAAAAACAGCAAAATTTCACAGGAATCTGTTTACTCAAATGCAGTCACTGCATTTAATGGATTTGATTATGGGGGATCAGTAAATCTGCTCAACTTATTCGAGTTCAACTTTGGTTAATTAGAACTACTGTAGCCTATTTGATATGTTGAGCCATTTATTTTTCCTTGACCTCCTCTGTCATTATATAAACTGTCCCTTTAGTGAGTGAGCTGAGCTAACAAGCTAACAAACTTTCTATCCGATTATTAGAAAGAGTGTGAGATCTTTACACAAAGCCAGGGAGAAATAAATATAACAGTAAAGAGAAAATTAAGAGAATTCCTCGGGGCTCTTGTGACCAAACATAGCTAGCCCCGCTAGCTGGGAAATTAGCAGTTTGCTCGTACGCACTGATTAATTTCACTATACCACTTTCTGGTGTAAACAGGCCTTTAAGCTAATATCAGCCAATATATTGGCCCGGCCCTCTGTAAGGGCCCTGTAAAGATTCTCTTCCATTCCTAACATGAACACTATTTTAACTTGGACCATGAATAAGAAGCAGCATCTATATAACCACCACACTATCACCATTGTCTTTTTTTCTCAGACAACCACCTTTTCTACCAGCTAAGTGAACAACATTAAAATCGTGACAGTGAGCGTGTGCGTGTGTTAGGGAGGAAAAGTTGAGCTGTGAATCCTGACCAGTGCTTCATCATTCATACACAGAGGGTGACTCATCCATGCGCAACCTGGACACAAGCAAACCGAATGATTACCTCTTACTTGCATCCAAATAAGTAGCCTTAACACACAACATGTTGGTGCGTGCATTTGCTGAACGACAAACACACATAGAACCTGCACCTTTCCATCACAGACCCCAAATACCATGTAGCCTAGCATAGAATTAAAAGTGAATAGAGCGGACCGGTGTCCGCTCTCTTATTACTTTATACAATGTTTTCTGAGCAATTCATCATTTTGAATCATGATGCATCTTTAAACAAATCTAAATTGCTAAAAGAAAAAAAAAAAAGTCTTTTTCAAGATCCATCAGCTACATCTTTGTGTGGTTGATTTGTGTAGAGGCACCAAGAAAAAAAACAAAACAAAAAAACAGCATTACAAAATGAAACTTTAAAGGCCAGCTAAGAAACATGAACCAAACTGACCACATGAAGTGTAAAGGGACATTCTCAATGGCACGTGCCAGACATGCACTTTCAATTAGACTCTATATCCATTTCATCTTTTTCTACATGATTGTTTGACTTGAGCTCAATGCCTGAATGCATGTAAAATGTCTGTTTGACCTAAAGCCAATGTCTGCAATGGTAATCCAAACAGCACAGGAGCTTAACAGTGCACGTTGTCATATTAAACTTCAAATATTTTTGGCAAAATAGGTGTCTTAATAAGACAAAAAGATAGTTTCAAAATACTTATAGCAGATTGCGGTTTACCATCCATTAGCTTCTCTATCTCATGAAATTTTACTGCAGTATTTAAATATGGGCAGCAGGCATTAATGTTATATTCCAGTTGTGCAAACAGACACACACAGGAAGTCATATGGCTCCGCATACTGATCCTAGACCAGCAGAGTGGGTATTCATGGAGACTATAACAAGACAACTTGGTCATTGTGTCCAACAAAACAAAAGGGATTTTATAGAAGAAACACCTACAGTATTTACAACATATGACAGAGGGGTTGATTTTATATTTGCAGGCTATCTATACTATTTATACTAATATAGAATCAAATATTATATCTATTAAATCTGAGAATCAGATCAGATCCATTTATATATTTACACTGAATTGTGTTCATTCACATAAATCCTGTACAGTTCCCTATGTGTCAATGTCATATCAATACAAGGCGTTTAAGGGTTCAGTTAGTTGAAAACACACACTAGGTCTTTTGGTGCAAGTTGCTACAAGGGGCAACGGGAGGACACACACACACATAGTTGCCGAGGTTATGGCAAAAGAATGACAGGTAGAAGGTTGTGACTGCACAAGATGTCGACCACGTGGAGTAGTTTCTCAGCAGCGGCGTCACTTACTCCTGGATTTCTCAAACTTCTAGTTCTTACTTTTCGATCTTCTTCTGCATCTTTTTCTTTTTCCCTTTACATTTACTTTATATGCTGCCTGTTTTCTCTTCTGTCCACCTATGACTTTCTTCCTTCCTGATCTCGGCCTCACTCCCTTCCCCTCTGTTGCAAGTATTCCTCCACTACAGCGCGCAACTTCTCCGCCAGCATGGGTGACATTGAAAATACTCCCCAGTTATTTTCTGTTTTAAGAGGTAGGGGGCATGTGTGCAGGTGGGATGCAGCTCCCTCCTGTGATGTGCGCATATGTAGCGTGTACTGTAAGTGTTTGTTTTTGTCAACACTTTAGCTGGTCTATTTCAGAGCACTCTGTATCCATGTCAGAGTCATACAGCGAGTGGCCTGTAGGGTCGCTGTCGGGCGACGGTGGGTCCTGTGGCGTGTGGGAGTGTGAAGTGTGTGTGTGCGTGTCTTCCTGGAAAGTGTCCGTGCGGGAGTAGAGACCCAGATCGGGGAGTTTGGATGGTGAGTCGCTGCCCTCCGTGGTGTCGTTGTAGCAGAAGTCCTCCAGGTCCACGAACCACTCGGGCCAGAAGCGCCGGCGGATACGCTCACAGTACATGGCCAAGTTGATCAGCTCACCTGGAGGGGACAGACAGCTGGGACGGTGAAGTGCTCTACACAGCAAGCAGTTCTACCGGTGAATAAAACACCGCGCGCATTAGAGCTAAAAGCATTTATCAGTCAGCTGATTTGTCACTTTGAAGAAAAATAAAAGGCATTGATTATGATAAGCGATTAATGGTTTTAAGTCATTTTTAAAGCAAATATATTATAAATTCTCTGGTTCCACCTTCCACATTGTGGAGATTTGCTTTTATGTCTTATGTGATAG
Organism: Istiophorus platypterus; assembly: GCA_016859345.1. NCBI lineage: Eukaryota > Metazoa > Chordata > Actinopteri > Istiophoriformes > Istiophoridae > Istiophorus > Istiophorus platypterus. The sequence goes on along the minus strand of CM029133.1, from coordinate 9,758,601 downwards.
TTAACAGAATCTTTTTTTTTTTTTTTATTATTTTACAAAAAATTAAGTGATTCACAGATTAATTGAAGGTAAAAGTCACCGTTAGTTGGAGCCTTGACTAATTAAATCTAAGGCCTCTCAAAATTGACACGAGAGAAAAAAAATGGAAGAAACATTTCTGCATTTTCTGAGTTTTACCTCTATTAAAATGACACAAGGTCAACTAGACTTTGCTGGGCTTGGAGACTGGTGCCTCAGTCAAAATCGACAGAAAAATAATTACAAGATTTACAGATTGAGATATAGTGGTATGGCTAAAAAAAAAAAACATGCTTAGCTTGGCTGAATCATCATTTTTCTTCAAATTACACTTATATTACTGAATCATATCTTTACATCAGGTCTGTGCTCATGTTAAGCTCAAGATCATAAAAGGGTGTATTTATGTGTGTGCGTATATATATATATATATATAACTAATAATAGTAATTATACAACATAATAAAATGTCAATGCAGCGAACATGTCTTTGATTAGGTAACAGTTATACTTGATGTTTTAATGACACTGACCTAACATTTCATATTAAGTTCAGGAAGAGCAAAGTTCAGACTTTATCCAGAGGTGAAAGATAAAATATTTACTATTATACACATCTATCCACAGATGATACCACAAGCATGTAACAGATCTCTGCAACTACAACTGAAACTGCCTGCATGCCTAGATATGGCCAGCAGGGCGATCAGTCGAACTGATCCTTTAAAAGACACTAAAATCTCACGGTAGATGCCCCGTTTTTGACAAGCTCACCTTTGATTAGCTGCTCCGGACGCGTTCCTGGTAAGGTCCACATAGCAGGGGCCAGGTGACTGAACACTGCAGCGTCTACTGTTGAAAGCTTAGAGCCCATAAGGTACTTCTTATCACCTAAGGCGAATGTATGTCAGATATTTTAGCACAAATATACAATCACCGCATAAGCAGGCTTTTCCTCTAGTTGTCTAGTATGAAAAGAGATTCACAATAAAAGGGATCAGAGATTAGTTGATGCCTTTAGGCTCGTTGAAATTTAACCTTAGCAAACAGCATTTATCACGGCCGAACTCTTCCCACCGCAACTCTACTTGCATGAGTCTAGATATGTCTATCTTGCATCTCCTACCATCAACAGCCAGAGGTTACGTATTGTTTCTAGGCTGCAATGTTCATTTTTTACCACGGGAGGTCATCGTTGAGCTTTCCTTTCATTCTTTGCAGCCAGAGCTTCCCCTTGACAGGTACAAATAGGATGGCTGCTGGTTGTTGCTCTCAAGGCATCCACTAAAAAGCCATTACATTTGTTTTACTTGGAAAATAAACCTGTTAATCTGCTCTTAGGTAAAACATTGTGAACACACAGGTGTCACAAAATACAACAAAGTGCCCCAATTACAACGTGAACATCCACAAATCTCATACTCTTAATTCCCCCAGTGGATCATAACAAATCTATAATATTAATATTAATTACAATAGAGTCTAATCTTCCAAATCACAAGCATCACAGTTTATAAATGAAAAAAATAGCCTCCAGATTTGTCACCTAGCAGAGTGGCCAGGGTGCGCATGTCCTTCTCCATCAGGGCGTAAACCTCGTCCTTACTAAACCGCCCGATCCCGTGCCCGTACATCTCCCTCTTGACGATCCCGCCGGTCAGGTGACTCAGGATCCACTTGAGCAGGTCGCTCAGTGGGCCGCTCACCGACAGCATCTTCTGGGTCTCCTCCAAGTTGTCCACCCACTGACAGTAAGCTATGGTCCTGGGAAACAAATACAGCTGCATTTGTACATATGTACAGATACTGTGCACATCAGGATTAATGCTATTGCTGCTGCAAACAAGACTGCTAAGAAGAAAAAGAAGAAGAAGAAGAAGAAGGGACGAAGAAAAAGAAGAAAGGACAAAAAAGAAAAACTTTATTTGACTTGAAATTTCTCAGCCAAATAAAATAAATAGTGGATAATAAAACAAAAAGAAAAACGAAAAAGACAAACTACAAAAAAATCACTGGCTGCTTACCAGTAAAAATGTTCCTCCACCATTTTTGTGATGGCGCGGGACATGGCCTTCTCCTGCGGGGTCAGGCTCTTGTTGAGGCTCACGCCCAGCCTCTCCTCCAGGAAGTCGATGATGAATTCTGTGCCACACACCTGTTCCTGGTTGTACTCAATCCATGGCATCTTTCCCTGCGGTGAAAGCTTCCCATCAAAGTAGTTCTGTAGGAGGAGATGGTTTTTGGGAGGACGGGGGCATGTGTGAGGTGATTCAGAGAAGAAGAGGAAAGAGAGAGGCAAACCACAATAAAGGAGAAGATGAAAAAAAAGATACAGAATAGAGATAGTGGTTGGTAATGAGCATTGAGAGAATTAAATTGTAACTGGATCAACAGAAAATATTTGATGGAAAATGTAAGTATCCCTTGCAAGAAATGGACTGACTGCAGTAAGGAGACACTCAGAGTTTGCCAATAATTAATCACAGCAAAAGGAAATACAACAAAAGAGAACAAAAAATTGATTTTTTCACAAAAGAAATGAAAGTTAAAACCTCCTCATACTTGATTCAGAGCATGCACATTTGGACAGATGAAGTGATAGTTTTTTCTTTCTGTTACAGACACATAACCACAACTTTACCTGGTAGGGCAGGTCAACCATGCGGAGGTAGGTCTCCAGCTTAAGGCAGAAAGGGGACAGGGACGGGGCGCCAGTTTTGGGCCTGGAGAACTGGTGGAGTATGATGGCATCTTTAGAGTCCAGCTCTTCCTCCTTTCTGTGTGGAGCAAAGAACCACAAGGCTGCACATCAAGTAGAAGGAAGGGCTTGTGAAAAACAAACTGTCTGTGTTTTTATGTGTGTTTCTGTGTGTGTTCGTGTGCATTAGTAATGTTGTGGAGACATGTATCTGCTCCCAGTCACACTGTGGGGACAACAAGCCAGTCCCCACAATGTTAACCATTCAGTTTTCGGCTTAATGTTACGGTTGATGTCAGGTAAGTTGAGGTTATGGCTTTGTTTATGTAAGGCTGGATTACCACCCACATGAAGACGGCCACTGACCCATGGCTCCAAAATCCCCAGGTTCCTTACATACCAGTTGGTTTTGATAATGTGGTTATTTGCAGATTTGTTAAATGTGCAATATCAACTAAGACAGACCCATCACACTTTGGTAATTGTGTGGTCCTCTTTTGTAGTGCAGCCCTCTGTCAAAATCAAGCTTCCAGTCCTTTCGGTTTATATTGTGTTCACATGCTTTATATTCCTGAATAAAGCTGTGATTAATCAAACTGGAACAAATTAACTAGTTTTCAATTACAGGTGTACTGGTTGCAGTGGACTTAATAGGAACTTAGGGGTGGTAAATACGCAAGGCCGATTTTTCTGCAGGGCCACCTCACAGTTTAATCTGGCCATGAGGTTTGGGTAATTCTCCAGGGATTTTATGGAAATCCAGTGACAAAAGCAAGTTAGTATGTATGGGTTTGTATTAATATCTATTTCAACCATCATAGTGAGGGCATTTCTGCATAGTGAGGACATTGATGTCAACTGGTCTTTATTACTTCAGCAGCTATCAGAAGGATAAGATTTGTTTTAAAAGTTAAGGTTAGAGTTAGACTGAGGTTTGGGCTCGGGTACGACATATAAGGGGCAGACATACAGGCAGCGTGATGGTGGGATGAGGGCACTCGCACGTGTGGCGAGACAAAACGTGCCCGTTTGTGTGCCTGTGAGTTGGCGGGTAGAACTGGCTATCACATGATAAATCAAGCGATCGGGATTGACTGGATAAATCAAACTATCTGCAGCCGAGGTCCTTTAACCGGCCCTGAGCGACCGTCGGCCCTGGGCCACTCAGACTGGCTTGGGGGAAACTGTCCCGTCAAAATAATGAGGCAAAAACTTGTGAGCGATAATGGTGCATTTCACACTGGAGAGCGTCGGGGGACAGCCCTGCGGGGAGCTGTCCACTGTGAGCGGTGCTGAAACCTCAAAGCAAGACCAAGCAGCGGCCCCGGAGCAGAGGAGCTGTCTACCCCACTGTGGTGCTGAGACGCCCGCCCACTTTAACCAAGCCCGCTTTCTTTAGAGGGTCGTGTAAAGATTGCATTGGCATTTGACACAAAGGAAGGAGGGTATAGCAAAACCAGGCCCTGTATATGCATAGATATCCTCAAATACATAGAGGGAGCAGCAGTATTTAAAGCTAGACTGGACAAAAAACATGGGCTGGAGCGAAGAAGGTCACTTCCCTTCCATATGAGGATTTCACCGCACAACAAACCGCCTGCACTTCTGCCCTAAACACATAAGAATCGACCGCATAAACAACAGCTATAAGCGAACCCTTCTGCTGCAGGTAGGGCCCAGACGGCGGATTGTGGCTCCTTGTCAGCAGAAGTAAAAATCACATAAAGATGCGTTTGAATGTTTCCTAACGGGATTAGGAACGCACCGCCCTTGGTGAGAGAGCCTCGCCGTGACTTTTGTTGTGGTAGGAAGTGTCCTTCTAAACTGTGCTGCAGGATTTTTTATCATTATTATTATTTTTTATTAAGGACAACAGGCTCGGTCGGTCAAACCCTCGCTCCTGCCAAAGGACGATCAAATAACAAGGAATGCCAGTGTGTTTATTTATCGCATTACCTTTCCCTTTTTTTTTTACGACCGCATCAGCTGCCAGCTGTAGCGCTAATTGCCCTAAAGGTTGTAAAAGATTTTTCTCCCTCCCTCCCTCCCCTTTAACTGCAGAGCTCCAGACTGGACCTAACTCCGTCACATTTCTATGTCACAATAAGGCGAACAAAAAACGCAAAAACCTCTACATCCTGTCGCCTCGTCCCTCAACTACAGGCGGATGAAAGTGATCCCGCTGCCATAGTCTGTATTCGTGTAAGGGGAGAGCTGTGGGGAACAGGCCCAGAGACCGACGGAGACGGAGGAGCCTCTCAAACAAACAAACGGGGGAAATGAGTCATTATGGTGATTTTTATAATGATAATTATCCTGGATGTCAATAATAAAAGCCATCGCGGTAGGACGCACGCGTCACTAATCCACAAAAATAAAAACCATAAAGACGGAAATCTCCTGATGTGTGTGTTTATGAGGAAGGAGTTTGGGTCTTGGTTGGGGGGGGGGGGGGGTCCTGTTACATCACAGCCCACCCACTCACGATTCCTTAGGCTATTCTCCACTCAGTCCGCTCCCTCCCCCTCCCAACCTGACGAGATTAAGTAATATCAAGCCCCATTGAAAATACAGCAGACCTGGGAGAAGATGGGGGTGGGGGGGGGGGTTGGAATTAGGAAACAGAATAAGATCCACAGCGGGTTTTTATGCTCGATTATAGGCCCGACTGTGTTGGAGCCCCGCAGCCTCCACGGCGACTCCTCCGACCCGCAGCCTCCGCGTTGTCGGTACCTGATCGCCAGCAGTTCGTGAAGCAGATAAGCGGCGGCGGCGAGCAGAGCCCCTCCGGTCAAATACAGCGTCTTCCGCCACCACGAGTCCGAGCCCAGAGCTGACATTATCCCGCCGTGGTCCTGCAGCGGGCAGGCGACGATGTAGCCGTAAAACGAGAGCCGCTCATCGGAGCCCAGCAGGCCGGAGGAGAAGCTCTGGTTCTGGCCGAGATCAACCACACAAGAGCCGGTCCAGGCGAAGCCGACGCGCCAGTGCATGCTCTCCGTCTCCGTCTCCGTCTCCGTCTCCGGCCGCTTTCCGCCTCACTCCGGCAGCTCGGGGCTTCATCGGCGGGGGCTTCATGGGCTCCGAGGGCCGCGGGTGCGGGGCGACCGGGTGAGGAACAGCCGACTGGACGCAGGCATCCCGCCCGGGGCTCGTCCCCGCAGCGGGGTTGACATCCTCCGCAGCCCGCTCGGAGCTCGCCGTTTTGTGGCCCTCCCTCCAGTCCCCGTCAAGCGAGACGCGAAGTAAACAACGCAGCCTCCGGTCGAAGCCTACAAAATAAAACTGGGTTTAAGGCTCGCGGCTTGCAGCTTGCAGCCCTCTTGGACAAATGCCAAGTGAAAATATGCAGACGAATCTAAACGTAGAGGGAAAAATCGTTTGCTTCCTACGTGTCCCCTGCAGAGATGGTATTAGATACGAGGGCGAGGCTAAATTTCCCACTCAGCAAACTGATGCACGACGGGCCCCAGATTTACCGCCAGCCGCAAAGGTCCCAGGTAGTGGATATGGTGTGTGGTAATTTGACCGCTACAAAAACAGCGACCTACTATACTTGATGGTTAAGAGGTGTAACAAGCTATTTATAATGCAGGTAGATGGAGTGACGGGTGTTAGTAGGGGCCCCGATTAATGTTTTGCTTCAGAGCTCATAGTTGGTTGAAAGGACCATTATAAGCGTGAAATGGAAGGTACAATAAATACAATAAATGAAAATGAATTTTAAAAAAATGTATATTTATTAATAATGGAGTGGTATAAATGCAACAAGAAACTATATATGCTGTATATATAAATACATACACAAACACATTTCATTTTAATCTCCTAATTCAATGTGACACAGTCAGAGATTTTGCCAGGTTTTATTCACTCTGTACATCCTAGGTTTTTTTTTTTGTTTGTTTGTTTCTCCATCCAAAGTGAACGATTGCTGTCTTTATTTTGAAGGACTCGTAATTTAGCTTGTGTTATTTCCGCTGCTCCCTGTACGCTTCATGCAGCTGAAGTGACGTCACGAAGACTGACAGTACAAACTCCTAGAGGCGACTACTGGTAATTACATCCTCTGGTGCTATTAAGTCATAAAATTTACAATTTCCTGACCGTAAACGAGAGGAAATGCAGAATTTATTTAGTGTACTATGCCTACTTTAACTCTCGGTTCTTAAAAGTTAAGACTTTTCATATCTAAACGGATGTGTAATATGTAACATACTCTTCACCACTAGGTGTCCTACCACAGCTATTGTTTTGAAGTGACATTGACATTAGGTGAAAGGACTGTGTATGACTTCTATAACATGCTGGAAGATTTTCCCCCCCAAAGCCCCATTACATATTACATGAACGTCATACAGCAGCTTGAATAACAGCAGTGACCCACCTTGTTTTGCACATCAAATATTTTATTACCATAAATGATAAACATAGACTTTCAAGTAAAACAATTTTGTGAAATGTTTTTAATCAGAAGTACTTGGAATATTCGGGTGGGGTGAAGCCCTTTCATTTTCACGCCCATTCACGTGAACGGTCATGTAACAGATGGAGCCCTTCAATCGGGAGGAAAATGCCAGAACAAGGCTGAATCGAACTTGGATTCGCTGCCTCGCTGCTGTCTCCTAACTAAATATAAGTGACATGGTAGTGGCCTTTAACAAGATTTTTATGTCCCTGTTGAATTGGTTTTCTTACAGAGACAAGTGTAAAGGGGGCCACTAAGAGTAAAAAATGACAATGAATCCAAACCACACTACATTAAACCCTAAAATAAAATTTTACAGTTCGCCTGAATGGGACAATGTGCTATTACGACAGGTTTCTCTGTAACCAGCAGCTTTTATTTTGTAAGGCTTTCGAGCACCTTGTTGTGAGTACAGCCACACACACATACATCTCCCACTGTATTACATCAAAAAATATAGACATCTACGCGTATATGCACACATGTATTGCCACAATTCAATGATTAAATAGATGGCAGAAGGTAAATAAAAATAAGAATGAACAACCAAAAATCTGCAGACAAATCTAGAATGATTGTAATTTGCATTTCCCCCCAAAAAGCCTCTTTTGCAAATTAAAAATAAAAGATTAACAAATATTGCTTTACACAATACATTGTTCTACAACTAAAGCAGAATAAATGAAAAAAAATAATTACAATAAACAGAAGAATAAGCTTTTGCAGCAGGCAAAATGAATCATGACAATGAAAAAAAAAACAGAGGCGCTTTGAACTGAAGCACAAGTACAAAGCTAAAGCAGCTCATGATTTCCGTCAATGTTTCATTAATTAAGCAAATTCATAAGATAATCATAAGATAAGATAAATCAAGATAAAATAAATCAATAGAATTATGAGGATATTTACAAAAGTGGAGAGTGAATGGGAGAAAGTATGTGGAGCTGTCATGATTCAACACATTAAATTCTCGTTAAAAGAGCTCATTTCTACTTTAAAAGAGGAGGTTCTATTAGGATTTTTCCTGCCAAAGTTCCTGATAAACCATCAGAGGGCAGGGGATTCCATTCACTTCAAAGTTTGCACATGGTGATATCCAGTCAGATCCATTCACTAAACTGCACAGGATCAAATTACTTTACATAGAAGACTACTGTATTAGAGTCCCTGAGGAATGAAAACCCAGCCAGACCGGCCACTCGCATGTTTCACACACACAGACACGCACAGTACTTGTGATCAAGTTTTTCTTGAATCCCACGGAGCTCTGCGTGAACTGACCCGCTCCTCTGGGCTCTTCAAGGATGCCAGGATCATCACAATGACAATGTTCTACCCCCGCACTTCTCCCACCGCTTTACCCAACACTCCCTTCATCCCTCTTCCCTCCCAAAATGTTCCTCAGTTTTAGTTCATTTCAAGTCTGTAACAGAGTAGAGTGGCCTCATCAAGACGACAAAGCTGCCGTCAAGAGCCGGCTGTTCACTGCAGGTGTTTCCCTGCCGCTTGCTCAATCCATGAACCCATATTGATCAGAGTAGGGGAAAGTGAAGACATGGCTCTCTGAGTTTGTTGGAGGTGTCAGACAAAGATGAAGGGACATCTTGGTCAGTTGAAACGTGGAATTTTCCAAACTGACATAGCAAAGTTTGTGCTGTGTGACATTTTAAGAAAAAAGGTCCACCCTGCTCTGTCATCAACATTATGGATTCCCATGGAAATACAGACACAACGCTAAGACTGGCTGTAGGAGTTGCTTTGGTTCCCGTTGGAGCTCTGGTCGCTCTCACTGGAGACAGGACAGAGAGAAAGATGGAAACTCATGTGTGAAACTTCATCTCTTGTGAATTTAAGTGCAGTTGGAAGGAAAGTATAACTGCAGAAACTTGGAATTCAAAAGTAAGGAAAAAAGCGATGATCTTAAGTTACCTAAATAACTTGGTAGCATGTCTGCATTTATTCAAAGATGGATTTTTCTTTTACATTTGGCATAAAAAACGGTATGTGCATGATATTACGATTGCACGGTGGAGTACACAGTATTAAGTCAGGTGTAGTTTTCTTTAAGTATGGGAAGACACACTTCAGTAAGTTTTGATTCAATATGACAGAAATGATTTTGCTACACACCATCAAATAATATATGTATGTACTTCATATAACTCACAGCTGACATGCTGGATTTACCTGTTAGGAGGAGGTTTAGGTTTAGGCATCTTGTTTAGCACGGCAGCTATCTCCTTCCTGTCATCAAAATTTTTCCACTGGTCATAGAGCTTCAAAATGACACGGATAATCTCCAGGATCTTGAGAGAAAACACACATAAAAATAAGCTAATACATCATAAATGACATTAGGCAACCCATGAAAATAAGGATACGCAGCATTTCATGGTGTTAACATACCAAAACCAGGGAAAGTAGGAGATGACCAACTCCATTTTTGAAAGTGAATATCTCAGACTCTTCTACATCAAAATTATAGGAATTTTTTTGATTATGTAACAGAGGTAGCTAGACTCTTACTTTGTCCATGTCGACAGAAAGCTCCGCAAACCACTGCCGGGCATCTTTCTGCTGTACCACACAGGCGACATGCAGACAGGCTGTGGGCAGAAAAGTAGAACAGCTGATCATGTTACATCTAGTAAAGCTTATCTGAAGTCAGTAACGACATTAAAAAGCAGCAGTAAGAGAGGCACAGGGGCAGATCTTACCCAGAGCAATCATGAACGGAGGGTAGAGCAGACACAGATCTGTTCTGTACGTGTCATTCACTATTCGCCTGGAACAGACATGTGACAGCACAGTAAAGTGAGGCTACAAGAAGCAGCAAAGTTTACAAATTTTTGTATTTAAATATCTTAAAAAAAAAAGAAGGAAAGAAGAAAATAGTCAATCACAAAAGCAACAGATTAAAGGGAACAGAGAGTACGATACCAGGCCAGGGGCAGCAGCATGTCCTCCTGTCCCATATCCTGCACATACTGCAACAGTGGTCTGTAGGGGTGGTACACGATCAAGCAGCAGTCCTGAAATACAAGTTACCGCAGTGATAAGTCATCCAGACAAACCACTCAATCAAACCAAACTCAGCAGATCCTCAAGAAAATACAATTTTTCTCTACTCACCATCAATTCCAGAAGGTAGAACTCACATTCTAATATCTGTAAAGACACAAATTAAAATTGTATTGTGAGACAGCTTAAAGTATTGCCAGGAACTTTGAGGTACTGCCAGGAAATAATAATTCAAATATACCTTTAATATATGGCCAGTTTGTCATGTTTCTTTAATAGTGGATAGTTTTATGTCACAACCTGTCCCTCACCAAATCACATAGTAGATACATTCAAAATATTATATCCAGTAAAATTTAGATTTTGCATTTAAGGCAACCAAATCTTAACACTTCCCCATCACTAATGCTGTCAACTACTGCTAAAAGAGAGACACGTAAACTAACTCCCTCCTCTTTTGACACAAGTATATATGGCAAAGCAACATCTGTCCCAGAGCCACCATCGCTCACTTTTACTACATCTGCAGAGTAGTCATGAAAAATGTTGTTTAGGAGTTAGGAGATAGCAGCACCTCGCTAACTCTTTCTCTACTATGTGAGGCCGCTCCCTCCTTTTATCACTCCATGGTGGCGCACTATAAATAATAGTATACACAGCTTTCTGGACAGACAGCGTGTCAGAACAGCTCTGGTAACTTCCTGACAATTCGCTTGGGATGCTGGATAAATATAATCTTGCACCACAGTGAGAGATGCTGCATAGAATCAAATGAATGCACAACTGCATGCCAGTGTCAATGGTTGAGTTCTCTACCACAGGGACCTAATTTTTAATCATATGACAGCGAACATAAGTTGTGGAATCTCACGTATTAATCGACACTAACGTGGCAACACTGTCTTGGTATGCTGTAATGTAGCACAGCAGTGCATAAATAAGTTTGCAGAGGAAGCAAGAAAACAACTAGCATAGATGATCCACTAGCATAGGGCTATTTTAGTGATTTAACTACTGAGTTAAGTCCAGTTATTTTTCTACTCAAGTTTCAAGGTGAAAACCACCTGTTTTAATTCTGTTCTGACTGTGATCTCTAGACCTCCACTGAAGCCCGACCCTCACCCACAGATGAGTTAATGTCATGCCCATCATTAAAACACCATCACATACTTGACACTATAATTAGGCACTTTGTCATTGTGGTATTATGCTGCTGGCAAGGTGAATACTTGTATGTATTATGATGTTATATTTACTGTTTCATGAATGTTATTAAGTACTTATTTGCACACAGCACTCAGAGTAAGTCACTTTGGTTAACTGCAACTAAATACCTCAAATGTAAACTGTTACAAAGACTTTTTACTTACATGATTCATTCTGTAAGGGAACTCTTTTGGGAAGGCATAGGAAAATCTTGTTTTCACTGTTTGGGGGAAAAAAAATCAGTCCCCATTGCAGAGTAAAACCCAATTTGAAAGATATAAACTTTAAGAGTGGTGCTATACACACAAGTTTAGGAAATATACTACTGCATATTGTTACTTACACACAGATGTTGCTGCAGAAATCAGCCTGGTATTAGATACAACTCCAAATTCCTGAAGGAAGATAAATGTTTATATATATATATATATATATATATAATAAAAAAACAGTCCATGGAATTGTACTTTGCTTATTCCATCACTACACATGGTCTAAAATGGAAAAATGTGCTCCTGTAAAATAACTATCTTAGTGGCAATATATAAACTTCCATACCTCAACTTTGGAAGCCAGAAAAACACAGGTTGGAGCCATGAGAACTGGGTCTATACTTTTCAGGGAATATCTGCAAAAAAGAAGAGATAAGCATTTATCGACTTTTACGATGGATCCAAAGATGAAGACATAAGACAAAAAAATTGAGAAGGGACAAGAAAGATCCTTCCAAGTGCCCACCAGCTAGGCTACTAGCTATAAACGAGGACTATGTTATATTGACAATGCGATTTTATCACGGGTAATTTATTTTTTGTATTTATTATAATCTACTCTAGACACTTTATCAGTAATGTTTACTTTTCATAGCAGGAAAGGCACAGGCACAGTGAAAACTACTAACAGTGGCTTGGACCCAGAAAACCTTGTCAGTGAACCAGCGTACGCAGTGCAAGGATGTTGCAACTAATAATGTTGGTTTGCAGCCCTTATTGCCATTACTGTTTATCCCTATTATGCCTCTGGTTTCATATGGTTTTGTATAACATATATTATGAGATTTAAATACCAAATGCTATATCAAAGTTCTGCCTCTTCCTTACCTGGCGTAGAAGCGCTTGAAGTAGACAGTTGCAGTAGCAATGACCTGCTGCCTCAGCTTCAGGTGTTCCCCTAATGCCTGGATCACTGACAGAGATGGAGAAAAATGTTAAAGTTCTTCTTATTTTGTTGAATAATACATAAGGCATACAGAGAAAAAGAACACAGATTATAATGCAATTCATTTCAAGTTCTGTATATGTGATGTTATCAATAATATATTAGTAAATGTGGTGCTTTGTTATTCAACGTAAATGGTTTGCAGATGTGCAAATGAACGCAGACTTCAGGTCAGAACATACTGTCACAAGGATTAATACCGTTGGCAAAGAAGATTTGAAGCTTCCAATACTCCTCTTCTGTGAGAAACTTCAGGTCCTTCTGCCGCTCTTTCATCAGGTCCTGTTTATCCAGGACCCACTGAAGACTTTTAAAAGGTAAAAATAAATATCATTATTTAAATGCAACCACGCTTAAAAGGTGATTTGTCAAACTATGAGCAACCTAGCTAGCGGATAGCACAACAACATCACTATTTACACCGCTGTGCTAGCCAGATATGTTGCAGTCGCGAAGCATGAAAACTACTGAAGTCGTCTAGATAAGCTTTTTAAGAAAATGCAATATATATTAATGCGTTTCTTTCAGTTTGTGTATGTCAGTATCGATGTTTACACCAACAAGAGTAAAGGAGAGACAGCTAGCGTCGCCGTACGATGCCACACAGACACAGCTAGGCCTCGCAACAAAGACAGCGATTTACAAAATGAAGACATAACACGTCAAATGTTCACTAGAGACGTACTAATGAGAACTCTGCCAGAAGTTTCCAGCCATTTCGTAGAAGTTGAGGTAGAGAAGTACGAATCAAAACGACAGTTCTTTCCCTACAAAGAAGTGATAACCACAGGCAATGTAGTTACGCTGAGCAGACAGCGGAGTAACGTTAAAAATCATCCGGAGTCTCAGTGAGAATGGTTCCGGGATTTTATTTCCACCTTCAAAACCTCCAAACAAAGGTTTAACCAAAGGTTTGACTTTTTCTTATAATCATTAAATTTGAAATGGATATTTTCGTTATTTAAATTAGATAAAAGTTCATTGCAAAAAAAGTCCATTGCAAAAAATATTGGATCGATTGGGGGGCTGTACTGACAAAATGTGTTATTATGTATTAATGCATTAGAAACACTATGAGCCTAACATCTAATGCAACATTATGGGTAAATGTGCAATTAATGCATGGGAAAACTGAGTAACGTCACATTATACTGTGTGGGTTTGTCTGCTGTAGAATTTCACAATTATAATATTGAGATTCTTTCAAGCCGCCTATAATAAGTTCATTTCTTGACGGAACTGTGATAAATGTTTGCAGCGACGCTCGCCCTGGGGCTGGGAAGGTTCAACATTCCTCCGGAGTGATGAGGGAAGCGCCGAGGAGGACATAAACACCCCCCCACCTCGGCCCGAGGACCAGTTCCCAGTGTCCATCTGAAGTTACAGGAAAAGTCAGCATGAGCCGCAGTCCAGAGAGGATGTCCTCATACCGCCGTCAATTCGAGGGCGCCTCGGCCGCCCCTCACGCCTTCCAGCTCCGGGTGTCCAGTCCCTCTCCAACCCGCAGGGAGACCCGCCACCGGTCGGCCAGCTACACCCGGAGCGGTGGGGCGACGGGGCGCAGGGCTCTCACCAGTAAGGCTCACATGAGCAGGTGGGTCACCTGTACTACTCAACCTCTATAGGGTTTTCAGATTATTGTGATGAGTGTTTTATAGATAATACTTACATGCAAATCACTTGAAATTGTGACCTCAGGTTTTCAATATAGCTTAAATAAGAAAAGAAATCATATTAGTATCACAGGGTGAATTTATAATGAGTGCCAAGCGTTTTACAGTCAAATTTACAGAAATATAATGCAGTGAAGTCCAGAGCCGTATTTCACTGGGCACCTCCAATGAATGTGTGGTGGCCCGTTAATATGAAGCAGCTTAAACATCAGTCAACCTTTGCTAAAATAGAAAAAAATACATTAGATCAAAACAATTATTAATCTGTTGGACACTGTTTCCCGCTCCTGTCTGAAGCAGTGTGAGTGTGGGAGCGCTGTGCTTCGGTATGTCCATGGGGCTCGGGCCAAAGCTGGACCTGGACGCAGCTGCGGCAGAGAACCAGGCCTTTATGACGACTCGTACCAGTGAGAGGCAGGAGATGGTCGCCCTCAACGACCGCCTGGCAGCCTACATTGAAAAGGTAAGAGGCCCCCGACCCATACACTCTCCTGTCTCACAGACACAAAATTTCTTCACTGGCGGACCTGTCTCTGTTCTTAAATACCAAATAAAACATTTCAGATACATGTTTTAAAATGTTTGTTTGTCATTATCATTTCTTGAGGCCTGAACTTTGAAGTTGGACTTAATCGTGGCCTTTTACACCAAGTATTCCTAAATCAATCTAAAAAACTTCAGCAACTAAATGGAAGAGCAATACAACAACTCACAGATTCTCTGCAATTTCAACTTGTGATCATCATGTTTGTCTCTTTGTTTGTTCCTTCTTGTAGGTGCGGACTCTAGAGTCGAAAAACAAGCTGCTGGAGGCTGAGATTGAGGCCCTGAAGGGTCGCCATGCCAGACCATCAGGCCTCAGGGAGATGTACGAATCTCAGCTGAGGGAACTCAACAGGGACGCCGAGCAGATGAGAGTCCAGAGGGTGAGAGAGGCTGAGCATTTCATACTGTCTGATCATGGTTTGTTGTTATCAAGAAAGAGGCCAGGTGTTGTCAGTCCTGTTGGTGCTTCTTTTCGCTCCATTATCTGCACCATTTTAGAACAGTTTGACCACTGTATCCCTGGTCTGGACAGGATATGTCTTTGGCAGCCAAGGAGGCGAAGTCGGGCCAATTGGACATGCTGAAGGTCAAATATAATCAAGCTGTGGAAGCCAGGAAAAAGACAGAGTGCGACATTGAGGCGCTACGTCCAGTAAGACGCAGTGGAAATCATAGCTTTTAACAGAGAATTTATGCTCAGAATAACTTTATTTCAAACAAACCATCCAAACCTCATGTGTCAATCCGTCCCAGGATGTGGATAAAGCCACCTCAGCCCGGATTACTCTGGAGAAGCATCTGGAAAACCTGGAGACTGAGCTGGCCTTCCTGCAGAGAGCTCACAAGGAGGTCTGTGGTGGTTTAATGGTTTCATGGGCTGGTAATCATTGCTATGACAAGTTATGCTTAAATTGAGGATAGGAGTCTAGAGGGGAAAGCTGTGATTAACTTGTAGTGTGGATTGGTGGAGGGAACCTTCCTTGATGACATTCTTTTATATTTGTGAGCTATATTACGCAAGAAACGGTTTATAGAAAAGTTATTTAAACTTTTTTTTTCCTTTGTGATGCACTGAAAGGAAATTGAGGACCTCATGCAGCAGACCTATTCAGCGGCGTCCAAGGTGGACCTGACCTTTGGCCTCCCAGACCTCTCCTCTGCTCTGAGACAGATTCAGTCTCAGTACGACAGCATTGCTGCCAAAAACCTACAGGTAGCCTGCAACAGTGAAGCTGCTGTATGTTCCAACTTTGGAGAGTTGCCTTTCTTTGTTAGTTAGGCCTCTTTCACAGAAGTCTTAAAATATGCTCACCTTAAGGAAACTTGACAAATACTTTCATTTCTTAAGCACATCAGTGTTTGCGTTCAGACACTGTGCAAGTAAAAGTGTGTAAGGCTAAAGGCATCATGATTTATTAAAATACTTTTTATGTTGTTTCTTCCCCAGGAAATGGATGCATGGTACAGGACAAAGTTTCAGGATCTGAGCAACGCCTCCAACAAACACATCCAAAGTTTTCGAAGTCTGAGAGAGGAAATGGCAGGCTATAAGAAAGACGTGAGGAGGGTTTTCTTTTCCTGGTCACGGCTGGCTCCGCCACTTCTTAGCTGAAAAAAGCTGTATGTATTTGTGTGCTTTCAGATCCTCAACAAGGAACGCGAATTGGAGGTGCTCAAGACGAGGAATGAATATTTGGAGGCTAAGATCCGTGATGCAGCTGAGAAATACAAAAAGGAGGAGGACAGCTTACAGGTACGATAAGGCATTGCATTTATTCATACTCATACATTTTCATTCTATATTTTCCAGTCCTCCTGTGGCCAGAAACTCCTTAAAATAAAGCTATTTTGTTCTATCTTTTGCAACAGGAGCATATAGAGGAGATTAATCTGGAGCTGAAAGTGACCAAGGACAAGATAGCTCTGCTGCTGAGGGAATATCAGGACCTACTGAATGTCAAGATGGCCCTGGAGATAGAGATTACCACCTACAGGTGAACAAAACACTGACATAGGTTTTATGTGGTAAGGTCAACCCAGGCAAAGCAGATTGCCATGTAAGCATATTTTTAGGAAATATAAAATGGAGCAGTGTTCACATACCTCTCTTTTTAACATCCTTCCTTCTTGTTTACATGGCAGGAAGCTGATCGAAGGGGAAGATAGCCGTCTGACCACCATGGTTCACAACCTGTCCCTGACTGGAGGCTTGCATCTCGCTTCAAGTGTTGGCATGTGTACCGCTACAGCTTCAGCCTCGGCAAGCCCTGCGCCCACAACCACATCGAAGCTGGATGACACCCCCAGTGACACCAGCAGTGGCAGAGCCCGAGTTGAGGAGGCGCCATCAGACACCCAGGCAGGCGGTGGCTCAGAGAAGCAGCCTACAGAGAAGTCTGAGAGGAAGACGGTCCTCATCAGGTAGACTGAGATATGGTACAAGGTATCCACTAATATCTCCGGTAGTTTTCAATCAAATCTCTTTGTGGCCAAACCATACAGTAATCTTTCTTCCATTTTTTTTCTACCTGTTGCCCTTTTTTTCTCCAGAACAGTTAGGACTGATGATGACACTTATGAGAGCAACACACAGGAGCGCACCATCACCATATCTGGAGCAGCCGATGACACAGATGAAGAATAATCCATTCATCTTTCCTGATTCTCACCTAACTATAACTAGCCTGACTATACCTAGTCTGACTATAGGCTATACACCATTTCATATTATGTTGGCAAGATCCTCTCAGTGCTTTGAAAATTATCGTTAAAATTTGAATTTAAGAGAAAACAAACTGCACAGCAATGAGAGGAAATCCGGTTTATACTCCAGAAGCGTGTGCCCATTCCGAGGTCTGTGTTTTATCTTCCATGGAGACTTTACACTGTGTCCCATCACTCTGCTCTACCTGCTCCTGACTCTGCCAACCTCTCCTTGCCTCTCTGCTCATTTAATCCTCCTGTGTGTCAGGGATGTGTCTTCTAAAGTAACTAAATTAAACAGCAAGCAAGCATAGTTGTGGTTTTCATTTAAATCAACGGATGGGTCAAGTCTTTGGTGCAGATTCAGTCTAATACTGAAAATTTCACCCACATACACACGTTCCTCTCTCTGTTTTTAATTTTTCTATTTAACGGAAGCAGCACAGTCTTTCCAATATTCCATCATTCAAAGAAGTACAACTGCTACAGCTCCTCTATGCAAACATTTGACTTCAATGACTTGAAAAGCAAAGAGTTACTGTTCAAAAAGATCCCAATTAAAAGGAAGTTACATCATAACCAAACATTAGCTGAAACCCTCTCTAAAACCTTCTTAAAGTGAATGTGTAAACAATAAATGATTTAATTATGGCATATATGAAGTAAAAGGAGATTATTTATATTACAGATAAACCCATAATTAGGCCCATGGTTGCCTGTTGGATATACAGTAACAAGTTAAGATCAGTATTACATAAAGATGCATTTAGGCCCCTCAGTGTTTCCCTGAATGTTTCCCATCTTCACAATTACAGACAAAAACATAGACATTGATAGGTAGAGTGAGGTACAATGTGCAATTAGCAGTACAAAATCATTTGGCACCTCCAAAAAAAGGGAAAAAAAGTTTTTGTTGTTTTTTTTGTTTTTTTTAAATCACAGCTTTACAAAATTAGTTTATTCCATTCAAAAAATACCAAATGATATTTTATGGATGTGTCCTTAATGCAGTGGTTTGGGTTCATCTCCCACTCCCCCCGCAAGACGATAAACTGCACAGCTGACTTCATGTGCCAGGGCATCAGCACTCTCCTAAAACACAAATACAATATGGAGAGCAACAGCGTTATTTGCAATTCAATCCCATCCACCGGTGTTTCTGTACAGTGAGAGTCAAGGACGGAAAACCCCCCCCCAAAAAAGGATGAAAAAACAATAAGATGTCTCACCTGTGTTTCTGCCTCGGCGTAAACTCTCACCACGTCCTCGGTGCCGGAGGGTCTGACAAACGAGCGGGCTTCTCTGTGCTTCTTCACTAAGCTGTCGATGGCATCCTGCAGCCCTGCTGGGCTCACTGCCCGTCTCTCTGCATCCGTCGTTTCTATCACCCTGCGGTCCGACACCTAAAGAATAGCAATCGTACAAATACAATCTTGTGTAAATGAATACGCACAATGAATTTGTTAGAAAGTGGTACAGAGGCTAGTACAGATTATGTATAAAACAGCAAAAGCAAAAAACATGTAAGTTAGCAAGATTGTGCTCTGGTAAGGTCTTTGAAAATGTCCTTGAGCAAGACACTGAAACTTCACCAGGTCTGGGGTAATTACACTCACAGGTGTTATCAAACTTAAGTTCTTTTTATTGACTATAAGGGTTTTGCTAGGACTCACAATGACTTACATGTTATGGTTAAGACATGCTGTTGGTTAAAAACAGACAAAAAAAAAAAGTATCATTTCTTGCTCATAATCTTCGAGTAAAACTAATTTTAAAAATGCTAAACACATAAGTAAAAAATATCGGGAAGAAATGAAGTTTTGATACAAGGCCTACTCTTAATCTGGCTACAATATTTTCTACAGCTACAACAAGGAATAATTCAAATACAGTATATCTATTCTTTTTTAATAATGTTCGATAAAAGTCAAGGACTTTCAAGGCCTGTTTTGTAATAACATTAACACTTTGATGGGGGCAAAGAGAAAACATTTACCCTACAGGATTAACTATCAGGAATATTAAACATAGATACATAGATTTATGTGTACCTTGACCATAAGCTGTCTGTTTGGCAGGTCACTGTAGATAGCATCCCACTGTTGGACAGTCATACCCTTGATGGCTAATATAGCTTCAATCAGCAGCATGTCAGAAATGGCATCACCTACAGTCTTCAGAGGATAAAAACACAAATATCATCAACATCTATGATGATAGCCAGATTGTTTTTCTACTGAGATTCCAGTGCAGGAATGGCATAAATATGCGTAATATATTTCCCAGTCCAACAAATGTCTGTGTGCTAGTATGTCTCACCTGGTTGATGACGTTGATAGTGTTCTGTAGTAGGAGAGCTGCTCTCTTCCTGTCGTCGTTGGTGTTGGGGTCCACAGCGAGCTGCTGGATCTTCTCTTCCGCCGCCTTACCGAACAACACCTAAACACAACCCAAAACACACTATGATACCAACCTCAACACTGACCACATGCATATTTTAAGAGCTAAATTAATAATACAATAATGATGCATTTATACAGAAGATAACTGCTTTTATTACAGCGCTAGATTGAGGAGTATTAGTGCTTTTGTTTGAGTGTATGCTTGTGTCTGATATACTTACAGTTCCATGGCCATTGGCCTCAAAGTACACACCAATGTCAAACTCCTGGGCTGCATGGTGAAGGTGCTTCACTCCAGTCTTAGTACACCTCACTATTACCTAAGTGGCAGTAAAATATATGAGCAATCACATCTCCATGTAAACACAGAAACGACAGGGATGCAGTTTGTTTGTATTTGCTCACCTTCATAGTCTCCTCAAGATATTGTGTTGAGCTGCCGTTAGCATAAGCAGTTTGCACCACCGCTATGTTCAAGTCTAACCCAGCCTGTAAATCCACAAAGAAAATCTATTCATTAAGAATTTGTGTGTATGTGTCTATTTATTTTAATGTGTCTGTAGATGAGAGTGTACCTGTGTGAGTAGCTCTTTAAGGAAAGTGCTGATGAGAGTAGCAATCTTGTCTCCATCCAGCAGGTGAAACTGTCTCTCAAAGTCCATGTAGTAATAAACTATTCGGTCAGCATCACCGTCAAAGGAACAACAACGTTCCCCTGGGTTCATCTTAATACCTTAAAAGTGAAAGAAGTGCAAAATTGAAAACAAATTTTTTTTTCTCTTTTTTTGTAACAAATGAATCTGGCACTTCTCTAACATAAACTGCAATTCTAGAGACACAGAAACTGACACTAGTGGGTTTTCTTGCTGGATTTCTGGAAAACTCATCATTTTACATCAGTCTAGATGAAAATGTCAGCAAATTTCTCAACTTTACTTTATAATTTTAGTCGCTACTATAGTAATTTGCAGATTAGGTAGTCTCCATATTGTGGTCAATAATTGCGCCTATGATTTCACATGAAATAACCTACAAAAACAATGCATACTATCTACTGTTTGTTTGTCACTCTTGATAGATACCATGCTTTGTAAGTAGAGGAACAGAGTTTTCCTATGGAGATAAATAAAGACATTTCTTAATGTATTTCTTGTTGACATTTGCAGATGCTCATCAAAAAAACTTTCATGAGCTTTCTCAACATTTTTTTTAACCGTATGAAAAACAAACAGGCTTTTAAAACTCATGTTTTACCCTTTGGAGGTTTTTGCTGCACTTTGACAAAGTCGGCCCCGCACTGGTGGTTGAGCTTTCCTTCGTTGCCATCGTTAAAGAGAGAAATCTGCAGCTCCCTCTTCAAGTAACTCTCCAGCTCACGTACCTTCAGAGCCCCGATGCCATTAGCGCCATCCACAGAGAGGTGCTTCTGGTCATCTGTACAGTTGGATGCCTGCCAAAGAAGAAAATATAGAGGTAGGGAGAAAGGAGTGATTGCTTTTTGACTGAACAAACAGGAAAAAAAAAACAAAACAACAAAAAACCCCACCCACACACACACCCAAGAGCAACTGTACTCAAATGGAGTCACAAGAACACGACACACCCAATTTTCTTACACTCTTTGTCAGCTGAATGAAAGCCTGGCACAGTTTGCTGTAGTATCCCTCCACTGTGGCCTCTCCATATTTACCCTGTGTATTCTGACAGCAAACCATGTAATGGAGCTGTGGGGTGGTCACCAATCCATAGTCTGTGGGGACAGATAAGGCGTGAGCAGAGGTGAGAAAAGAGGAAAAAGTTGAGAAATTAATCAAAACCAAGCTTTAAATTTATAACAGAATATAGTATTTTAATCAGCCTTACCTTTACTGTGACCACTAAGAGCAGAGACTCCATCCTGAACTGCCTGTGAAAGGCTGGCACTACTGCTCCTGTAATTAAAGGACAAATATTTAGTTTGAAAAGAGAAATATTAGTACAAGCATTACAAGAAGGTTTTAGCTGTACTCTGCCAACTCTGAGGGAAGTCTGCAATTATAGCATATAATGGTGAGGATCCGCTATTTCCACTTAGGTTAAGAGTTAGGTCGGGCAGGAGGAGTTTGCTTGAGAACTCCTCATGCAATTGATTTAAAAAAAACAAAAAGCAAAAAAACATTTGCTGGCCCTGCCTCTATGAATAATTAACAGGCAAACTAACAATAATACTAACAAGCATGAAAACAGTCAGGGACCAGCTCTTAGTCACTTACTGCTACACACTGTTACCTGGATGACATTTCCGTTTGCATGAAATGTGTTTTATTCCATTATAATAAATTAAATATTATACAACATTTTAATTAAACTAATGTACCTGGTGTCTCTGCCCAAAAAAACATTAGCCTCCTGGCTCATGTTTATAGCCTCCTTTTCTATTATGTCTTTCAGAGCAGTGACTAAATCATCCTGCTCGGCGTTGGCAAGCTGGGTGGCGTAGCCCTCCCATGCCGGGGTCACCATCTCTCCCATAGGGTCAATCAGCTTTACCCCATTGTCCTCCTACACCAGTCCAAAAATAAAGATACAGGAAGGAGTGTGAAGATGGTAGTTATGATCATGAAAAAATTAAAATTCGCAAAGAGACAGACAACAGTAGATGGGGTCAGGTGAAATCCATTTTTCCAATTGCAATAAGAGAAGGAAAACAGCATCATGTGGTCAAGTAAATGAGGTTATAACTATAAAGTTTAGAAAATAAAAAGTTGAATCCAAATTATTATTAGACTACCTCTGGGTTGTGGGATGCAGTGACCATGACTCCGATGGTGGCTTTGGTCTTTTTGGAGCGGAGCGTGGCCAGCAGTCCCATCCTGAACATGATGTGGTCCAGCTTAGTGGCGCTGGTCCTGAAGCCAGCCGTGCCATACTGCAGAACCAGCCCTGCAGGCTTCGGGTGCTGACTGGACACCTTTGATACCTCTTGGAACTGGGCCATTGCTAAAACAAATTATAAAGACATGAAACACAGACCGGTCAGTGGTGGAGGAAAAAGTTCAGGTCTTTTACTTAAGTAACAACACAGCAATGTAAAGCACTTAACTGCAAGTGAAAGTTCTGCAATAAAAATTCTAATTTTGTAAAAAAAACAAAAAAAAACAAACTACTTTTGCAGGGTCAATACAATTTTAAAACAAACATTGCCACCAGTTAAATGAGATATGAGGAAACCATTCCAGACGCTGTTAGAATTTTTTTTTAAGAAATCCTACAACCTCCTTAACTTTAAGTATTATTCAAGGTATTTAAGTCCAAGGTTTCAAGACCACCTTGTTCCCCACTGCTTTGAATGACTTCCTTGTCGAGGAAATGTTTTTTTTCTCCTCCAAGTCATATCGTTTAAGATTTTACCGAGCTCCTTAACGCCAATAGGGAAAACAGATGCAACAGGATTTGATATACCAAAAGTGCTCCTGGAATCTACAGGGAGAGATGGGCCCGATTTGGATATAAACATTAAAGAACATTAAAGAAACTGACATTTCTCTCAGGTGAAAGTAACCATTTAGATTTTGAACATGTGGTCAGCTTATACAAATAATGAGGAGATGTGAAGACCCCCTGCTGGGTGGGACCAGCGACCATCTCAGCAGCTTGCAGGCCGGTTTCAGTTATGTATCTTCGTCCAGGAAGAACAGTATTATCTTACCAAGCCCTGAGAATTTACTGCTGGCTCTGTCATCGGCAGGGTTTTGAAATATATTACAATTCCTTTTGAAAGGTAAAGGAAAATATTTTGAAGGTTTCCCTTAACGTTTGTTCTTTCACCCTTGTTCATGCTTTGTAATTAGGGGCCACGGTACTTTGGCCTTGCTGTGGAAACACAAATCACAAAGCACTGGAGGAAATTTTACTGCCAGGAAAGTTTATGGACAGCAGTTCTTGGGAAATTAAATTTCCTGGAATTATTACTTTAAGACAGACCTAAGAAAGAGCTTCTAAAAATTGGATCTTGCTTTCTTGGATAAACACCTGAGTGATCAATGGAAATCACTCAAACAGCAAAGACAGAAACTATATTTCCAGCAAAGAAAATATACCATTAAGCTTTTGAGCAAACAGGTTAAACATAATGAACATATCTTCTTTCAACACCTAGACCAAAGGTTTAGAAAAGGGGGCAAAGTTTACAGCAAACTGCAGCACCTAGCTTTCGCCTGATTAAAAGATAAGCTCAATAAACTGTATCATCTCAAGTGAGTGACTGAAGCGTCTCCCTCAGACTCACTAGGGTAACGTATCAAAACCGCGAGACAGGGTGGTGTTTTCAATGCTTAACTACAAAAAAGTAAAAGTTGTTATGGCGCCGTGTTGCTTTTAATTCACTTACTGTTTTATCTTCTGATAGTTTTAATGCATTGAATCAAAACGCTTCCTGCCTCTCTGGCTCCTTGAGTCCTCCCCATCTGATACGTGGCTACAGTTCCGTGTACGTCACGTGACGCCAGTACGCCTCAGCGTGCTTTGCGTCAGCGCGCACCGTCCCTCCACGGGTGGTTTATCTCCGCCACGGGGACCTAGCCGAGGTGCGGCTGTCCATCCATCCGCAGCACCGCAGCGGAGCCAAATAACCAGATTTAACTGATTTAACTTCATTTTCTTACGGATTACGGCATGTTCTTGAAAATCAATGGCCTCCTGCTTCTGGGGCATCTTAGTAACTAAATATGAATAAATACCTGAATCAAATGCAATAAAGCGCTGTTTTTGGTCCAATGTGGCGCAAGTGTGAAGTGAAATATGTTTTAACCTCAGTCTTCTCTCAGCGATGCATAGCCGACTTGCGGTAGTTTATAAACCTCAGTCACGCTCGTTTATTAACCCTTTTGCGCCCTGATACGAGTTCCCGCACAGTGGGACCCCCCCCACCGCCACCGACTCCCCCTTTAAGAAACGTGGGATGCGACGTGTGTCATCCAACCCGGTCCAAGAACCCGCTGGGGGAGGGGATTTCTAGATGGACGTACAGACGGGCCAAATAAATAAATAAGCAAACGACAGAGGGGGGGGAGGAGGAAGGAGCAAAGGAAATACCCTTTCCCGTCTTTTTCCTCTTCCCGAGCACCTCGCGCTGTGCGTTCTTTGGCGACGCCACCGGGAAAAGCGGTGCGCAATTTTTTTTTTAATTTCCCGTCGGTCTCAGCCGAGGAGCAGCGCCGAGCCGAGAGCGGACGGACCGGAGGGGTGAAGGAAACGCCGCAGTCCGACGACCCGAGGGGAACCGCTGCGGGTCCTTCTCCTATTCTGACACCTCTTGGCTTTTATGCGCGCCCGCGCCGGCCGAACCTGATGCACGCTCCGACCGGGACATCTGACCGGCCCGTGGAGTGTTTCTAGATTTAGGACCTGCGGGGTTTGTTTTTTTTCCCAAACCGTTTTTTGACGGTCAGAGGAGCCTCGCTCTACAATATTTTTTTTTTGCTTATCTTTTCTTTTTCTTTTTTTTTTATTTCTTTACAAATAACTGCTGCGGGTGAAAAGAAAAAATAGCTTTCATTGCCAGCGGAGTGTTACATAACCGGGTGGCTTTAGCTGTCCGAGGTGCTGAAGCGAGCGGTCGGAGCCTATAACGGGACGAGGCGTGAGGCACCTCACACCCTTGCGTAAGTCTGTCCGTGTCATCGCGCGTAATATCGACGTGAGCGCAGAATTTGATGCGAAAATAACATTTTATCTGGCGCTCTGAGCTCATCTTGTGCGTGTGTTTGCGTGTGTGTGTGTCTGAATGTGTTTCCGCCCACACAGAAGGTCACAGGCCTGCCAGTCGGGGAAGAGGAAAGCAAGGGATCCGCTCACTGAACCGCCGGGAATCCGCTGGGGTTTTACATTTATAATATATATATATATTTATATATATATATATTGTATTGCTTTTTTTACATCGTCCCGTTGGTGGGAGACGTTACCTGAGGTGGTAAATTCAGCGGAGAGAAAATGTCGGGGCAGACGCTCACGGATCGCATCGCCGCTGCGCAGTACCAGCTCACGGGATCGGATATGGCCCGGGCTGTCTGCAAAGCCACCACTCATGAGGTGATGGCGCCCAAGAAGAAGCACCTGGACTGTAAGTCTGCTGCTCCCTGCTCTTTCTCCTACCGCATGGGCTGGCTTTGGGTGGGGGGTGAGGGGTGGGGGTGGGGGGGGGGCGCTGGCAGGCCCCATATGCCGCACACAGGCGTGGAGACCCACGCGCAGGCCACATGCCATCACAACCTTAAGGGCTATTACGACCGGTCACTTGTTAATTCCCCTTTTCTTAAATGGGTGTGGTGCCTTAATGGGTTGATGTTGCCACAGTGATGACCCCTCTGGTGACCCTATGTGTCAGCCCCCCCCCAATCCGTAAAGATGATGGAGACTCAGAGAGAGTGGAAGATGGAGAGGGAGGGAGAAAAGGTCATATTTTAAGGTAGACTGACAAGTCATCCCATTTCATTTATTTCTGAGCTCCTGCAGGGCCATTTCCGTTAACTTCCGTGAACTACTGAAGGTCTGCAGGTCTGGATACAGAAGTGAGTTTGTGAATCGGGTGCATAGACTTTGAATTAAGATGAAAAATACCGAGCCACGATTCTGTCTAACCAACGCGCAGGGAGACTTCTTCGGGAGCCTCACATTTTGCACAGGCCAGTACTGGACGATAAAGTCACAGCTGACTAAAATGATCAAACCTCACAGCTTTATTAACACATCCAGGGAGGACAGCAGGAGCCACCTTATGACAAATCATGATTAATCACTGTCAACTGCCACAAATACTGAGTCAGAGGGAAGCAGTGGAAGGAACTGAATACAGACGGCGATGGGCTGGCTGTCTCTGCGCGTCTTCTGGTTTTATGTTTCTCCTGGGTCTGTCTGTGTGCGGTCGCTGGGCAGGTCTGACTCTGCATCTTGGCCTGGGACCTTATATCTTGTGATCCGCTCCCCTGCTGAATAATTTAACAGCCAGCCAATGACTTCCTTGCATTATTTACACAGCCAAAGGTGACGGTGCTAGTGCCGGAATGCTCCGTCGCTTCCAGTTTCTCTGCTGCTCTCACGTGTTTGTTTTCTGTCTTTAACTTTTGACATTAAGAGACTTGGACTCGTAGCTGTTGGACAAACCGTCACTGGCATGAATCATGACATAGGATAGACCCCTTGTTACCAGAGACCTTACTGATACACAGAAGTATTCTTATTGTCTTTATTTCCAAGCTAGTTCATCAAGCTATATGTACATGTTGTCTGCCTACAGGTTTTTAGTCTACAAGGTTATGCTGTATCAATTTCTAGGCCAATTTGACAAGCTCCCCGTATGTAGGCCACTTTGCTTCCCTTGCACATGTATCTTTGGCTGGAGGAAATTCCTAACCTCAAAAAAATAAAAAAACATTCACCACTGAGACCAACTGGACTTTAAGAGAAATAGACGAACGTGTTTGATATATTTGACACTAGATCCATACAGCCATTCATATAATCTCTTTTATCTTGGTAACACACTCTCTGACCCCTGGGGATTGACGGACATGGGTGTGTATTGGCGGCGGCGGCGGCGATGGTGGTGATGGCGCAGTGCAGTTGCCATGACAACAGATTGAGAGTGCCAGAGGATGGCACGGTAATGACAGAGGGAGATTGTGAGAAGGAAGAGGGCAAATGACAGGCCTCTCATCTTCTACAGCGCAGAGACAGTCTTAATGAATGTAATGTTCTTTAACCAAACACCGGGTGAGGAGTTCTCCCAAATCTATTTGCAGTCGTGCTTTAGTGGCGTTCGTGTGAATTTTTATGACGAATTACTGTTTTTGTCTTTAAATTTAAATTTTGAATTTTAATTTTGAATTTAAATGGCCTATATGGGCGTGTCAAAGTATCAGGTACCTTTTGAGCTATGAATCGGCAACAAAAACAAAATTACAAAGGTTAAATATGTATGTAGAACTTTCCTGTATATGAAGAGCAATATCTCATTTTCTTTTGCCTCTGATCCTCGTGTTTGAGCTCATGTAAAATGACACCCACAGTGCTTGCAGAAAACAAAACCCAGGTGTCGAAGGTGTGTTACTTCTCCCTACTGACTATAAAATACTCTCCACTGAATTTCATGTTCTTGTTTATTTAGTTGTGTATTTAATGAAAGAATGCTAAAGGGCATGTCTTACAAATATGTAGAGAACATGTGGTCCACACAAGGACAACCAAAGTGAACCATTTGCTCAACACCAATGGCAAGGTTAGAAATTCATCTGAGGTCATGTTGTAAATATTCTGGATATAGAAATGGGTGTATATGATGTGTCCAGTCTGTATTATGGTGCCACAGATTGCATCTCTGGAAGTCAAATTGTAATTGAGCTAATCGCTGAACTGTAGTGCCTGTAAGTTTTGTTTCACATCGTAGAAATGGTAGAAAAGCTCATTTACTCTCTTTACTGAGAGTTAGATGAGTAGATTGATAGCACTCTCGTGTCTGCATGTAAAATTTAAGGCTACACAGGCAGCAGTTTGTTAGATTAGCTGAGCAAAAAGACTGGAAACAGAGTAAAACAACTAACCTCCCTAGCCTGTCCGAAAGCCACCAAATCTTCCTACCAGGACATATGACAATCACTATTTAATATGCTACATATCTTTGGTTTAGTCTTTAAAACCTGAAATGTTGTTGGGTTTTGTGCCGGACTATTTCTTGGCCGGAAGTGATCTTAGTGATCTTTAAAGGTTCTGGCGGACTGATTGTGTTGCCTTTGGACAGTCCTTATGCTAAGCTAACCACTTGCTGGCTGTAGCATCACATTTATCGTACTGAAAAGAGAGTGGTATCAATTTTCTTAGCCACTTCTCGCCAAGCGAGCGAGTAAGTGTAAATCAAAAAATTGTCAAATTATTGCTATTAACATTCAAGATGTTTAACCATTCATTCAGAAGTCCTCATCTGGTCTGTTAAGTGGTGGGATGTCCTAGTTATTTAAACCTTTGCACATCATTTACGCTCCGTAGCACGCTATATCTATATTTCATTGTAATTATCCAAATTATGATTGTAAATCTTATGCATTGCATAGTATCCTAAAAAATTCCAACAACGGTGCTAGCATGGTGCGAACAGCACCACAACAAAATTCGTCACTTTTTATAGGTGCAATAATTAACAGCTTTACAAGTCTACACCAGCGCAAGCGTTTAAAATCTCATTTTACTTTGCACAGTTGAGTTTACTTTCAAGTGTCTAATTTACAGGGATTAGCTAAAGTGTAAATTGGTGTGAAACCACCTCAGAGGCTCTGTCAGGATGGTACTGTAAGTAGCTGATGGCTGACAGGAATTAGGCCATCTGGATCAATCTACACGTTAACACAGTGTCAGTGTCTGCGTTCTGTCTAATTCTATCCAGAATATTCTGACTACTACTAGTGTGGTTGGTTGTGTAATTAAAGATCGCAATTAAAGGACACACTTGCACACACACAGTCCGACACAGGCAAACACTCGCACGGTGCGAAGCCTCACAGTTCATTCTTAGAACTCTACTGCAGGACGTGGATTACCGTAAGAGTTTTTATTTAGCTCAGCCAATCCTCATTAGACACACACACACACACACACACACACACAGGCATATTCATTACCTATACATGAATGTGTAATGATGTGTAACGATAGCATGTCGGAGAGCATGGGTTATAGCCTATGATATGGCCCCTATGGAAAAACATCAGTAAACAGATATCATAAAATATCTACCTACACAGTTAGTTGTAGGAATAAGTGCTGAAAATCTGATAGAATAACTGTGGATAGCACTGTGTTCATTGTGGTATGTGAATATTAACTTAGTAGCTGTTCCAGAGACATGACAATGTTATATAATCACATTTCAGCCATTGTTGACCGTGTGTGTGTGTGTGTGTGTGTGTGTGTGTGTGTGTGTATGCGTTTGTCTGTGTTTCTTTGTGTGTGTGTGTGTGGTGTGTGTGTGTGTGTGTGTGTGTGTGTGTGTGTTTCTTTGTGTTTCTTTGTGTGTGTGTGTCTGTGTGTGGGTGTCTGTGTTTCTTTGTGTGCATGTGTGGAGTGTGTATATGTGTGTGTGTTTCTTTGTGTTTCTTTGTGTGGTGTGTGCATGTGTGTGTTTCTTTGTGTGTGTGTGTGTGTGTGTGTCACTTGAAAACGCTGCAGGGGAGTGCGATCTTCAGCCATTTCACAGAGAAGTGAAGCTTAGTGAGGGACAGGAAAAAAGAGGGAAAAATAGATAGCGGATCAGAAAAAAATCTAAGATATGAAAAAGAGAGAAAATTAGCCTTCGAAATTAAAATGCAAACGTGGGGAAGAGGTGCTGTGAAAAACAACTATATAACATCTTAACACAAATCAGAGCCAAAGTAGAACAACAGACTGTAGATACTGCAGTCATCATTAAACATAAAAGCATCATCTGGGGTTTCGCCGTCACTATCTGGTCAAACTGTTGCAGCAAAATTAATTCCACAAAGATCAGACGGGGATCAATTATTACTTTATTAAAAAAAAAAAAAAAAAGATAAAAGACATTCCCACGCTCTTAACCACATTTGGCATTTATGCTCACTTTGATATTTAAACCGGTAATTGTCTAATCTTTTTTTGCTTAGAAGGTAATGAAATAAAACAGAATCAGTCTACTCAACGGTAGTGGTGACAAAAAGCGGATGATATAGCTTGTGTGAAACAGGTGGTGTGAAAACAGGAAAACAGGCCTGTACGTATGTGTGCTGGGGGATGGGCAGCGGGACGGCCACCACCGAAAGACTGGAACCAGTGATTAGTAATAATCTGTTTACAACCCCCCAACCACCCTGGCCCTCCCAGCTTGCCACCCTTTTATGACCTTGAAGAGCCTCCCCGCTCTGTCATATCTCTTCATACACATTCATGTCAGCATAAGTGATTCTCAGCAGACTCTTTGCTCATCTTCTGAGTGTCTGCTCTTTCTCTCGCTTCCTGCCATCCCTCGTTCATCACGTAGCTTGTGGGGTCTGCAGTTTGGTGTCTGCCCACGTGAGGCCAAGACCAAGGCCTATTGGATATAATGTAATGTTCTGTTCGCATTTTACCATCCCTGTGCCCACAGGAAATGTTGTATCTGCCCTGATATCATTTATGTCATGTATGCCAACACGTTTGAGGACTTTGAGATCTGTGTATAGCATTGTTAGCAAACCTGAAAAGAACTTCATTTAAAAAATGCCAATTATCTTTTCTCGCAGCTCTATTTCTCTTTGCTTGACCAGATCCTCTCGCTCCTGCTTCATATCTGGATTTCTGTTTCTGTGGCCATCTGTCTGCCTCACTCTCTCTCTCTCTCAGGAGAAATGCCTCCAACAGGCACACGTCAGATAAAGAATTAATACAGTGTTAGATATGTTGTTTGTTCTTGTTTTCTCTTTTTATCATTGTAAAAAGATTTAAAATCTTTGTTGATAAAAAGCAATGGGCATGTTTTATAAAGCCCATATTTTGAGCACTCCAGTCAGAATTCAGTTAATTCCAGCTTCTTTAATTTGAGCTTTGCCATTTTTTTCAGACATATTATTATTATTATTATGATTATTATTATTATTGTATTTATTGATACATTTCAGTAATAAAAACATAGATAAATTGATACGGAAAATAATCATTAGTTTCAAACCTCATATAATGAGGTATATGATAAAATAATCAACATAATCAACAATAAAATCTGTTTGCCCCAATCCCTGCCCTAATTCACTTAATATAATGTTCCTAAAGGCAAAAATGGGGGGGGGGTCATTGGCCGTCAGCAGTGGAATGTTTGACACAGAGGGGGAGAAGACGTTAATTTTTTAGTGCTTGACAGCAGGATGAGAGTTCAGGAAATATTCCACATATACATGACTAAGGACCAAAAGAAAATGTGCCTTGAAATAGAACTAATTATATGTGTCACACTTTCCTGAAACCTAAATCTCTGGGCAATTCCTCAATAAAACTGTGAATAAGTGTTTGAATTGCAGTCTACACATGTATCTGTATCAATACTCTCCAAGTAATGTGACATAGGAGGAGTTCTGCATATTCACACCCTACTGCGCCAGTGCAGCTTGATCTGGACACTTTACTTTTGGAGACTGTTCTATCTGAATGTCTGAACTAGCAGCCGGGCGACAGGATGACAAAGCACTATCCTCTCTCTCTGCATCCTCAGCGTGTGTTTCTCTCCCTCTTTGCATATGTGTGTGTGTGTATGTGTGTGTATAGGTGTGTGTGGGCGTGTGCACCAACATCACTTCATATTTTCATCAGGTCTGACTCCTGGCTTAATATTCTCATGGGTGTCTGGAGCGGCTCCGCAGCCAACATTTAGTTTTCACACTTTGTCAAAGATTAATAGGAGGGATTGAAATTATTTAGACATTGATCTAATGATAAACTAACCATGACTTTCCTCTTGCCTACAAAATTGCTCCATGCCATCAGTTTTTAATCTAACCACTTTCTGAAGGCTAACATTTCTTTGTGACTGTGCAACTTGCAGACCTGGTGTCAGCCACCAATACCACCAACGTGAACATCCCTCAGATGGCCGATACGCTGTTTGAGCGCGCCACCAACGCCAGCTGGGTGGTCGTCTTCAAGGCCCTCGTCACCAGTCATCACATGTGTGTCCACGGCAATGAGGTTAGCGAGCTTGATGCAGACCAGCCATGTCTGGAGCAAGTACAATTCCAGTAATATTAAATAAATATGAAAGCTACATTTAATCCGTTACTGTTTCTTTTGTAGCATAGGCACCGACTACAAGTGGATTTGGAAACTTCTCATCCTATCTGAATGTATAATAAATGTGTTTGTAATTAACTTGTGAGTTTACCGCTTTGGAGAGTGGAAATTGGTCCGTTGAGTGTTGTGCAAGGTGCGGATAGAGTCAGAGACAAATAACCGCTTTGACCACAGTTACTTGAACGAATGAAATGAGTCCCGTGGGTCCAGTGTGCAAGCAGCCATCTGTTGGATCAGATCTGTAAAAGCTAAAGCATGAAATGTTATTCATAAAGTACAACAAAACAAGTCTAACTACAGGTGTTAAAGTATTCATTTCGTTGTGGTGCTCCACTTGATTTCTTTCCTACGCTGCCTTTCATAGATGAAAAACTGTTGACTATGTTTTTTGTCTCTTTCTTAGAGGTTCATTCAGTATTTGGCTTCCAGGACCTCTCTTTTCAACCTCAGCAACTTTATCGACAAAACCGGCTCTCACGGTAAGAACGCCTAACCCTGAACATGTTTGCATTCTTCAGTATGTGTCGGTGTGTGTGTGTGTGTGTGTGTGTGTGTGTGTGTGTGTGTGTGTGTGTGTGTGTGTGTGTGTAATATGTGTGTGTGATGTATGTGCATAGACCATTTATCCTTGTGAAGAGAGTACTGGCATTTTACTCAGCTTTCTTATTACTATCTGGCAATGCAAAAAGAAAAAGAATGATACATAAAAAGAGAGCCATTCATGATACAGTGGAAAGGACACAAAGTACAGGAGGAACACACACATTTAATGGTACACGCAGCTACATGCAGTCTCACATTGAGTTCATATGCACACATGCTTGCCAACAGTTGCTGGTATGACTCTCTCTAATGTCTAATGCCATATATTCAAAGATTTTATTACTACAATAAAAACATAAGCAACATGTACAGGGAAATAAAATATATATATATAAATATGCCAAAATTAATCTATATCCTATGACAAAATTGCCTGAAGAAAAGTATCTTTTTATGGATATCTTAAGAGTGATTGTAGACATAATGCCTTGAGTTTACTGTGGGATTTTTAAATGTACAGATAAATATATCACAAAAGGCCTATTTGCAGTATAATGTAGTATCCATGTTATTGCTTTTTCTCACCATTATTTATTGCTTTTCCCTAAAAACGAAATGCAAAACTCTTGACAGAACAGATCAGTTTAAACAGATTTTTGTCCAGAGGTTCTTGCTTCTTTAAGATGACACCACCAAAGGTCTTCTTGGGCAAATTATTTTCATAAAAAATGGATTTCTCTCTTTACAGTATGCACATGTCAATAATCAAGATGAGTCTAGATTTTAGTCAGTGGTTCAAAAACTATTTGCAACACAGGTGGTACTATTTAGACACGCTATCCACCTCGATTTTTTAAATGGAAATCAATTTTAGGGACTCTGTCTGTGTCTACTGAGAACCGTCTTACATAATCTTAATTCATTTTAGGCTACGACATGTCTACATTCATCAGACGGTATGGACGATACCTGAATGAGAAAGCGTTCGCCTACCGCCAGATGGCTTTTGATTTCACCAGAGTCAAGAAGGGGTACGTTAACCATGGTTACCACAGTCTGTGCTGAAGGGCTTTGTTGGCTCATCAGTGAGCCCCATGTCATTCGCCAATTCACCTCATCGGTCAGGAGCCGTTTTTCGCTAATTGAGACTCCTCTTGCCCCATGTCCCGTGGCTGGGCAGTATCTAATCTTCTCTGTTGTGTCCCCTCAGTGCTGAGGGCGTGATGAGGACCATGACCACTGAGAAGCTGTTGAAAGGCATGCCCGTTCTGCAGACTCAGATTGACACACTCCTGGAGTTCGATGTGAGCGACTGATGGCTTGATTTCTATTTTACTTCAAAGCAATGCAAGGTGGGATTCAGTGGTCTGAAAAGACCCTCTCATCTCCTTCCTTCCTCCTCTCAGGTTCATCCCAAGGAGCTGAACAACGGGATCATCAATGCTGCATTCATGCTTCTCTTCAAGGACCTGGTCAAACTGTTTGCTTCCTACAATGACGGCATCATCAACCTATTAGGTGAGTAGTCTGTGAGCACCTTGTGCTTGGCACCTCAAAGATCACGATGAATCTGAACCTCCTGTGTTCCTTACATAGAGAAATACTTTAAGATGAAGAAGAGTGACTGTAAGGAGGCCTTGGAGATCTACAAGAGGTTCCTGACCAGGGTGACAAAGATTGGTGAATTCATGAAGCTGGCAGAGGTAGGAGAGTCCTCAGTGTTACATTTTTAGTGATGTATATGTCATGACAAAGCATTGTGGCAATGCTGATTTTGATGTCTTTTTCATTCAACAGACAGTTGGGGTTGACAAAAATGACATTCCTGACATCAACTACGTAAGTAAAAACGTCATGGTTCACATATTTTTTTTGATTGTTGAAAGCGTTGGGACTAAGATTGTGACGCACACGAACGACAGCCATCCCACCTCTCCCACGCATGCATACACACATGCAACACGCAGAAGCACCTATGTCTCACCCACCACCATCTCCCCCAACCAGTGTCTCCACCCGGGGGTAGTGGTGGATCTAGCAGACTCAGACGATGAAGACTGTCCTTTTAAACCTCAGGACGACCCGGTAACCACAGAAACACAGGGTGCCCTGGCTGGGTGCCTGTTTGCAGGATGGAGTGTCAGCATGTTGATCCTAATTGAATTTGACAAACACGTTAGACACACAAATCTGTGTGTGTGTTTGTGTGTGTGTGTGTGTGTGTCTGTGTGTGTGTGTTTTTTTGTGTGTGTGTGTTTGTGTGTGTGTTTGTGTGTGCATGATGGTTTTGCAGTGAGATTTTCTAAAGCCCTGTCTATCTCAAAGCTTTTATCACTTTTTTTTCCCCTGGAAATTGAAAGGTAGACATGGACTGAGAATGCAACTCAGGAGACATGTGGAAAGGAAATTGTATTGATTGCTCCAGTTTCGATTTTTTGTCAGGCTCCCAGCAGTATCCTGGAGTCTCTGGAAACACACATGAACGGTCTGGAGGACACAAAGGGTGGAAAGAAGGGGTAAGAAAATGATTAATATAAGTTCTTAGATTTCATTTTAGGTGCTCCTTACTCTCATAACACTCAGTATGAAGAGTTAGGATCACATTACTACAAAAGACAAGGCTTACACTGGGGAAATCCCTCTTTGTTTTTCCCGATTTGTGTCAATAAAAAATTTTCTTAACCAAGAGAAATGTTAAAAACAGGCCTATACAGGTGCTATACTTCTATCATTTCCGTTAACCCTTCCTCTCTTTTATCCCCTTTTATGTTCATTTGGAATCACCAGTGAAGGGTGAGCATATACAATATGTTTTGTTTGGAGTTTACTAACCTCTTAGAAAACTATGCAGATGTATTTACTGCCATTTCCCGCCAAAGGTAAACTTGCACAGTGTTCACATGTGAAATACTGTTTGAAGTAGATGTCTATGTGAATGGAAGCATCCTGATCATTATGCACCACAACTACTATAACTAGGTTCACATGTGGGAATGTGTGTATTGGTGTGATCACATGTGTGAACTCTGCAAGAGACACATGTTTAAACAAACAATAAGTCACCATATGTGTTTTGTGAATCAGTATATGAAGGGTTTTGTTCCAAAGTTAAAACTCTTAGTAGCACAAAGTTAGAACAATATAGAGTTTTTTTTTTAACAATTTGTTGCTTTAGATGTTTTCTTTCTTTTTTCATGTTTTATACATTGGCCATACAGTGTATTACTTTGGAAATTAACTCTTCATATTATCACATATGATAAAATCTGTCTTACATAATTTTCTGATTTCTGTAGTTCAGGTTTTTAGACAAAATAGATCCATCAATTAGTTTCCAGTCTCTATCACACTGATTTGTCCTCTGCAAGCAAAAAGCACTTATGGTTCCTTCTCCTCTTCCGCTCTTTCAGGTCTCCAACAAAGGTAAGATACACGTTTGATATAATCTTTATTTCTGCTAAGTATTTCCAGTCTGATGCGCCGCTGAAATGGGGCTTCCCTGTCTGTCTTCCAGGGATCTCCAACAAACAACGTGTCTCCGACATCGACTCCAGCCAAATCTTCAAACGCTGTTCCCGCATTGCAGCCTCCTCCTGGGGAGAGCGCTGCTGCCGCTGCTGCTCCAGCTGCTCCAGAGCCAGAAGAGTAAGGGAGGGTTTTCTTGGAACCTCTCTGCACTGTGTCGTCTCCTATTTGCCTTTCTCTGACCTCAAGTGTTTATTGTGCTACACGTTGTTACATCAAATATTTGAAAAACTTTTTTGACGTATTTCTGAGTAAATGGTCCCTGCATAATTTTAAAACAACACCCAAGAGCTCATTTTGTAGGAGTAGATAATGTATAGGATTATTTGGGTCATTTATTTGATACGTAGGTCGCTCAGCCCACCACTTTGATCCGGACTGAAATATCTTAACAACTACAGGATGCATTGCCGTGAAATTTTATACTGACATTCATAGTCCCCATAGGATGAACCCTGACATTTCCTCTAATGCCATGAAGCTGACAGTTTTGGTTTTGAATGAAATATGTTGACAAGTATTTAACTGATTTGCCTGAAATTTGCAACAGGTATTTGTGGTCCCTAGAGGATGGATATTAATGACTTTGGTGATCCCTTAATCTTTCTTTATGCACCATCACCAGGTCAAATTTCTTATGTGTCCAATGTTTTGGTGAATATATATGACTATATATGTATGTATTTATGACTAAATACCTGTGAAACTTAAGGTGAATCTAGTTGAAACTGGGTACGTCGAACAACATAAAGTAAAAACATTACTTCCTGCAAAGGATCGTGAACTGAATGATGTTCTCTCTCTCTCTCTCTCTCTCTCTTTCTGTTTCCACCCACTTCTCCAGTTCCTTGTTGGACCTGGATCCACTGTCCTCCTCCGGTCCCTCAGCACCATCAGCTGCCCCCACATCTTGGGG
Organism: Istiophorus platypterus; assembly: GCA_016859345.1. Taxonomy (NCBI): domain Eukaryota; kingdom Metazoa; phylum Chordata; class Actinopteri; order Istiophoriformes; family Istiophoridae; genus Istiophorus; species Istiophorus platypterus. Next base: position 9,720,863 of record CM029133.1, on the reverse strand, counting down.
AGGTAAGTCTCCCTCCTCCATGTCAAATCAGCTGCGGGTTCTTCTGAAATGATACAGTTCTTACATCTATATTGATTCTTGACCTGATATTCATGAATTAACTTGTATAATACACATTTTCCCTGTCCCCTTGTTTTCTGCCTCCGTAGACCTACTTGGATCAGGTGAGTGTTGCTCTAGTCTTCACTTCTGCTCCAGCCTCTCGTCTAGACTAGTGTAGCCTCAAATCATCCACCAGGTTATGTCAATATAATTGATCTTCTTTTTTCAACAAATTCTGATCTACGATTGAGGTGACCTGGAAACAACATCAGTGTCTTAATTCAAACCGAGCTTTCAGATAGAAATTAATGTACCAGTGTCACATGTTTACCTCCCTGTTTGTCTCCTCAAGCTGTTCTCTTTAGGCTGAGTAGTCTCTTTGTTTCTCTCTACCTTCCCTCTCTTTCCTCCCTCCACATACTCCATTGTCTGTTTTCAATGGGGGCTATTTGGTTGGTTGTTTTTTTTCATTTGATTATAATGACTGGTTGGTGTTGGATAATTTTGCAACTTTAATTTTGTGGATAATTCCAAATTATTTGAATGGGTTTGATTTGAATTGGACCTTTTGCTTCTGTTCACTGTCTTTTTGAACGGTGACTCGAATGGTTATTTTTATTGCTTTTTTTTTGGGGGGGGGGTTATTTTTTCTGCCTTTCGTTGGGGATTTCGAACACCCCGCTGCTATTCGCAGAAATGGGCGATTCCTTGCTATCTGAACCCACCCTCACTGCAGAGCCCGCCCCCTCCCCTGCAGCAGCAACGCCCACTCCTGCAGCGGCAGAACCCGGAGTCTCTCTAGCTCCTCCCACTAGCACAGCAGCCGCCACCTCCCCTGGTGCCGCCAATATGGATCTGTTGGGAGGTCAGTGAGCTTCCAGAAAATTCTCTACAAAAGAATCACTCTGGGAAGCTCAGCCCAAAAACCATCACACGACATGTGATAACACAGATATGCATGTAAAGACACAAAGAGTATGTGGGCAGAACTTTGCTGATTTATCAAAGGTATTGTCTGTATCCTGCAAGCAAAGTTGCATCATCAAAAAAAGTCAACTCTTACTGATGCAGTGATGCAAACCTCCATCATTTTCAGCTTCCAGCTGCCTCAAAATCATGGTGCCCCAAAGTATTTAACATAAAATGAAAGAGTAAGGTTTTATGAAATAAAATAATTAAATTGTGTAAATTAAATAAATGAACTAATGAGTTGTAAATTAATTTAAAAACTCAATCAATATTCAACTCAACACATTGTTTAATTTGATCTGTTATTTCATTACCTAAGTTTTCATTTGAAAATGTTATTTTGAGAAAGTCTGCTTTTATTTTAAAATTGTTCATTATTTTTTTCCAATTAACAGTTTAAATACATCACACTTAATGACCATGGCCTTTGTTAAAAGCTACTACACCCTCACTTTTTCTGCTAATCTCAAACTGCCTGCCTCTCTGCTGCATATGCTTCCTGCTTCGTTGGCTACCTAGCTAGACTTGGGTTTTGAGCTCTGATTATTATGACTCAGCATCAAAGTGAGGACAGAGCATCAACAGTTTCATCCAGCTTCTTTTAGCTGGAGTGACCACAAACCATGTCACAAACTTTGTGCTTTACACAGTTGTGTGTCTTTTAGGAAAATCTTTCAAATAAAAACATCAAACGACCAGCTAAATTGGCTGAAAAAGTAAAAACCAAAAAAGTTGCTGGGAAAAATGACATTATAGAATAAAAGCAAACTTTTGAAATTTAACCAGTTAAACTTTAACTGTGAATGTAAGATTGATAAAATTAAATTTCATAATAATGAGTTGAGTTTTAATAGTTGTTTTCAGTTATTTCAAAAATTATCGGGTTGTTTATTCGCTTTATAAAATGTATTCACTTATATCTTATGTTTAATTATTCATTTAATGATGACCACCTTGGGGCTCCATGCAAAATACTGTAGATCCTGCAGGAGGATAATGTACAGAGATACATACACAAACTTGTACTTCTATCTTTGTGAGGAGAATCATTGACATAATATATTCCCTAGCTCCTTTCTCTAACCTTAATGATCACAACTAAATGCCGAACCCCAACCTAACCCAAACCTAATTCTAACCTGAACCCTCAAACAGCACTTTGATGGTGTGTCAGAATGTTAGGACCAGCCAAAATGTCTTCACTTTCCCAAAATGACTTCACTCAAAAGGTCTAAAACTCAAAAATGGTCCTCACAATGCATAGCTATACAAGTACAAAGACATACACACGCACACAACATACTGCTGCACTCAATCTCCACATGCGTCCTGTTTGATAGGCAGACATGCTTTTCTTTGACCTCAGTGAAAAGCAGTTCTATCAAACTTTGTCACATGGCTATAGCTACAGATGGCAGCTGTAACACTTGTAGGTTTCAGGCTTATTCTGCTCTCTGTGCAGTAAATGAATCCTTGCTGTAGTGCCTCCTGTCTGTATTTCCATTCGTCCATTCACCTGTCAGTCATTAATGTCACATATCAGTGCTGTATGCTAAAGGTTTTTTTTTTTTAGAGTTCAGAGATTAACAAAAGCTGATTCCTTTCTTTTTTCTACTTAAAAGCTACAGTCTTACTTTTATCTTCCTGTTTTTTCCCCTCCTCGTATTTCTGCCCCTTATTTTCTCTTTTCATCTTTATTTCTCTATCTGTCTTTGTCTCTCTGGGCGTCTGTGTCCTCTGCTGGGGTTTGTCTGAACCTCAGATGCCTTTGCAACACCTGCTCCAGCCACTGAGGCCTCTGCAGCAGCAGCTGAGGGCGGGGCTGCCGCCACGTCTGCCCCAGCCGCCAACACAGGAGCTGGTGGGTGACTGAAAGTCTGTGTGAGTGTGTGTGTGTGTGTGTGTGTGTGTGTGTTTATGTGTGTGTGTCTGTCTGTGTGTGTGTGATCGCCTGTTTGAGTCAGTGGTGGAAAGCAAGTAAAGTGCATGTGTAATTGCATGCAGTGATTTACACTGGAATGCAAGAACACTGCTATTTCTTTATTTCCATGTCTTCTACATGGATCATGAACCGGTGAGGATGTTGACGTTTTTCCTGAGACGTGCAGCTTTAGCCTCAATCTTTGAGCCAAATAGCATTTATGCAGCCATCGAGTGCATATCTTTTATAGGGTTCTTGTTTTAAAATGATTCATCTTGAACCACGAAAAAGGAAACTGGAGACAGTTTTCAATTCACTGAGCTCGCGTTAGTTTAATTACCTTGCTAGCTAAAGCAGTCATTTCAGCTGACAAAATTGATGGTTGCTGGTTAGAAATAAAACCCCCTTCTTTTGTCTTGCCTCTGTCAGTAATAAAAGGATTTTTTGTACGCTACAACTACAAAGAAAACTATATCCTTGTTATTCCACTGCATTTACTTAACTATATCTGAACTAAATTAACTATATTTTGCTAAATTAGTTTCAGACTGCCCAATGGGCTTTGTAAGTCTACCTTCACCATCTACAACATTAAAAAAGCCACTTATGGACATGTATACATGAATAATACAGCAGTAGAACAATAGGCCTTTTCGGGTGACATTCTGAAAATTCACAGTAGAAAAAGCACAGGTTTTGATAATATACTTAATAAATTCTGAATTCCATTGAGCTGCTTCAGTTTCAGGGCTTACTGGACACTTGAAGAGAAACCATTGTTGATGGTGTCAATAACGCTTGTACTGTGACAAGTTGAAATATCTGCTGTGAAAAACGTTTTGAATAAAAATGCAACAGTGAATTTCTTGTAAAGAGTTAGATGTGAAAAATGATACTATTGTCATCACGATAAATATGATGCTACAACCAGAAGATGGCTAGCTTTGATTAGACCTGAACTCTTCTGTATGAATAAACAGATTTCATATAATGTGTTGAGTTCGTAGTGATTTTGTTCTGATTTGAGGGGACGCTCGTGTGATTCTTCCCAGTCAGGAACTCATTTATTCCATTTGTTCTAACACCGCATGATTGCATTATTACATGGCAAATAAGCGTATTTCCCAGTAAGGTAAATTTAGCTGTCTATACTCTGTTTTCACTTAGGCAGACCTTTCTTTAATGGAATACTTTTATATTGTGGTATATTGTTGCATTTACTTACATAAAGGATCAAAGTGCTTTTTCTAGCATGAACAAAAATGCGTGTTGTTTAATGCCTTAGAGAAAAGCTTGTTTTGGCAACAATGCTTGTGTGTGTGTCTGTGCGTGCATGCGTATGTTTTTATGCTTTTAATGTTGTACTCACATTGTAATCAGAGAACGTACAGATTCACTCGTCATTACTGCTGGCGTCTGGACAACGCTATTGTTGTTACCATAGTGATTGAGGACAATGCTCTTTCTTGTCTCTTATCTTTCGACATCAGAAGATTTGAGCGGAGAAGGTTGCCTGTGGCGGTTGATGGTTATTTGTTGTAGTTAGGTTGTGGTTTGTTCTTTAGGTTCTTTAGACTGTGAGGGACTCGCTTTCAGCTGTTTATCACTTTTTTTTTCCCATCACAAAAGCTGTTTTTAGTGATGAACGTTTCGACCGACTGCAGCAGCATGTTGGAGCACATTTTCTCCTCCCCTTTCCTACCATATGCTTTTTCATTTCTTTCTTCTCATTTTTCATGATGATAGCAGTATTTGTATCATCATCACATTAAAATCATACCGTCTACCTTGATTTGTATTCAACAAAATGTCTTACATTCCACCTTCCTCTCCATGTGTCACATCTCCAACCCCCCCCACCATCCTGCTTCTTCCCAAAAGACCCCTTCGCTTCCTCAGATGGTAACATCAACGTAGTGTCTTCAGGCGTAGACCTTTTCGGCATGATGACAGTGGAGAATAATAACCTGGATGCCTGTTTTAACTCTGTGGTGCCCCAGCCCCAGCCCTCGCCCTCGCCCTCGCCCTCCCCTTCACCGCTCTTCGCCTCCTCCTCCAGCACCATCACCGCCACTGCAACCATTTCAGCTCCCACAGCCCCCAGCGCTGCCAGCCCTGGGACTGACCTTTTCAGCGGTAAATGTTAGAGACTTGTGTGGCGCAGCACTAATCTCGCTGTCTTGTCATATTGACTGGCACCTTCCTGGCTCCCCAGTCTGCTTGCCATCCTCTCCGCTCTCCTCTCATCACGCCTCCTTTGTTCTTCATTATTGATTTCATCAGGCTAATGTGCACATATTGAAAACTTCTTTCACTTCAGTGTGTTTGAGCATCACCATCGTTGAGAATTTTAATATTCCTGTCTTTGGGTGTGCATGTGTTTGTAGATCTCTTTGATTCCATGCCAGACACAGGCTTCACCAAAACAGACCCCATTCCCAGCGTTGACTTGTTTACAGCAGGTATACCCTATTGCACCCAGTCTGCCATTTCGTGTGTGTGTGCTCCTGCTCTCATATCCTGTCTTGCCTTGTCTGTTTTTTTTTTTTATTTGTTTGGGGTTTTTTTTTTTCAGCTTTGTCCTTGGCTTTGATCGGGGAAGAATAAAAAAAAAAAAAGGAAATGGGATTGCTCTCTTATGGTTCAGCTAAAAGCTATTGAGCTGTCCAAACCGTTTACTAAATCACTCGTACCTCCTCTACCCATTCCAGCATGTACTGCGTGCACTGCATTTGCAGTTGATTAATGTGCATCATAATGAATCACAGTCAGTAGTTTGTGTGTGTGTGTCTGTGTGAGTGTGTTTGGGCTGTAAACATCACCTCCACCTCACCCTTTCCCAGCAGATGTGCTCAGCTCTCCCGCCCCCATCCTCTCCTCCGCACCCCTATACAAAACTGACACGGGAGCCATGGTCAACCTGTTCAGTGGTGGGTAACTCACATGACTGCCTGCTCTCACTCTGCCCCCCCCCCCCTTCCTTAAAACACCATCAAAGAGGAGGAGGACATGAAATGAAACAACTGATATGATATTCATACTGTCGGGTTTTCCCTCTATGGTCAGAACTACAGAGTTGTTGTTGCTGCATGCTGTACATTTCCTTTACATACGTTCCTATACATTCATCATTTTGTGTTATTAATTTAATCTCACAGATTGCCTTCTTTGTGGGTAGATCATGGAAGTATTACAACCAGAATTGTGAGATTAAGCTTGGTCAGGTTTAGATAATCAAATTATTTACGAGCCTCAGGTAATGACTATGGCTGTGGAGTTTTATGTTTTTGAGTTCTTCTTACTTCCATTAAGTGCCTTTACAGTATTATTAGCAGAGTTAGGCATGTTGGTATGTGTCCTCTTGAAAATAAAAAAGAACAATGAGCACAGATATTACATTGTATGAACATGTGTGTATTTGAAAATGCATGTGGATGTTTTCCTGTGACTGTCGAAAGGGTTATGGCTGTATGATAAGTTGTCGGTATGTGTATATGCAAACTCTCTAATTCTAAACACTCTGTTTGGCTTTACCAGTGTGAGGCCGAAGGCTGATTATTACCCCTTCTTTGCCCTTATGCTGCAATGGAAATGGCTCAACCTACTTTGACCTGGCACGATATGGTTTTGGTATGTGTTGCGTTGACCTGCCAGAGTCCACAGGAGGAGAAGCCCCAGCTGCGGCTGCTCCTGCTGCCCCCGGTGCTGAGCTCATGTCAGGTAAAAACCCATCAATGTGAAGTGCCAGCCTGCGCGCATGTGTGTACGGCCGAGGGCATACCAACATGTTGCACATTTCCATTTCACTGAATCATATTACTGCAGATATTGTTAATTCATTAGTAACTGCATGCTGCCTTGATGTCCTTATGCCCTTCTCTTCTAATGGGATATATAGTCACAGCCGTGTGTTTGATATGATTGTTAACAGTATGATTGTTCCATGTTACGTGGCCACTGATTTATCAGTCACTGTTTCTATTAACTTTGGTAATAGTTAATGAAATAGTTTGTCGTCAGCTGTTCTGTGTTTCATTTGATTTATGAGCTCATTCTCACACAGAAAATTAGATTTCAATTTTTTTTTTTTGTAATGAAAACCTGAGTGTAACTTTTTTGCTTGGTGGCTGCTTGTTGTTAGTTCAGTGTCCAAGTAAAGTAACTTCGGAGTCCTATGGACTTGTCCTATTTCCATGTATGGTCATGTGAGTACCATCTATGCATCACCTGTTCTGCGTAGCCCCGCTGTTGTTAGTCTGCAGGGAATTCCATCCTATGTCTCCTTCATCATATGAATGTGCAAGTGGCAACCGTGGTAACTGTTACCTCGGCAACATGAGCCCTGTTCACCTGGTTCTTGGTCATCTCCTTTCCTGTGCCACTGGTCTCCATGTTATGTAACTGATGGTCTGCGATACTATTGCTTTCAGGCGTAACCCTTTCTTTCCCTCCTCTCTCTATCATTTGCACAATAACCTGTCATGGTTTCATTGTCACTCGCTCCTTTAAAACCTCATTGCATTTTTTTCCCCTCTTTCTGGCATCTCTGCTTGTTATTTTCTTCTCTCTCTCTTTCTCTCTTTCTCTCTTCCTCACTCTCTCTTCTCCATCTGGCTCTTGGGCTGGCTCATTGCTTGCTTCCTGCCATTTGATTGGGTGAGTTTCCTTGCTCTTTAACACGCTAATTTTCCCACAGTGCACTGCTGCATTGCAGTGGTGTAAGGCAAGCTCAGCTGCACTGTCCCTTCCACCACCAGATGTGTGATGGTTACAAAGTGTGTGTGAGGTAGCAGCGTTATTTAGTGCCTCTGTAGCATTGAACCCAGATTCGTTTTAGCCGTAGTGCTTTTGCCCTTATCATAATTCCTACTGCATTCAAACACATACAGTAAAAAACACATACAGTAAAAACCTCTAAATAATTCAAATTGATCAAGAAAGACTGAAAATATATTCTTGATACTCTATATGATGTAATGATGGTAAGATTTAGTACTATTTATCACATTTATGGTAACAAATTTTGAATTACTGATAGATTAGTTCATATTTTCAGATTGCAAATTACAACAGTAGTGAGCAGATGACCTGAGAGATGTCTGCTGTAGCAGATTTGACCACATTAAACACTAATGCTATTTTTCTTGCAGTCTGCCTGCTCTCTGTACTAAACAAAACAAAACATTTCATGATGTTTATATGCTAAAGCTGGCAATTTTAATATTTACTTTAGATGATACTTAATATCTTATTTTATGATAGTCATTTACTCTCCACAGTAGTTTACATTCCAGCGCTCCTCATCTCTCTGTTGTCATGGAGACACGTATTGGTTGTCATGGTAATCCCCCGTAGTAAGTACATCTGCAACTGAGTGTGAGGATAACTTGCACTGAAGGATGCTAATATCTCCCTCTGTCTCCCCTCGTCTCCCTCCTTGCCCCCTCCCCAATCCCTCCTGTAGTATTTGATGGACTAGGGGATGTAATGAAGCCCACTGTCACCCCTCAAGCGGGTGATGTTGACACCTCTATGGCTAACATGGCGAGTAGTAAGTAGTCAAATAGATTAACTGAGGCGACATCGTAGATACCAATTGAAACACATAGTTCGGCATTTTGGGAAATTAGTCGAGAGAAGTAAGATGTAAGAAGAGAAGATCAATGCCAATCATCTCCGACATGGATTTAGAGCTGGATGGCGATTAGTTTAGTATAACATACAGACCTGAAATAAGGGAAAACAGCTAGCCTGGCTCTGTCCACAGTTCTAAAATTGACCCACAATCGAATCTGAAGATAGCAAAATTAACCTTATATCTTTTTTTTCTTTGCCGTGCCACCTGCATGGCTCGAGGGATGGCGATGTTGATCCGTTGGTCAGCTATTCTGCAGCTTTGGTCAAGATTGAACGGTGTAAACAGCTAATATCTGGATTGCTTTGGAATTTGGTATCAGGTTCATGTTTCCCTCAGTATGAATTGTAATAACTCTGGTGATCCATTGCTAGGTTTATGACTAAATGACCCGAGAAGGAATGGCATGTCCATCAACCTAAGCTGTACCTTGGGTTTACTGTTAATAAGATGTTAAACATTATACCTGCTAAGCATCACCGTTGTGAGCGTATTAGCATGCTGATGTTAGCGTTTTTCTCAAGCACAATTTTGCCTGAGTACAGCCTCACAGAGCCACTAGCATGACTTTGGACTCTTGGTTGCTCATAAAGTAATGTGCAAATTAATGGCACAAAGCCAGAGACACTCTGCACTGAAGTGCTGGATGTACAACATATTGTCCATTTAGAAATAGTTACAAGTAAAAACTACCTCACATTGTGTTTTTTACATTCCTTTTTCAGAATGAATTAAACAGAGATGCAATGTGTTTATCGGTTAACCTTGGAGGTGTTGCTTGGCAAATGTTTGAACTTTGGAGCGAGCCCAGCTAGCTATTTCCCTTTGATTCCAGTGTTTATGCTAAGCTACAGTAAATTTATCATCTCCTGAGACAATCTCCATACTTAACTAACAGATGTGACTGCAACAGAACCTCTTATTCTCAGAGAGAAAAAACAAGTACTCCATTTTCCCAAAATATTGAATTACTGCTTTAGCATGCCTCGTTTTTATCTTGCAGCCTTATGGCATCGCATCCTTTGTGCTTATGACAATGTAAGTAAATGAAAGCAGTGATTTTGCAGTACCTCTCTCTCTTTCTCTCTCTCCCTCAGATCTCTCAATGGGAACCGCAGCGGCCCCTCAGGTAGCTCCCCCCAGTTGGGGTGCTCCTATGGTAAATGTTGTCTGTGTCTTATAGCATGGAGTGGAGCCGCATGGCAGCAACAGACAGGGCATCCCTTAGCGGCAATCACAGGCATTACCTTCATTTGGCTCTCCAGGTTCCAGGTCCAGTCACAGAGATAGGAAACTGAGAGATGTGGCCGTGAAGCAAGGAAACACAACTTATAACAGCCTTCAGCCAACCTTTAATTTAATGGTGGAATTTATTTTAAGGACAAATCTCATAGAAGCTCTAACAGAGCTCACACACTGGGAGTGAATGTATAGTAAATTGTAGGGCAGAAATGTAGACACCTTTAACATGCAGTCTGGTTTGAAAATTGTTTTGAATTTCTGGAATATGTACTGGAGAGTGATGAAGTGGCAAATGGTAGCGCCAAATTCAGAAGCTGTTGCTTAGAAACAGCTTCTTCTCTTCTTTATCTCTTAAGTTTGTATTTTCTGGTTAACCCCCTCATAGCTGAACTCACTCTTCCGTCAACACATTTGCTTCTCAGATATTTCAGTGTCCTTTTGGCAACTATAGATCTGAATCCTTGTGCATGTGTAGGTTAAGTTAGGGGTTTTGTTGTGCCCTGTCTGTCTTGATTATGTTTCTGTCTGTCTGTCTTTTTTCACCATTACTATGTTGCTTAGGAACATTTTAGCATTATGTACCTTGTTTTTTGACGTTTGTGTACATTGTCTTGCGGTGTGTGTCTGTTTCATATGTAGTGTAGTAACATCCCAACTCCTCCTCTCCCTCCCCATCCCGCTGCACCTTTAGACTGTACCAATGGGTGTCCCTCCTTATATGGGGACTCCCCCCAGCTACGGCATGGTAAGACCACCAGTCCAGTCCAGTCCAATTATGTCCCGAAACCAGTCTGGACATTACTGGACATTGATTGGCAATGACCCCCTTAAGGATGCCCTCACAGCCATCAGTAGGCCAAAATTGTGTCTTATCGTATCTTTGTCCTCTTGTTTGTCTCTGTGAAAGCCGGGAGCACCAGGTGTTGGAGCTCCCATGATGCCCATGGTGAGGCCAGGTTTCCCTGCTACCGGAGCGACCCCTGGAGCACCGGTAATACACTCATTCTTAAATGGATTATACGCATACTTTTGACACGCTCATGTCTAAAGGTTGCAGCTGCTCTTACCGAAGGATTTTAAGTGCTAAAAGGCGATGTGTCTGCAGATGTCCCCCGGAGTGGCCCAGAGCCCCAGAAAGCCTCCACCCCCCAGGAACGCTCTGGATGACCTCAATATTAAGGACTTCATGTAGACTGAGTGACCCATAAATCCCCAAGGTATGTGCGCTCTGTACTTGTAGTATGGGTTTACCCTGAGCCATGTTCGATACTGCAGTCATGCCTCGCTAAAAGAATTAACACATTCTGATCGGACTCTCATCCAGTGGCTCCCACAGTAAAACTTAGGGGTCTGGAAATGCTCAAAAGGACAGATGTTTCTTGTGAAATACTGGCTGCTGTCACCTGATTCAACTTCTCACCTTCCATGTCCATAGTAAAGCTATAACCGGTGACAGATGTTACAGAGACATCGTCGCATTTTAAAGGGGAACTTGTCATAAAAAGTCTGTTTTGTAAAATGCAGGTGTAGAATTTTGCAAGATGTGGACATTTGCCAGGCATTATGGGAGATGTAGGATCCAACATCTTCCAAACTTGACCCTTACCACTGACTAGAAGTCAGGATATCTCATTATCCACTGCTTCAGTTTTGACCGCTGCTGTCTCTTCTAGGTCCCCCTACTTCATAGAGGTGCAACAGTAAATTGCTGGAGTGCCCCTCTAAGGCATCACAAATGAAAAAGCTTCTGCAATCCTGTTATGTGTTGCAGTGCAAGTAATGTAAAGGACAGTTTTGAAATCTGAACATTTAAGCAGCTGGACTGAGACACAATTTCAGAGATGTGATTTGAATGAAGATATCACACCTCTTCCGAATGTAGCTCTTCGATGATTTTTGACTACAAGATACATATGTCAAAAATCTGATTTTGACTGCCAGACTTTACATAGTTTTTGTTCAGTGTCTCTGTTTGAATCTCCATCTCTATCTATGGTGGACCAAGGGGTGTAGGGTGGAAGGTGAAGATACTTTTCCCCTCCTTTTGAGTAATCTAAGAACACCCACGTGCTGGTGTTTCCATCGGGACCCCACCTTTATTAGACCTCACCTATTTCCGTTGGGAGCACTTGTTTTAATCAAGCCTCCGTCCTCTGTGTCTCTGCAGGGTTCTTCTTTGTGTCTGGAGCTCCATGGATGTGGATGTCTGCACTTCCCCACTGCCTCCCCTCACTCATACCCCAGCCCCTCAACCAACCAGCCATCACCCCTATGATCTTTGCCCTCTGACTTCCTACCAGCCGCCACCCCTAAAAAAAAAAAAATCCTGCCCTCCTTATTTAATGTTGTAGCACAACTGTGAATGTGAACCCTAGATACAGAAAACAAAATTCCCCTTACGTGTGTGTGGGTGTGCGTGTAATTAAGTGTTAACCTTTACTTAATATACTACTGAAAAAAGAACAAAAATAATAAATGTGTATTTAGATTCATTCTGGATTTCTGCATATCAGCTGACTTGGAATGGTGGACATATGTTGGTTTCTTTGCGCATCTGCCAGACGAGGACTGTGTTGTTAAATGTGGACTGTGTTCGGTGTGTGTAGCTTCACTGGCCAATCCCCACTCACGCTCCTTTACCCCGTCGTTCAGACCAATGCTGAGATATGTTCATGTCATTAAAGACTTGGTTGTTCCTGTATCTGCTTTGGCCATCCATCCTCCCACCTGTCTACTTCAAGATTCTGGAGAACGATTCTTAATCAAAATGAACCTGAAAACAACTTGCACTGCTAATCTGGACTTACCATCGAACACATCAAATAGCGCTCAGTTTTATTTTTACTTTATCTTTTTGTAGGGCTTGTATGAACATGAAAAATTTTGTGAAATGTGTTCAAATTGACATATGCATTTTAGACTATTTTAAATGATATATTATACATATTTTTCTTTAATCTTTATTTTGAGAGAATAAAATTGTATCATATATTTTTTAGTTACATCAAATTATATGGTTGAAAAAGTAAGTAGACTCAAAACCTTCCTTCCTTTGTACATACCTCAATCTGTAATCAGAGGCAGTATTCAATGGAAACTTTGTGAGCGTTTACTGTTGCACCCTCTGCTGGTGTGGAGTGATACCGCATTGTAGCGTGCAACACAGGTCAATCTGAGATGCATTCTGCATAATACTCTCTAAGAGGTCATTTCCCCGTCTCAGTATCCACACAAAATGACTTAATATCGAGGTGGAAATAAAAGAGACAAGGAAGCATCCGTGTATGTGACTGGAATGTGGCCTCAGTCCTCTTCGGGTCATTTGTGACGCAGCAGCGGTCAGTACATTTGTTCACGCACTGTCACTGGAAGTCTTGGGGACTCTTTAAAGTACTCAAGTATACGCTGGATGTTCTGTGTGTTGTTTATTTCAAAAAGTGACTGTATCTTAATCCATTGTGGCATAAACAAAGTGTTGAGAGAAAAATAAAGATGACTATGAAACATAAAAACAAAAAGAATGTGGATAAATAATGTTGCTAAGTATTCATAAGGAGGCTGTGATGTTTTCTTGTTTTTTTTTTAAGGGGGGGTTAATTATGGATGGCATCGCCCTCCTTCCCTCCCTCTCCCCCACCTGCATGTGAGTCCAAATGAGATGCAATAAAAGATAAATACACTGATCCAAAATATCCTCATGGCTCATCACTTTTCTCTGGTCTGCTTTTGTCAGCTTGTTTTTAAAAATGTCAGCATTTTTATTTGTTATCGACATTAATTATTTTTGTTACAAGACACTGTGCTCAGACTTACAATACAAGACATCATTGCTCACTTATACACTTTTAAACACTCACGCGCACACACAAACATGCACACACACACACACACACACACACACATATATATATATATATATATATATATATATATATATATATATATATATATATATATATATATATATATATATATATGTATGTTGTGTATGCCAAAGTTTTCCTTTATCATGAAGTGAAAGAGGACCATTAAGCTTTCACCAGTTAAACTTAGGTACTGCGTGCTCCTTTACAATTTTGTCTTTCCTTTTACACTATTACAGTTTCAGTCAAATGCAGTTATATAAATTAGGTGTTTCAGAGACAGACAAACAACTGTCATGTTTAGAAAAGGTGACTGAAATGCTGTCAAAAAACAAACTGAATTGAAGTATTTTACTAATGTCAAAGTTAGACACTTGGTTGTGTTTTTAGCAATTCTGCATTCATTCACAAGCTTTTACTGCATGTGACTTCCCACAGTCTCTAAATGTATTGAGAAATTGCAGACAGGTCACAGATCTTGAATCAGGCACATTTGCAGCAGTCGTGGTTCACAGGTTTGCTGATACGTCACTGAAGAGGCGAGCTGGTCTCACGTCAGATCAGCGTTCCTGGACTCGTATGTATCAAGCTGCTTAGAGTGAAGTTCTGGTTTTGACTGCATCCATTAGAAAAGAAAAAAAAAAGACTAAACAGTCATTTTGCCCTCATGTCACAGTTCAGAGAGTCATGAAGAAATAAGTCTAAGTGTTGAGACTTTAGAGTTGCAGCAGATGAAGCGGGCGCATACTTATTTCGGCTCCACACATATTTCGTAAACGTCTGCTGATGAATGAAAGACGCATCTATTCCAATATCCACACTCTTATACAGCATGAACAGGGTGATGACAGGATGGTTTTAGCATATATATAATCAACTGTTTAGATGTTGTGTAATTCCTAATGCTTATTTAACCCTTATTCATATCATTTTAAATGTTCATTAATTATTACATAGCTGAGCTGTGAAATATAATAATTCTGGTGATTCTGAAAAACAATGAGTGAGATAATATAGAAATTACAAATAAACTTATTCTAAATTTATAAACTTGCCATGAAGCTTTTTTTAAGAGAAACTCCGCCGATTTTATGGTGTTGGAGACTGTACTGCATTTGTGAAAAAAGTTGTATAAACCTTTTGTGGCTGTAGAGGGAGCCGTTTGAAATCTGATAAAATGCCTCTTGTGATGTCACTTGAGTCAGTAACGGCTGGGGTGGAAGACTAATAATATGAAAATGAAAATAACCTTGGGGTGTAGAGTTACAAAAAAGTGAGCTTACCGATACTCTCTCGCCCACTGCTCATCCCTGCGTGGCGCTCGACTCGAGGCTTAGCCACCACTAGCGTAGCGCGCCCGAATCTCTGACCAAATGGTCGGTTGTTGAGTGGAATTATGGGCAATGTAGGCCAAGGTTTTGACAAGGAAGAAGAATATGTGGAATAGAAGAGGCGATAGCTCTAGATCTGCTGCATCGATTTTGATTTTTTTTTTTTTTTTTTTACTGTCCATTGTGAGTCTGACAAACTTTGTGAACTGATAAATCGGTGGAATACTCTTTAGAGGAAACGGTTTATTTCTATGTCTACTTTATCCTATTTGGCATGATTGGAGTCCTTTAAAAAAAAAAAAAAAACTTGGCCGCAGTCAGCATTTAAGCAAAGCATCTAAGTCCTACTTTTTACCATGAGCTCTCTGACTTATAAGTCAAAGTTCTGAGCATTCTTGAGAACATAAGTTTTATGCATGCTAGCTCTGATCTTTGACTCTCTTAGACAGTGACAACAGGTCTTTTTCCCTTGTAGATCCACCGTTCCGTAAGTTCAGACCTCTTTACAGAGACTTGGATCTCCGTGGATCCAGTGACAGATCTGGGCATACTTGGGAGGCGTGATCCTCACAGCAACGTTAAAGTCCCTAAGCTCACCTCCCTCCGCCTCCACCCAGTGATGGCCTGAGAACACCCCGATAACCCTCCTCTGCCACTTCCCTTTCCGGCCTGCGTCTCCTGCTTTCTGTCTCATATAAATGTAAACGCCTGCACCTGTCGCACCGGGCTGTGCGTCGCAGTGCTGGTACATCAGATCGTCGGACTCCTTTGCCACTGAGCAAAAACGATATACCACCTTCTCGTCTCCACGCCCGTCCAGCAGGCTCTTGTCAGCGTCGTAGCCTGAGAAGTGGATCCGTGCCAGGCTACTGGCAGAGGGAGCCACTCCGAGCCTCATGTGCTTCTGCTTGATTTGCCTTTTTAGCTCCAGAAGGGCGTAATCGTAGTCAGAGGACACTGAGTTGGTGGAGCCCTTGGCGTGGAGCCATCCTTGAGGGATTTTGGTCTGTTTAACTCGCGTCCAACGGAAGACAGGCTTCTTTTTGGGTTCAACGCTTCGTTGAACACGGTTGAGGCTTTTTAGTGTCCCTCTTCCTCTTTCAAACTCATCTATATTTCCATTATCAGCTACCGCGTGACCTCTCAGTCTTCTTCCTCTGCGTCTCCTACCTTTGCCTCCATTTCTGCTTTTCCCTATATCTCCATCTATACTATTCTGCTCCTCACCTCCCTCCGGAATCTGCTCCTCTCCCTTCTCCTCACCTGTCTGCCCTTCTCCTCTCCTCCCACCCCTCCGCCGCCCTCCTCTCCTCCTCCCGCCTCTTCTTCTTTTGGCCTTGAGCTGCAGTATTCCTACTCTAAGCCTTCTGGCACTCTCTAAATAGTCTCTCCCGTCATGTATGCAGTGCGCCGCCGTCAGCACGTGTTTCGGGGACACCAGGACGCCAGAGCAGCCGGTGGAGAGGCGAACTGCAGTTGAGAACGGGTAGTTGGTGATGAAATGCGAATCAGAGATCACAAAGCGTCCGTCTGCTCCATATATCTGTCGCTTCTTTCGGGTACGGGTCTCTGAGCGAGCCGGTGGTCCTGCGGACGTCTTATTAAAGCCCTGCAAACTGACATCTGTATGTGTGCGCGTGCCATTCTCATACATCGTCTCATATCCCAGGATCCTCTCTTGCTCAGTCTCGTCCACTGGTCGTAAGCTACCCTGACACTCTATCCCGCAGAACCTCTTCGCCCTCTCTATCTTCTCATCCTCCTCCTGCCCTCTGAACAAAGGGGTGTTTAAAAGCTGAGTGTGTGTGTCCAGCAGCACCGGGAGGGTTTGCCTGGTCCACACGGACGCCCCGCTGCTCCCATCTTTACCAGAAATCCCAGAAACTGCCAGGGCAGCCGCACAGAGCAGCCAACACGGGAGCTGTTTGAGGCCCATTCCACTGAAAAGGAAGAGACGATGAAAGCAATAGTGAGATGTTAGAGAGAAGTAACCTCGCTCCAGACCTCATGGAATTTTTTTTTTTTTTTTTTTTACAGATCGAAATAGTGAAGTGAAAATGAGTCTGTCAGGCTTGGGAGAGTCCCTGCAAGCGCCACAAGGGCTCTCACAAGTAGCCTTCACTTAGTATTTGGCCAGCAGAGGTCGCACAAGCTCAATTTCTCAACCAGTCTCTTGGCAGAAAAGTGTAAAAGATGTCGGATGTTTTAATCTAAATTGACATATGTTTCTGAAATTGAATGCACAGGCAAAAAAAAATCAGGTAAGGTGAGTAATACAGAGAACAGATGGCATTACTATATTCTGACATGAATCTGATAAGGCCTATAAGTCTTATAATATTCTGTTAACCTATATAAAGATTATACATCTTGGAAAAGAACTTAGACAGAGCGAAGCTCAGGATAATCAAGATACAGTAAATCCTTCTAGATATTAAAGAGGAAAGCGAGTGATGCGACCTTTTATTTTGAAAAGATTTTCTCTCCGTGCAGAAACGATGCAAAAAAAAAAAAAAAAAAAGAAGAGTGTCTCGGAAAAGAGACGAAAGAATGAAAAATAAATAAACAAATAAAAAAATCCAGAGCTTTCCTACCTGCAAACATTCAGACAACACCCCAGCAACTTCCAGGAGGTTGCCTGGTCACCGCAGACGCCCAGCTCCCATCTTTACCAGAAATCCCAGAAACTGCCAGGCAGCACTGAGCAGCCAACACGGGAGCTGTTTGAGGCCCATTCCACTGAAAAGGAAGAGACGATGAAAGCAATAGTGAGATGTTAGAGAGAAGTAACCTCGCTCCAGACCTCATGGAATTTTTTTTTTTTTTTTTTTTACAGATCGAAATAGTGAAGTGAAAATGAGTCTGTCAGGCTTGGGAGAGTCCCTGCAAGCGCCACAAGGGCTCTCACAAGTAGCCTTCACTTAGTATTTGTCCAGCAGAGGTCGCACAAGCTCAATTTCTCAACCAGTCTCTTGGCAGAAAAGTGTAAAAGATGTCGGATGTTTTAATCTAAATTGACATATGTTTCTGAAATTGAATGCATAGGCAAAGAAATCAGATAAGGTGAGTAATACAGAGAACAGATGGCATTACTATATTCTGACATGAATCTGATAAGGCCTATAAGTCTTATAATATTCTGTTACCCTATATAAAGATTATACATCTTGGAAAAGAACTTAGACAGAGCGAAGCTCAAGATAATCAAGATACAGTAAATCCTTCTAGATATTAAAGAGGAAAGCGAGTGATGCGACCTTTTATTTTGAAAAGATTTTCTCTCCGTGCAGAAACGATGCAAAAAAAAAAAAAAAAATTAAATTCCTAAGATGTGATGAAAAGCTGACGTGTTCTCTGTGCAAAGATTAAAATATTGGAAAAATACATGAGATAATGTAGCCTTGCAAAACATGGTGAAACGTGATATTCAGGAAGGAATTTCAGTTCATTACGATCAAGGAATTACTGTTTGTTATTCCTTACTCTATGACACCATCAAAGGGGAACATCTTGTTCCTCCTGCTGACTTTGCAAATTTACCAACATCCCTTGCTCAGCACAAAATGTGCAAAACATTCCTCATATACTGCTGAAATGTGGTGCTGAGAGTCCAGCGTGAGCTGCAGGTGATGTACCTGCAGAAGTGTTTACATCAGGTAAGAAAGAGGGGGCTGCTGGTTCTGCTCTGGCTGGTTGGATCCTCCTGTCTAAGAGAGTGTTAGTGCTTCCTACAGCTGACCGCAGACCAGCGCGGGACACTGCCAATCCCAGTACTTTTCCCAGTCCCTGTGGGTGGTCGTGATGCTTACAGTGTCCCTTTTGGGATTTGATTCATTTTCCCTCCTGGCATTTGTACAATCTGCCCCCACGGAAAGCTACCCAGGCAGTTTTTTTTTTTTTTTACAGATCGAAATAGTGAAGTGAAAATGAGTCTGTCAGGCTTGGGAGAGTCCCTGCAAGCGCCACAAGGGCTCTCACAAGTAGCCTTCACTTAGTATTTGTCCAGCAGAGGTCGCACAAGCTCAATTTCTCAACCAGTCTCTTGGCAGAAAAGTGTAAAAGATGTCGGATGTTTTAATCTAAATTGACATATGTTTCTGAAATTGAATGCATAGGCAAAGAAATCAGATAAGGTGAGTAATACAGAGAACAGATGGCATTACTATATTCTGACATGAATCTGATAAGGCCTATAAGTCTTATAATATTCTGTTACCCTATATAAAGATTATACATCTTGGAAAAGAACTTAGACAGAGCGAAGCTCAAGATAATCAAGATACAGTAAATCCTTCTAGATATTAAAGAGGAAAGCGAGTGATGCGACCTTTTATTTTGAAAAGATTTTCTCTCCGTGCAGAAACGATGCAAAAAAAAAAAAAAAAAAATTAAATTCCTAAGATGTGATGAAAAGCTGACGTGTTCTCTGTGCAAAGATTAAAATATTGGAAAAATACATGAGATAATGTAGCCTTGCAAAACATGGTGAAACGTGATATTCAGGAAGGAATTTCAGTTCATTACGATCAAGGAATTACTGTTTGTTATTCCTTACTCTATGACACCATCAAAGGGGAACATCTTGTTCCTCCTGCTGACTTTGCAAATTTACCAACATCCCTTGCTCAGCACAAAATGTGCAAAACATTCCTCATATACTGCTGAAATGTGGTGCTGAGAGTCCAGCGTGAGCTGCAGGTGATGTACCTGCAGAAGTGTTTACATCAGGTAAGAAAGAGGGGGCTGCTGGTTCTGCTCTGGCTGGTTGGATCCTCCTGTCTAACCGCGTGTTAGTGCTTCCTACAGCTGACCGCAGACCAGCGCGGGACACTGCCAATCCCAGTACTTTTCCCAGTCCCTGTGGGTGGTCGTGATGCTTACAGTGTCCCTTTTGGGATTTGATTCATTTTCCCTCCTGGCATTTGTACAATCTGCCCCCACGGAAAGCTACCCAGGCAGTTTTTTTTTTTTTTTTTCAACAGCCCGCAGACTGGGTCACCAGTATCACCATGACCTTTTTTTGTCCTATAGATGCCCCATCATACCATAAATGTGCTGGTTTCTCTCAAAAATGCGGTCTGTTAAAATTTTGTATGGACAGCTGGAACATTGCTGGAGCACTGATATTTGTGTGTAGCTGCCTGTATCCGCTATATTTCTTTCTTGCAACATGTGCACTTTGTGCCAAAAATCTGATCATAAATACTGTTGTTAACATAGATGGTCAGCCCTTCCAGGAAGTCTGTCTCACCAGTTGATGAATAGCATCAAAAGCCATCAGATATCAGTACAGAGGCAGGACCACACTGATGATAACACCTAAAGATGTAAATTTTGCTCTTGCAGTCAAGTCAAAATATTTCATCTCCCTTCTGTGGTTCTCTCTATTTTTCATAGAGGGCTTTAGATGATTAACGGTTTAATGACACATCTCCCCTTAAATCACTACTGTGCTGATTACCACTGGTCCTCAGCCAGAGCAATAAAAACAACAGTTTGTTATAAATGAATGACTGATTCTACTGAACTGACAATTTAAAAAAAAATTATTTTGCGTCAGAGTTTGACTGTATAAGAAATAACTTTCCTATATCTGTCATTTTGTCTGTATAAACCTGGATTTTTGTGGTTAGGTTTTTCCAGTATTGTGAAATAATTATTTCTCACTGATAATGACACTGGGGGGGGGGGGGGGTTATGGGGGAGAGCCAGTCAGAGGAAACAAGAATTAATGAAAAGATGTATAAAGAGAGAGGTAGTGCTGTGCTGGAAACTCATTCATTCATTCATTCATTAGTTTATGTCTACTTTGTGAAGTACCTAGTAACCGTAGACATCAAATAAATGCAGTGGAGTAGAAGTGGAATGAAACGGAATTACTCAAGTCAAACAAGCACCAAAAAAACAAGCACCGACTTAACAACCAGCACTTGTACTTGACTACAGTACTCGAGGATGTGTAACACTCCACTTATCCAATCTGTAATCTCCCTCTTTGTCAGTAGATGAGTTCACATCACAATCTTTTCCTAACAGTACACGTGCAGTGCTCCTGCAAAGTAGCAGAGTTTTTCTTCAGGTAACTTCTACAGAACCCCTCTGTTGTTGTTAAAGGTTTCACCTCATTTTCTTTACAGACTATGTGAATAACTTGGTCACCGTATAAATAATTTTTAATAAAGCTCTGTGGTGTTCTTTGGCTGATGTGTCTGACAATAGTTGGTTCATCCATCGCAGTACTGTTTAATCTTTATTTATGCTCTGTCCAGCCTTCATCTCTTATGCCTTCTCATCATTAATTTCCGGTAGGACTGCAACTGACAGCAGCTTGATACGTTTGGTGAACCAGGAGGTCCAGGGGGGTCTTCCGCTGTGTGAGTGGGGCTTTTTCCCGGTGTAGCTTTGGTGGTCATGCCCTCAAAGGGCGAGGAAATTTATGTTCTCCTCAGGCTTTGTGGAGAGCAGTCTGGGTCGATTCGAGTCCTTTTCAGGGCTAAACTCTGTCTAGACACGATTGTTAATTATAATTTTTTAAAAAAGCAACCCAACCAAAAGGTCAGTACCACTCCTGGAGACTTTTGTACTTTTATGTGCGTGTGCTTTTTGTGACTCAGTGTTTCCCCCAGCTGTTCCTTTGGGCCCAGGCAGGATTTTCTCTGGCCAGTTCTCAACAAAGAAAGCATCCCTTTCTCATGCAAGGATGACTTCTGCCCTAAATTCGGTGTAGGCACTCCTGCCAAGATGCTCACTTACAGTTTTCATGATTTGTAACATACACTTTGGGTTATCAGAAGGGGGTTATCTTGACTGTTGGCTGAAAAAGGAAGAAAAAATCTGTAGCTGAATCCCTTTTAAGTGTATAGGCATGTTAAAATGCTCGAGTGATGGTGTGTTTGTGAACATGAAAACAAAATCGAATTGACCTCTAAGGCGGTTCTGTTTGGTTTATCATTCCTCTGCCAGTGCACCAGCTGAATATTGGCAGAAAATTACAATGTTAAATCATACATGGGATTGAGTCTGGATTTATTATGGTTATGATGTCTATGAATCACATCCAGAACCTTGTGGAAACTATAAGATTTTAGTCGATTTGATTGCATCATGATAAATTCCAGCTTGCTACTAAATCCATCTGATGTATAACAAAAAGCTCAAGAGTCTGCTGTTAAAGGAATAGTTTGATGTTTCAGGAAATACACTTTTCTTGTTCTCATTCTTGATTAGGGGTGGATGAGAGGACTGATAGCACTTTAATGCCTGTGTCCGACATTTCTAATATCTTTGATAAATATTGTGTTATTGTGAGGCACCAGTCAGCTTCGACGTGCACAAGGACTGGAAAAAAGGGGGAAACCGCTGGCTAGCAGTGGCGAGACGGCTACGAGAAGCTGCTGGTCCCATGTCCAAAATGAGTTCGGCAAGGTGATATTTTTATGCCTCGTTCTTTGTATGAATCAGACATACAAGATAAAACATGTTAATCTGTGAAGTTTAAAGGTGCTGCCAACTGGATTTTGTTCCTTTTGGACAGAGCTTGGCTACCTGTTTGCCCTTGTTTCCCATCTGAGTGTTGATTAGCTGCCATCTGTAGCATGACTGTAATATCAATCTTCTCTCAGAGAGATATCAAATAACGGCATTTCCCATTATGGCAAACAATTGCTTTCAGTAAAGATGTAGCTTTTGAACATTTAAAATATCACAGTGTCTGGGTCTGCTTAAAAATTTAAAACAGCTATTTGTATCCTAGATAATTTAATAACTGAAGATAGGCAAGCTATGGGAGAAGAGTTAAAAATCTGATGTGATGAGAATTTTTTTAATTAGTTGGGTCAAGTCTGTGGAGAACTAAGAATAACAGTTAAGTTACTACCCTGGGACTGTAGATGACTCATTTTCGATTGCTCATTCGTCTTTTCTCACGCATCTAGGATTTACTGTCCTTTCTCGCTGTCTGCATCCCTCAGTTACTTATCTGATCTTTCTTTCACTCCATCTAGTCATTACTTTCTTCTTTTAAAGTGCAAAAGACATCTTTTTTTCTTTTCCTTTCTTTCTTTCTTTTTTCTTTCTTCTTTCTTTCTTTCTTTCTTTCTCTTTTGACTCCTAACTTCACATACTCTGTATGCTCTAAACTCTCTCTAGCGCTGGCAGCAGACAAAGAGGAGCCAGGTACAGAGGAGACAATGAAGAGAAAAAGAGGAGCAGATTTATCTTGGCTCTCTACACTTCCCTTTGTCTTGTTCTGGAGCTTTATTGGTTCCTGTCCAACCATAATACTAAGTTTCATTTGGATTCTGCATTTAAGTGAAAGGTTTCCCCCCAGCACCAGACCAAACTGAGTTGAGGTTGTGAAATGTTTGGTAATACAGCCTGGGGATGCTCTGATACCTCCAGCTGCAACTACTCATCATGAAACTTGTGCAAATAAACTTTCTGACTTTCTGTAAATTACCAGCGATTGAAAGATCTATCATTTATAAAGTTTGTCTGGATTGAAATAATTGCAAAACTAAACAAGCAGAAAAAATTCTTTATGTGTGTGCATGTGTGTGATTGTGTGCATGTGTGTATGCATGTTTGGTTAATTCTTCATTTGCATGCATGAATCATAAAGACAACCAGATATTACACTACATGTACTGAAACTGTAATTACACCATAACATTAAGTATCTACCAGAATATACTATAACACTGACTGACTAAAATCATAACATGCATGCAAATCGACATTTAGAATACTGCTATGATGGCTTTTGAAAAAGTAAACTCATGTGTTAATGCACTAATCAGTGTAGCAGGTGAATACCTTCAAGCAGGTGCAAATCCAAGTGACTGAGGTGTGCAGGGACAACGCACATACAAAAACAGCATCCTGCACATCACACGCTGGCAGAGAGAACGAACAAATTACTCTGCTGGCTAAATATACATGTACAGACATTCATACACGGACCATTTTCAGTGTGAAATGTAAGCCAATTAGTTCTGTGGATTCCTATATAGAAACTATAAACTACAAGCAAGCTGGATATCTGCTCCTATGAACAGATTAGGCTCAGTTAACTAAACAAATACAATCAAATAGGCTATTCAACCCATTTTATGACTGTAAGTTTAGCCCATAAGCCTAAAATAGCTGACTGATAACAGAAACTTGCCAAAACCTCCTGTTTTCATTTGAATGATAGCCAAAATTTCTCAAATCTCAGTTCAGTGACATTCATCCGAATATGAAACAGGGAAATTTCCTGCTAATTTAAGAGATAAATAAACAAATCAGCCACAGCTCCGAAATTAATTGAAAATGTTGTTATGAACTATTTGGGATGATTGTGTTTTTCTGGTTTCTGTAGGTTCAGTGGAGGATTTACACTGAAGCCATATATTTTTTTTGGCAATATACAGTAGTTATCAAGTGTCGGAATCCAGTTGTGCTGTTGAATTAACTGGTGTGGGACTGTTCTTTGACGGAGACAATGTAAATCCATTACCAGTTCTACTTAACAAAAAGTTAAATACGTTACAGCTCCTGTGTGTGAGTAACAACATGCCTAATCTAATCATACTGTAATCAAAAACCATTGATTATTGTATCTGCGGTTTGGTATATGGATTCAAAACACTGCCAAAGTTTTATTTAAAGGACAATTGCACAATTTTTTTTTTAAATGTGGGCCCATTTTCCCATCTTTTGGGGTTTAATTGAAATGAAATGAGGGACAAATATCGAATGAGAATTCTATACCAATCTTGAAAATGTAATGAGGACGTGATCCAAAAGGAGTACTCTTAGAAGATGCACATTTTGACATAGGCAATATTGGTTCTTAACATTTTTGTACCTATTAATATTTCAGACCGAAAGAACGTTTAATAGGGCACAGGTTTTAAACTACCAGGATTATCCTCTACAGTAGTTACCAAGTATTCCGTGACTAGATATCTGTCATTTCACCTGGTTTTTCAGGTGTCATCTTTTGTTGGTTGTGCATTGTTGTGTTGTATTTAATCCAATATTCAAGGAAAGTAGGATTTATTGTGTTGAAAATCTGCATTATATTATATTTCTGTATAGTGCTTCACTTTAATTGCGATCATTGATTTAACTCGACACTGAAACTCGTGACACTGAAAGTTATGCCACTGGTCACACACTTGAAGTGACCTTCAAGTAAGAACGCCTTCATGTCACTGTCTCCCAGCTATGATAAGAAGAGTCACGATACACACACTGACGGGTGTGCTGACTTTCATCAGACTATTACTCCCACAGGGAAAGGAGGTTTTGTTGTTCTGTTATTCCAGATGTGTGTGTCTGTTGAGGCCTGTGTTTGCGGGACTTGGATATCTGTCCTGCTACTGGTCATTTATGTTTGATGGTGCGTGCATGTTAATGCCGTCTGTTCCAGCACATATGTGTGTGGTCCATACTCTCTGTTCACAGACTGTCCCCCATGCTAAGGGAGACTTGTTTGTGCTCTTGTTATATATTTACTCCTCTGTCTCACATCATTACAAATCACGAGTCTGACTCAGACTCCTGCATGTTTACCACTTGAACACGTGTAATCCTTGGATGAACCTGAACATTGATGCGTGGCACAAGAGTCCATGCCTTAAGCACTACTGTCACATTTTGACCTGTTTAACCACAGAGAGTAGGGGGCAGTTTTTAAAAGAGTCCAGTGCTAAGACATTAACATCTTGAGTACACTCTTTTTAATCTACACTGTGCAGCTAAAAGTATGTAGAGCCACATACTTTTAGGTGCTTTTGGTCTGGGGAAGTTCTTCATGCCCTGGGCCTTTAATACCAATCATGGAAATCCTAATTCAATAGTACAATGATATTTGGTGAAGGTCTTTTACTGTCAGTATTACAATAACCCCGTGCATAAAGTGAGGTCCATGAAGAAAATGTAATCCCAGTTTGGTGTGGAAGAACTTGACCGGCCCTCAACCCCATCCAACGCCTTTGGGATGAACTGGAATGCAGACTATGAGCCAGGCTTTATCACCCAACACCAGTGTTGGACCTCACTAATGCTGTTGTGCCTGAATGGGGTCAAATCTCTGAGGCCTGGTTATAAAATCTTGAAAGCTTTTCTAGACGAGTGGAGGCTGGCCATAGGTGCATATCCCATAGTTTTCGAATGATTTGTTCAGCAATCACATACAGGTGTAATATTTTGGTGTCTGCATACTTTTTGCCATGTATCATATGGTGGAGTAATCGCTCTGCGAGTCTTTGCTAGAAGCTGAACAAGCTGATTAAGCCTTGATCACTGTGTAATGATTGAGTCATAAATCAGTACCATCTGCGGTACATGTGTTCAAGAAGTCAAATTTAAGGAAAACAATAGCCTCTCTGGAGCTTTTCTTAGAAACTAACTCTGGTTATTGGCTTTTTGGACGTAAGACACAGACCAACATTTTTCTTGGACTTATACTGTATACAAGACAGACTTTTGCTAAGCTTCATTTTATCTTGGGGTGGGGTGCTAAATAACGTGTTATGAGCATGATTATGAGGATTTAGTACCTTGAATCATGTATGCTAAGCCAGCATCAGTGTAAATTAAGGGCAATTTTGCTGCATAGTAATCTCAGTTCAGACCAAACACCCTGGAGCTAGTGGAGCTCTGAGATTTAAGAGAATGA
This sequence comes from Istiophorus platypterus, assembly GCA_016859345.1. NCBI lineage: Eukaryota > Metazoa > Chordata > Actinopteri > Istiophoriformes > Istiophoridae > Istiophorus > Istiophorus platypterus. The sequence goes on along the minus strand of CM029133.1, from coordinate 9,694,192 downwards.
AAAATCCCTTTCAACTTCCAGAGGAAGGAAGATGACAAACAAGAAGGGGATGGCCAACGGTTTCAATTAAATTCTGTGCAAACTTTACCATTTATCGATGACCATGTGTTGGTTTTATGTGTCTATCAATAAAAGGGTGTTAATGCATGCTTTTGAACTGGGTTTCGGGAAGAACTGGCAAATGCAGTGGCTACGATGAGTTGTGTTTACCAGCACAGAGTCTGTGCAGTTGAATCCGTGGCAGTGACTCAACACAGAGTTTAACTGCTGCATGGTCAAGTTTATTAGCAAAAAAAAAAAACAAGTAACAACGTACCTGGCTTGAAATACGACCATCACTATGCTGATTAGCTATTTATGTGAGACAATATAGTGATTCTCTTTCCTCATTTTCTCATTCCCCTAGTCTGCTGGATTTTAGGCCTTAACAGCCCATCTGCTTGGGCGTATTCATTGTTTGCAGTACAGCAGAAAACTCCACTCGGTCGTGTGAGATGCTGGGAAAGGATTTGGAAAGGTTAAGACTTCATACTGAATACATAATCACATATCGATAAATCATCCACCTCTCGGCTTTTTGTTTTACTGCTCTTTCTTTATCATCTTGTCTCCATCTGGCTCCGTGTGTGGGAAAAATGGTTCACTCTGATGCCGAGTTTCACAGCACACAAACAACTGGAGTTGCAGCCACGGATTTCTGTCACTTTATCACCTGGTATGTATTTGTTATAACTCTGTCATTGTTTGACCAATGCATGTCCACCATTTTCTCAATCAGTTGTAGTTCATAATCCCCTCATTCATTTTCTACAGTACGCAGATACCAAAATGGATTAATTTATTGATTTAGAAGTGTCAGTAACCACCTGGATTGATGTAAAGAATGCAAAACGAACTGATCAGTCATTAAAAGACTGGACAAAAGAAGGAGAAAGACTGAAAAAGAGAGAGCAAAATGCCAAGTTCTTTACACTGCTGACAAAGATTGTTGAAATGTAGCTGGTCAAAGCTTCTTAGGACAAATAATAATAAAGAGAAATAACAAGCAGCTGTTGATCTTCAGAGACTAGCATTTTGCACATTTAGAAGATTAGGTTTCACAAAACGGCATCAGCCAGCTGGCAGGAAGTTCTGAAACGCCGATGTGCTTCAGAGTGACCCAGACTCTGACAAGTGGCGTACTGTCCTTTGCTCTGATTTTTCTCAGGCTTGACAAGGGTGAGATGACCTCATTACCATATGAGTGAAGACTAAAATTAGGGTTACAAATAACAGAGTGGATCACTGAGCATTTAAATCAGCTGTTGGAACGAAAAGTGAAAGTATTGGTCCAACTCCGCATGTAAAGGCTACATGCTAAAGTTATTTTTTAAATTTTTGATGAAAGATATTCCATCTGGTATAATTCTTGCCATTTCTCTCCCACCAAAGACATGCAAAGACCCCAATACATTTTCTCTCTTATGAGCCAGTAAATGACTTTTTCTCTCTGCTCCAAACAGGAAAAGCTATGATTATAAACACACCACAATTATTTATTAGACAACAGTGATGGTTTCGCCTGCGTGAATCCAGTCCAGTAAATACTTCAAAACACTAAATAGTTGAAGAGTTTATCCCAAAATGCAAGTTGATAGAAAAAATACAGTTTCCAATTCACAGTTGCAATTATACAGTAATTTGCAGAGCCATTCGCGAGCTCCAGTTTGTGCCTATCATGTGTTCCAATTGCAGTCAAGTCACAGAGATTTTTTCAAAACCCTCCGCTGGGTTAGCATTATCACAGATAATATGAGATTGTGGAAATGAGCTTTCTAAACCCCTGCACGTGTGCCCCGGATAGTTTGTAAACAGAAAACCTGTCTGTAGAGAGCCAAAGTGAATTCTGGACTGCCGGGTTCTCTTCCAGAACCAAGAGAACCGCTTTTAAAAATCACACTGACATTTGTTACTAAGCTAACAAGTAAAAATTTGGCCTCGGAACAGAGTCTTTCTGAACAGAGTGTTATGTGGCTGCCCTCACATGTTTAGATAGCATGACCAAAGCTTAAAGAATTTTACCGTCACATGTACTTGTCCATATTGGTATTATTTTCTGTCATTTTATATTTTCAGTCTCAGTGATGCATTCATATTTTTCTTGTGTTGTAGAAAAGAGCGGGTGGTTTCTAGCTTCCTGAATAGGAAACAGAGTTATGGTTTAAGAAACAGGTTTTTTGTTTGCTTGTGAGTTGATTGGTTGGTCGGTTGGTCGGTTGGTCGGTTGGTTGGTGATATATTGGTTGATCGGTTGGTCGGTTGGATGGTTGGTTATTCAATTTTCAGAAAATCGAATGCTTTCCCTTGCGACCCAATCACTTGCAAGGCACAAACTGGGACCGTGCGTGTGTTACGTAGGATGTTTAACCTGCATCAGCTCTCTAAGGTGTTTTGGAACCTCCTTTAATCACAATACTTACTGATTCAATAAATACCCTTCCTAAGTGAAAAACATGAGACCGTTGGCTAGGAAGAAAGAGAAAAAGGTTGAGAAAGCTTAAAATGATAAACAAAGTCAAGGGGGAGCACGGGCCAGTGTGAGAAATAGGCCACGGACAGAAGGCACTTTCATGCGAGGTAAATAGAGAAAGCTGTGGTATGTGACATCAGGCTTGGACGAAACCAGCTGGCTGGCTTCCTCATGTGAGGCGGTGACGTGGTGATCTGGGAGTTAGAAATTTTATTTCAGGCTCTCCATCATCATTCCACCTCTGCTCCTCATGTTTTGTTTATGCTTCCCAAACCCCCTTCTTCCCACCCTCCTCTCTTGTCCAACTCATCATCGCCCCACGCAGTTTTCACTCTCATCATCCAGAACCTCAATTATATACCAGGGAGTCTTTTTCCCTTTTCATCTCTCACTCACTTTCCTCTTCCCTCCTGTCGCCCACCGCTGTTCTGCCTGGTTGGAACGACGGAAGAACACCTCACCCTAAATCAACGCTCGCTGAGGTTATGGTCTAGAAGACGTCGAGACAGACGAGCAGGGGAGTAGAGTTCCGCCTTAAACCTTTCATGATAGAGCAAAGTGCCAAATGACCGACCGTGGAGCAAAATTACTGCCACATCACCTGCAGCTGCAGCTCACACAAAACCAAGCTGGGGTGGATTTCCTGCAAGATCTTTCCACTAAGATCCTTTGTTTGGAGCACTGCACATCTCCATAACACCCATTATTAACTCAATCTGAGCTGTAAACTGCCATATGTTGATCCTCAGTGCAGATTGCTATTACCAAGAGGGTGTGACTGCATGTGTTTGTTTGCTGTGCTTTTGTTTCCTGTGCCATTTCAACATACCATATGACTGAGGCGGCAGAGCATGTTTTCTCGCTAATTGTCTTTGCTAACAGGTTGCAGATGCATTAAAAGGAAGCAAAGTGGAAATGTCGTCTCTCATGCCGTATACATGTGCACATGCAAATACACACAAAATTGGCAGACCCCTCAAAGGCTAGAGTTTCTACTTTTGCAATGTCTGTGGCCATAAATCATTCCGCAGAGGCTGAGCAATCGCCTCCGCTGCACATGCAATCAGTCGCTTGAGTCATCTGTCTCACAGATAGTCATGAGCTGTTGCTGGGGCTACATAATAATGCAGACGAAGACTTAGACAACAACAAATAAACAAAAAAAACTGCAGAGATGTTTAAAAATGTGTCATTGCTGAGACACAAAGTTCATTTGTTTGCATCAGTCTTGACTCTCATAAAGATTTCCCATGGCAAATACTTGCATTATATCTAATGTCAGCATTATTAGAAACAGAACAGGGGCTGAGTCTCACGATGAATCACTCCACACAATTGACATTTCTGCATGTTTGGAGAGAAAATCTTAATACACAGCACTCAAGGTTACAATAACCTTACTTGGCTCTAGGATGACACTGTTTACCCAAGACAGCTGCACAAATACGTGTTAACATTTCAGTACAGTCTAAAGTGTGGGAAACTGAGAATGAGGGGAGAGAGGGGAAGTGCAAAGTGTATATGGTAGAGTGCTGAGTGAGCAGAATGGATAGAGCACCATCTAGTGAGATGTCAGCTAGGATGGCTGAGGGCCACACTCTGGAGGTAATAGTCCCCAGTCGGCCCAGCAAAACCTGGGCTGTCTGCAGTAATCCAGCAGGTGGCGCTGTGGTACCTTCGTGCTGTGTGACTGTGTCCTTTGTTCAAACTATTCAGGGGTTTTCCAGTTTCTCCATGAAACTGGAAGAATGATGTGTAAAGGGGAAGGTGAAAATAAATCTACCCCAAATAATTCATCTTTTGTTATCGTAGAAACTATTTAAACATCATTCTACTTTTTACATTTTATGTCGAGACTTTTCAAGAAGAGGCAAAAAGCTGATATAAGTGACATTAACACAGGCTATAGGACATGAATTAAGTTTCTTTTGATTCGTCTGGTGGTTCCAAACCGTTTGCAATGTCTACTGGTGTCTTAATCATTTGTATATAGAATATGAAAGGCTGGATTAGCCAGATTTGCTGTGTGGTCCCTAGATTAAAAATATTAATTTGCAACATATACAGACAAAACTGATAGTATGAATACACAGAGAATCAGTAGGCCTGAAAATGACCCAGTTTGGGTTAAGACAGCACCAACACATTACTAGGTTAACTGTACCCAGTACCCATGGGTAGTAAAGCAAGACAATGGCTTTTACCAATTTTTTTACTTTTATTGTATTTACCCAAATTAAATATACATGGGCTATATTATAGATATTTACAGTTATTTTGACCCAGTGTTGGACACAGCAAGTTCAATCACTACTTGTTTTCCAAATCGATGTGAGGAAGACATTCAAAACTACACCTATTATTAAGAATAAATAACAAGTAGTCACATGAAAGTGACATTGTTACTCTGACTAAAACCGGGTCAAAGATTTTAATTTTTATAAAAACTAGATTCTGACACAAGATCATCCACCGAAACAGAGCCACAGATTAGCATTAAAGCAGGATCCACCTTAATATTGTGCCTTACTTGTGCCTTAAAATTGGTACAAACCTAGAACACGCAAACTTTTTGGGGCCCTCTGAGTTCCGGGGACCATGGTTGGTAATCCAGCCTTAATGATTCCTGTCCAGCTGATTTAACTGAATAGTTCTTACATTTTTAAAGAATTCATTAGGGGAAATGCACATATATAAAATTTACATGCTTTCATAAATATGGGGTTTTTGTCTCCTTTATATCAAGTTAATCTCAGATCCCTGCAGACTTAATGCAATTAAGGGCCAAAACCCTACATTGCAGACCAGTGGTTTCATTGGTTTAATTTACATAGATAACATAGTGAAATAGATAACCTAGTGAAACTCATTTTTAGCAGCATTTCGAGGGTCAGGAATCAGTTTTCAGTGCAGTTATTCATGATCTCCATTTCAGTTTAACTCCAGTTACTGGACCCAAAGAGGGCACATTTAAGCTGCAGTGCATCTGCATGCTTGTGTTTACATGGGCAAGATCAGATCAGAACAGAAAATCAATATGGTTTTGACATCTCCTACCACAGTATAACACAGGAAGCTGAGTCACTGATAGAGCAATTCACTTCCTGTTTATTTTGCTACAGCAGTTCACTGCCCTTAGTCATGACAGATCAGGAAAGTGGAACAGTCTGTTAAAAATGAAAACGAGGAAAATATTGACTTACAAGGCAGGAGGATTGTATGATTTCTGGAGTTGCAATGACAGACTGAGCTGAGTTGGGTTCACAGGGAGTTTTTGTACAAACATGGTCCGCTGTGTTATTATTACAAGTGACTTGTAAATATCAGCAGTTAATGCACTTTACATTGTAGACTTGGAAATCTTTTATAAACATTCCGCATGCACAACATTTGTGTGTATGTGTATGTGTATATTTATCCCTGAGCAACGAATGTCTATATGTACTTGTCAACATGATTGAGTGTGGTCAACTTACATGTTCATTAGACAAACTCAGAGACAGTGTTTTGCACAAGTCCAATCCAAAGATGGACACTTTCGCAACAAGTGAAGTTTTTTCTTGTAACCTCTGCCTTGAGTTTTGAGGAAGGCTGTACTGGTATAAACCACAGTATGATCTTGATTTCCCTCTTGTCCTAATTTCATCACATTATTTTCAGTTTACATCTGCCATGAACATGCTCATCCTCGGAGGACCTTCGTGGAGCACTGCAGCATGGCTTATAGCACAGGACATGTCACTGAATCTCATTAGTGGCTGTGGAAGAGTTTAGTACGTGGGTGGGTGGGGTGGGGAGGGGGGGGTGTAACACAGCTGAGAGAACTCTTCAAGGTTGACCAGGTTAAACCAAGGTCTCGTGCTGTGGTCAGGGTTAATACTGACTGGAAATATTGCTGAGGTCCGTCTTTGCAATTAGCTGCGTTAGCACATTACTATATGCTCTACTGTACTGTATATGTGTTGAATGGCTGTGTTCAGGACTCCGAGAATGTGAAGTTCATGCACAGCGTCAGGAACAGGAAAGTTGGTAATTGCTTGCAGCTGATTCATTACTTGTGCTCAACTTCGAGATTAAAATTTCAGCAGTTGTTGTCGGATGGCCAGCGTGAACCAGTACGAACACAACTATTTCTGCAACCCTGATGATTCTTCAGAGGCTGGTATCAAAACGGGGCTTACACAAATTGATAAGAATTTTATGTTCCCTTCCTAAAATTAGGTTCCTGATATTAATTATTAACAAGAATATGGTAGGGTCCAACAATGTTAGGAAAACGATAGCAACAGTCGATACTAACATGGTGCTTTCTGGCTATTTTGTAAACAAGTCAATAGCAACCAGGCGAAGATGGTGAGGATATTTTCTTCAAAGCGGCTATCTTCTTCTCTTAAAACAAATTTCTACAGTTAATCCATTTGGGCTCAACGTTAACGCCAAATGCGGACATGCAACCATGTGCTTACCGTAGGTCAAATTCAGCATAAAGCAGCGGCTGAATTTCAACCAGCTACGTTAGAGAGTAGATTTTTGTTTCATTGTTTGAAAGACTTCTTTTTCTCCCTAGTCTACAGTAGAGAGAACACTAACAGTAGAAAAAGGAGGGAAGAACGACTTGATAAATGGACAAATTAAATGGTGGCTCAACATGGTATCAGAGATGGATTTTTTTTTTTTCCTACTGATGGAAATCCAGACAAAAGTATAAAAATAGTTGAAGGTGTTAAGGGAGTGGGGTGGAGAAGGGAAGGAGGAAGAGGATGGGGCACGTTCAGCTAACGGGCTCACTGTAATCTCTTAATAAACTTTCACGTGTAGGAGTGGTGGAAAAAAGGGGATGGGAGAGAGGATGCACAAAAAAAAGAGGAAGAGTAGCATGGAGCGGAGGGAGGAAAGGAAGGCTTAGTGGTGAAAGACAAGGATGTGCAGGAAGAAGCTGGGGAAAGAGATACTTTGGATCTGTTTAGAAAGGAGGAGGCCCAGAAGGCCCATTGCCAAAGTATGTGTCTCACTTTATTAATAAAGCTCTTGGTCTCTTTTACTGTTTCTGACTATAAGGAACAGCAAATAAATGCACAGGTTTTTTTGAGCTGCACATTCAGCTCAAAAAAGTCAGAGGAACTAAAATACACATAGAGCGGCATGCTAATTGTTATTACACAAAATAACAGCATAAATGTGAGCTCTATACATACCAATGGATGGCAATAATACACACATGCAGAGACGCACGTACACACACAAATTTGTTTCCATATGTAGCTATTAGTTTGACAGCCTGACGAGGGGTCTGTCTGAAATCCCCTCACCAATCCGCTGATGTCGTCAGACATCGGAAACCAAGCAGGTGTCATCCACTTGACGAGTCAGAGGTCGGGTAAGTAGCTGATGCCTGGTAAGTATCCATGGCAGTAAGCCTGACATTGAGCCAGTTGGTGAATGGGGAAAGTGATGAGTGCGACTGACCTGCCGTCTTGCGTGAACCTGCAGAGCTGTACTGTCAGCCATCTGGAAAACCGGATGCCATATTGTCTGTAGCTCAGCTCTAATACAGTTTCAAGTTTGCATTGCACTGAAATGTCATTTTAAGTTTTCGATTTTCCGACTTTCGTTCGTCGGTATTGGCCCCTGGTCACCAAATGACACACAGATGAGAAGCAATACCAAGAAGTGAAAAACAGTTCCCATTTATTGCAAATGATTCCTATTTATATTAAATCAGTTACAATAAGCTTGGCCTCAATGCCTCATGCCATAGTGTGAAATATATAATAATAATATAATATATAATATAATATATAATATAGAACTGCATATGAGATCTGTGCCTTTATGGTTAAAATGCTTGACTGATGATGTGTTATCAGACACAGCACAAATTCACACAAATATATAGATATAACAGTTTGAAAATATATATATAAAAAAATCTTCAGTTTGCTTCTTCTGCAACTTCGCTATTCCACCAGGTTGTTCAAATATTTAGAACAGGTTTGTTTCACAGTTTGGGTATTTGTCCACATCGTTTAAAAACTTTGCTCGACTTTTTTTCTGCCTTTTTCTCTATGTTTTTTGATCTGAGCATGCACACAGCATGCATCAAATAACAATTAAAACTGCAAAAGCAGATTATCTACAGGGTTGCGCATGTGCATGTATTTGTCTCTTTGCGCATGCCCGTGTGTGTCTGTGTGAACATGTGTGTCACTGCACATACAGGTTAATCTGTTGTAAGCTGGTTTATGGGCTCGTCTGCAGTGACGCAGATACAGCTCTACACTTATAGATCTTCCATGACAACTATCCTGCAGAGACTCTGTGGCCTATACCCTACATACCAACAGATTATTGTACCTAGATCATATCAGAAATGTTCATCCCTAATGTGCAATAAATTCAGTTTGCAGAGTTAAACTTATTTTGCACAAGCTTAACATTGGTCTTTTTTATTTGCACAAGTTTCCCTGCAGTTTTGCTGCAAGTTTGCAAAGTAACTCTGAAGAGTTGCTTCGAACACATGCCTGTAGGGCCAAACGATGAATGGGTAAAGCGCCTCTAGGGGGCGCTGAGGAGCATTACCCAGCCTCACCTGTGAATGATGAGGCTCCTGCGAAACTGGATTATCGGACTGACATGTTTCACGTTTGTAACTTTAGTGATGGCGTTACTGAATTGAGACAGACTTACTGTTCAGTATTCACGATTTCAACAACGCCGGTTAAATTAGTTGTTCCCATGTGACTGTCTGACCAAAATGGTTTCAGGTAAAAAAAAAACAAACAAACAAACAAAAACTCTTCTTCACTTCAAAATATTACAAAGCATCGGAGCATGTATTGCAGAATTAAATAAGCTGCACACGTTCCTGAGTGAGTTTCTCCTCACTGCAGTCGTCAAACGCAGGAGTGGAGAACTGACTCTGGATCGGCGTTGTTTATTTGCCCCAGAAACTAGGAGGAGGAGCAGTGGAGCAGTGGCCGCATCCCTGGAGTGATAGGTCTGTTGATACGAGTGGGCATTTCGGGAGAAGGGGAGCAGAAGGAAGTCGATTTCAGTTAAGTGTCAACGTCCAACCGGACTCTCTCTCTCTCTCTCTCACCCCCCAAGGCCCATACCCCCCCGACACGCCTCTGTCTCCGGGCTCTCAGCCACCTCGAAGCGAGCGTGGGAAGTGGCTGCCGCTATTAGTAGGGCTGGACTGTCAATCACAGCGACCCGCCCCAACGCTTCTCAGACGGGAAGCGCACTGTTCACAACTTCTCCAGCAGCTGTGGAGCGGGACCTCTGTTGCACCACGCAGTATCCGCCGAGCGACGGACGGCCAAAATGTGAAGGTTGGCCATCCGTACACCGCCTCCTCAAAGTGGGTGCGCATCCGTAAAGTGTGGCAGACCTACGACGATGCGCGAAGTTGTTGTTACGCGGCACGGATGCGCAATATTCTGTGCGTAAAAGCGAGCCAAAGAGGACAGAAGTAAAAAAATAATAATAATAATAAGTACTGCGGCGGATCAGACGTTTGCCCTGGTGCGATGGATGCGTCGGTGAGCCTCGGGGGCGTAATGAAAGGCTGACTCCGCGGGGAACCATCGCTTCGACCTCGACCTCGACATTTGGCGTCTCCTTCCCGGAGGACGGCGACGGAGCCGGAGCGGAGCGCGCGGCGGGGCGGCGGATGCCAGACGGTGACCGAGTCTCCACGGCCCGAGAGCGCGTGAATTGAGCGCGTCCGGGGCGCAGACTTGTAAGAAGTGGGACACGCGTAACGCCGCGTAACTGGTTCCGTCCCGCCATGCGTCAGGGCGCGTTGTCGTCCAGCGTCTTTTTCGTCACGACAGAGTTCGTCCCCGACGCGTCGGTCCCGCGGGAGGTCGCAGGCGTCTGATGCCACTGCTCCGACCGGAGTGGGCAGAAAGTTCTTCTTGTTTGTTTCCTCGTTTACATCCCGCTGTCTACCTCTGATCAGCATGGACGGGAGCGTTGAGCCTGCCGCGGCCGCGGCCGCCGGCTGCTCGCGGGGGGAGAGCATCAACCTCAGCGTGCTCAACTGGGAGCAAGTGCAGCGGCTGGACGCCATCCTCACCGGCTCCATCCCCATCCACGGCCGGTGGAGCTTCCCCACCCTGGAGGTGAAGCCGAGGGATATCGTCAAGGTGGTGCGGAGCCGCATGGAGGAGAGGCGGATACACGTCCGGGAGGTGCGCCTCAACGGCTCCGCGGCGAGCTACGTCCTGCATGAGGACAGCGGTCTGGGATGGAAGGATCTGGACTTAATATTCTGCGCCGAGCTGAAGGGGGAGATGGAGTTTCAGATCGTGAAAGACATAGTTCTCGACTCTCTTCTAGACTTCTTGCCGGAGGGAGTGAACAAAGAAAAGATCACACCGGTGACCTTAAAGGTAATGTATGGACTAATAACTCATATACAGCGTTTACTTCATATGACTTCATATGAGCAGAATCGAGATTTTGTCTGAAACTTTTCCGACTTTAAAACCTGCCAGGAAAGATTTTTGCCTCTGCAAAGCCTCCCTTTCCTTCCTCATATTACTTCTGTCTACAGTGTAACTACAAAGTGTAACTGAAGTTTTCTGAATTTTCCACTTAACGCACATGTTTGCTGTTTGCAAATGCACTTAAATGAAATTTAAAAGAACTCCCCATAACAAGATTGAGATCTGCCATGAATGCGTCCAGCCAGCACAGAGATATAAGCCTTCAAATAATAAAAGGGTCGGTTTCCAATTCAAGGGGGATTCCGTCTAATCCAGTTGGAGTCAGAGCCACATTAATCAGTCGGCACTCAGTTACCTGGATACCGAGGACTACCCAGGCTACTAAGGGCCCACCAACAGATGTGGTCGGCAAAACTGCTTGACCATCAGGCCGAATCAAGATTTTTATCTGGTGCAAATAGAATTAACATCCGGTTTTTCGAAGCCTGCTCAAACATGGACTGGTTTTCAACTTTCTTTATTCGGATAATCTTCAAGTAAGTCCCACAGTGCAATCTCTGTTAAGCCTAATCATGAAATCAAACATTTGTCTGATAAGCCGGCATGGTATCAATTTCAGAGATATGAGACAGAAATGCCTGTTGCAGTGCTGCAGGAACTAATGCTACAGCTCTAAAAGGAAGGAATGACAAGGAGGAGGCGTTGGTTAGTCGCAGAGAAGGCAGTTGACTGCTGAGTGATTGGAAAAGAAGCCTGACATGTATTCTTAAAAATATGACTTAGTCCTCAAGAGGAGATGTAATTCTGGTCCGGTTTAGCCTATTATTTGCTCATATTATGCCACGGTGCCTTTTGGAAGTTCTGTGAGTGACAAGTGAAGTATACAGAACAAAAAAAAAAAAACAAAACTAGATACATTTTCTATATTTACGATGGATGAAATGCTTTTAACATTCAATTATTTTCCTCACTTTAACTCTGTGTGCTCTGTAGTTATAAGTATGGTTATAAAGCCAGGTAAGTCCAGCTGTTACCTCCCTTTGTCCCAAAAGTGTCTTCAGTTTTTTGACTTCAGTTTTCACTCATGAATTCACTTAAACCCTGCAAAAACAAAAGATGCAGTAGACATAGAGCAATGTTTTCATTCTGTCATGACACCCAATCCTTCACTTTTGTGTTTCTAGGAGGCCTATGTGCAAAAGATGGTGAAGGTGTGTAACGACTCCGACCGCTGGAGTCTCATCTCCCTCTCAAACAACCGGGGTAAAAATGTGGAATTAAAGTTTGTGGACTCTCTCCGACGGCAGTTTGAGTTCAGTGTGGACTCCTTCCAGATCCGCCTGGACTCGCTTCTCCTCTTCTACGAGTGCTCAGAGCACCCAATGGCTGCCACGTTCCATCCCACAATCCTCGGGGAGAGCGTCTACGGTGACTTCCCCACCGCCCTCGATCACCTGCGCAAGCGCCTCATCTGCACCCGGAGTCCCGAGGAGATCCGGGGAGGGGGCTTGCTGAAGTACTGCCACCTCCTGGTGCGGGGTTTCCGTGCCGCTTCTGACGCTGAGATGAAACTGCTGCAGCGCTACATGTGCTCACGCTTCTTCATAGACTTTCCTGATGTGAGCGAGCAGAGGAGGAAGCTGGAGTCCTACCTGCAGAATCACTTTGTGGACCTGGAGGACAGGAAGTATGAGTACCTGGCCACGCTGTACGACGTGGTGCAGGAGAGCACGGTGTGCCTGATGGGCCACGAGAGGCGTCAGACGCTCAGCCTCATCTCATCGCTGGCACTGCGGGTCCTGGCTGAGCAGAACGCCATTCCTAACGCTGCCAACGTCACTTGCTTCTACCAGCCAGCCCCTTATGTCTCAGATGGCAACTTCAGCAACTATTACGTAGCCCAGGTTCAGCCTGTCTACTCCTGTCCTCCCTCACCTCCTCAGCAGTACCTTAGTCCTCCGCAGCATCCCATTTATGCCACCTGGTTGCCCTGTAACTAAACCTAAAGTACATTCATGTACTTTTTTGTAACTGGTGGAACACATGCCCACCTAAAAGGGATGAATGATGATCATTTCATCTTTTCTGTGAGTAGGAAAATTTAGGGAAATAAGAGAGGAAATACTCAAAAAAAAAGGCAAAATTAGACAAAGAGGGCAGATGAAATAAGAGAATAAGGCGAGGAAGCAGAATGAGGACAACGAACCTGGATCAAGGCAATGGGCCAGACAGAGGCTTTTCCCCAGGGTAGGGTGCCACAGCATGGAAGAGCTGAGCACACGGGGACAGATGCCAGTGAGAGAGGCTGACCCATCAGTTTTATGGTTCTTCCATCAGGGCCAAGATCGATTTGGTAGCACAAACCACAAGTTGAGCTCAGCCCCGGAGTCTTAGACGGCCTAGATATGATGATATTTTCCTCCTGTGTTGTGAGTTACGGCTCACAGGAACTCGAATTTCAAACAGTGAACTTGTATATTATCCATATCCTCTTCACAGTAAAAACCAAAACAGGCACCCACATACGGACACACTTGATGTGATCAAGATATAGATTCATGGTATAACAACAGCAAATACCCCCCAACCTTTTACATGTCTGTTTTGTGTGTGAGTGGGGTAGGGTGATGGGGTGGGGTTGTGGAGGATTTGGGATTTGTTTACGAATCCAAAGATCTACTTTGATACTCAAGTTTATCTGAACTCTGAAAAAGAGAAACAACAAAACAATGCATGCTTTATTTCTGTACAGGAATAATTTTCTTTAAGTGCCTAGATAAAGCCTAAAGGGAAGAGATATTTTTGTGATTCTTTATCTTAGAGAACTGTTGAGTTGTCTCATTGACATTTTCAAGGTGATAATGAATGTACTGAAGATCAGAGTTTACCCATGCTGAGTATTGTCTCTTACACCAAGGAGGCTATAGGACCAACTTTTGGCAAAGTTTAGTTGAGGACTGTTCTTATGCTGGATGAATGCACATCCTGATTACGAAAGAGGAAGTAACAAACTAATCTCATCATCTGTAGAAAGAGAGGGGGTTGGTGGTTGGATCATAAATGCTTAATAGAGTACAATAGCCTGTAATTGTGAGAGAGAGAGAGAGAGAGAGGGGCTTGGCCTGAGAGTGAAACTGCTCTTATCTGCAGTTTTATTGGATCTCAAAATAAGGTGGACCAGTGCACAGCCTCAAAAACAGAAATGCATTTTAATCACAGAGAAGTTAATCTAATCATTTGTCAGATGCTAAGAAGTAGGTGAATTTGAGATATATAAGAGTGTTTCCCCCAACACATTTCAAAATGCTATTTCATCACATGTAATTCTTAAAAAGGGTATTGAAATGCATACATGAAATGTTCTACTAGATTATGGCATACACAAGCTAAAATGCGTATTAAGAAATTGATTTGAAATATATAGCTCAAACTTACTTAAATGTGCCCTGTGGAGTTTTCTTGTAAACAAATAAAAGCTGTGCTTATACTGTTTCTCACCATAACACAATGTGTTTATCCTTGAGGTCTAACAAAACTGCTGAGTGTGCTTTCACTTTTACCAAACACCTGAGGTTTTGAGTATTTCAAACCGTGCATTGTTTACATCTGTTTTTGCAGTCTTCTTCTTTACTGCCTTTTTAGTATGCTTCTTTGTGCATTACCAATTGTCAATCAGTGGAATAGCATGAAGTTGATGGTGGGATATAAGTCACCCTGCCCGTTTGGTTACATCTGTGCATGTGCGTCCTTGAATGCACTCACGATACAAAGAAAAAAGGGACCCACTTCTAAAAACACTGCTTCACAGTGCTACTAGTGGTCAAAAACTCTACAGGGAACCTTGTAAGTTTTTTAAATACATATTCAAAATAAAGTAAAACAGATATGATATGTGTCTGCATTCTGAAACAGCGTTAACCAGTTTTCAAAAATCACACTGGAAAGTTTTAATTCAATTAACATACTTTAAATTATAATATTTTATATCTTTTTATGAGATATGGAATTTTTTTTACATATTTTGTGTAAAAAGGCATTTTGACATATATGCACTGTAAAAGAACTGATTTCCTTGTGAAAGAGAAAACAGAAGGTTCAAGATATGGATAATCTGAATTGGCATCTGCAAATATTGGCAGACCTCACAGTGATACAAGAAGCTTTGTGTGTCAGAAGGGTGGAGGTTAGTTTGTGCGTGCAGGAACAGTTCAGCAGTTTATGAACATACAACTGGTAGAGGCAGAGACCCACCAGATACTTGATGCATGAGGCCAGAAAAGTGTCATATAAACTCAGTAACCATTGGGATATGCACAGTATTTCATCCTTGCTTGTACAAAAGAGCCAAAGTCTAAGAATTTTTTTTATCTCCTTTTACCATGGAAAAGTACCACACAATGAGGGAATAATACAAAAAAGTAGGGTACAGATGAAGACAATCACATGGATATTTGAATTGCAATAAGATAAGATGGCTAAGATCTAGGATTTTTGTGATGATCATGAAAATGACAAGTGTAAATTTTCAGCTTTACAAGTGCAAGAGACTCAGCATATTCTCACAAATATGTCAGAGCTCCTATTTTTCTATCAATCTCTATTTTTGTACAGTTTGTGTTTGGCTGGTGTAGCAAGCATATTCAAAGATATGTTGTTGAGTCTAAGAGTATTTTTTGTCGTGTGTGCAAATTTGTGTTTTATTTTGGCTTATGAAAAGCAATGAAGGTGGACACAGTGGTTACACTGAGATGCAGATTTACCTTGTATTCATTGGATGTGTGTTCTGGGCGGTTTCATATGGATTTCTGTTGCTCCAAAGAGATTGTTTCACTGTTCTACTTGTGTTTTTAACTGCCGTCCTGTTTGGACATGAAAATAATGATCTGCTAATGGTGTTCAAGTTTATCGACTTGATAATTAAAAACAAAAAAAAGAAAAAGACCATCAGAAAAGAGTTCAGTCCCATTTTTTTTAAAAATTTATCACTATCGTCACCCTCACCAACAGCGGTAATAGCCCCCTACATGAAGTTTCTTGTTCACCTTACTAAACCTCAGTTTAGCTGAGGTAACAAGCTCTGGCATCTAGATCTGGTGCCAAGGCTTTGACAGGCAGAAGAAAAGTCCTCATCAGGTCAATGTCCTGAGGTGCCTGTGCAGTCCAAGCGGGCATGACTGTTGCTGCCAGCGAGTGACAGCTGAACGTGATGGATTTCCCCTCCAAGAGACGTCACCGGCAGGCATCAGCAACCGTCATTGCGCCGTTT
This sequence comes from Istiophorus platypterus, assembly GCA_016859345.1. NCBI lineage: Eukaryota > Metazoa > Chordata > Actinopteri > Istiophoriformes > Istiophoridae > Istiophorus > Istiophorus platypterus. Next base: position 9,677,961 of record CM029133.1, on the reverse strand, counting down.
GCCAGACCTCATTACACGGGAGTGTACTTGCAACAACAGGTGTATCAAGTGTATGCACGGACCTTACTACCAGCAGAGCCGTGGTCTCCAGGGACACATGGTAGCTGACTGACTAGACTGGCTCCAGGTCTGCATCACTCTAATGCCCGTAGGCCTCAGTCTCCAGATGTCACTTTCCCTGCTGAGACTGAGAATACATATTTCACTCAGTCTCTCTTTCGTGATCTCTTTCATCTTTTTTCTTTCTTCTGTCTGTCTCTTTGTCACCCATCTTTCTTTCTCTCCTCTTTATCTTTGCCTATAACCTTATTTCACCATCTCCGATGAATTTTTGCACAGCGAGAGAGAGAGAGAGAGAGAGTTGAGCCATGGAAAGGAGAACAGGGCCAATGTTATCCCCTGTTAAGAGGGAGAGAGTGGACACTAAATATAGGCCCCCTTCTCAGCCACTGTAAGGACATTAACCCATCTGCAGAAAGCTGATTAGCCTCCCCCCATAAGCATGTGCTCAGTTCTCTGGTGTGGTTACTGCGGAGAGATTTACCGGCTATTGTACTGTAATACATACCTCCCCCATCTCCGTCACTGTCGCATACAAAAAGGGACAAAAAAATTCAGTCCACTTCCTTATCAAGGGCTTAAAGGGAACTGAGAATAAGAGATTGAGGCGTTTAGTCTGTTGCACAACAAGGAAAAGCGTTAACCCGATAATACTGGCAGCGTAGGAAGTGTGTTACTATGTTGCTTTAAAGTAGTGTAGCGTCTGAACAGGTTAGCTGAGCCGAGGAGGTGGTTCAATGCATTTTTTGAAGTAAGTCACTGATTGAGAAACTCTTAGCAAAGGGAGAACTGCACCATCCATTGGGGTTACCCTTTCAACTTCCTGGTGCAACGTGATGCCAGATATAGCTTAAAATACAAGCTTATAAATGTAAATGTACATCCATTTTGTTTTCTTTTCTCTCTATTTACTGACCGATACTGTCCAGTATCAATCCAACCTATATCCAGCTCATGGAACATTTAAAAAAACATCCTGGTTTCTGTCCTGGGGAGTATTGCCCTCAGAAGAATGGCGGTAATTTGTGTGGAATACACCGAACGACACGGAACAAATTAATAAAAATAGTCTGACGGATTTGCTTTCATGCTGACGGATGAGAAGATTGATATCGCTCATGCTTGAATGCCAAAATATGAAGCTGCAGCTAGCAGCCCAATAGCTTAGCTTTGCACAATTACTGGAAACAAGAGGAAACAGCTAGCTTAGCTTGGCTCTGCCTGCCTCATCTAAATTTACACATTATCTTTAGTTTTTATATGTCATCATTTGGGATATTGAGAAGTGCCGGTTGATGGATTTTGTTAACTTTGGACAGAGCCAGGCTAGTTGTTTTGGCCTGATTCCAGTTTTTTGCTTTGCTGAGTTAACCGAAGCCATATATTTACCATAAAGACATGAGAGTGTTATCGATCTTCTCATCTAATTCTTGGCAAGGCAAAGTGTTTTCCCAAAACCTAAAGCTTTTATTTAAAAAGTTGTGATCCACACTGAGTTTCTTTATTAACTCCATATTTTGAGACTCTACATGTGAGGCAGAAAACATTGGGAATTTCAGAGATGTTTATAAGCTCAAAGCTATAAAACTTCAAAGATATGACTTGTATGTTAAGCAAAATACCACAGTGATGACTTTGAAAAAAAACATCAAAAAAATATTGGGAAAAAAAAAGGTTTCTATCTGATTTATCTGTTGAAAGACGGACTGACGTATTTTTACTACAAATTTTGTTATTTCTTATACTCGGGAGGATAAAATAACATCATCGCACTGTTTTGTTTTGGCTCTACAGGAATTGGTTCAGATAGGAGACTCCAATACACAATAGCTGATCTGAATTGTGGTGAAGGTTCTGTTGAGCCAGTTAAAACGTCATAAAATGTAATTACTCAGAGGACATAATTTTCTAAATTAAATGATAATCACATTTGGAAGGGTCACTGTGAAAAAGCCAATCTGTTATCTAACTTAAGATTGATTGAATTTTGTTGAGAAAAACATGCAGGCTAAAGTGTTAATGTGGGCTACAAAGGAAGCTCAGTCAAATTCAAGAAACTTTTCATTCCCATATGGGAACCATATAATTAAATTAATCAGCTAGTTATTACATTATTTCCTGTGTAAGGTACTTTATCATCTGGTGTTTTAACAAACAAAACTCTTTCCTTTCTCATTGGTATGCTCTCAGGCTCATGTGTGGATATTTTCACAGGCTAAGGTCAGATGGAGGCACATCACTGTTGCCATCTTTAATTGATTTGGACTTCACAACAACAGGAAATGAGTTACACCAGAAGGTCATTAAGCAGTTTGTAAAACACAGGAATTATTGTACTGCCAAGAAATTTTCATTTGAAAAAACATTCATGAAGACATTTCAATCTAGTTTAATTCTTATTTAGAATCGGCAGGTAGCTCAGGTGCAGGTTTTAAGACACAAATAATTAAAATAATTAAAAGAAAATTATGTGTACAATACAGTGTAGTATGTGATAATTATATAAAATCAAAGTAACAGAGTTAATACACATAAAAATATGTGTCACAGAGTGACATAAGAAATGTTTTACAATTCTTCATTATTAGTTAGTTGTGAAGATGTGTGTCTAGATATGCAGCCTCAAACACACACACACAGGTCCAGTGGGGTTATGTTGGAGATGAACCAGTTTCAGCAGCAGCAGGGCCAAGAGTCCATCCAGCTCAGCCCAGCCGGGGTCACAGGTCATTGAGTAAATCAAACAACAGCAAGACGAGACTGTGAGAAACAGTGATATGTGTGTGTCTGTGTGTGTGTGAAAGACAGCAAAAGAGATAGAGGGAGATGGAGAAAAAAGTGTGTGTGGGCATGCATGTCCTCATTTGTGTATTTGTGCTACAGGAAAACTTGAGTGAGCGGCTAGTTTTCAGTGTGAGACGTCTGCAGACCATGTTGCTTTTAGAGATTATAAAAAGCTGCCATAAGCAAAACTCGATCCTCTTGATTATTAGGCAACACAATGATAATAATTCATACTTGTGGAACAAACCAATCACAAAGAGAGTTTTCTGTGACATCAGATGCCAAACAACTGGCTGGCTGAAGCAATAAATCAGATTCAGCCCTACTCTTTAAGTGTTTATGTCTGGTAGTGTAAATAGTTTGGTCAGCTGGACCTGGGCCTGTACTGGAATACAGATTGGCTTGATGCAACACAGAGACCAGCCACTGACAAAAAGGAAGAAACAGATTGGTAATTCGACACATACCAGTGAAATTGGATTAACTTGGTTTCTCAACAGGAACTGGAGTCACCCTGTAATAAATCCATAAATAGATCACCAGAGTCTCTCACATGATTCCATGTTTGTATGCATGCATGCATATCCCAACACTCCATTTAAAGTCGTATCAATCAGATTTTAGACAAAACCATAGTTCTGTGATGGCAATACTGAAAGTCTTGCACGATTTTGCTACTTAATTGGACAATAACTGAGATTTTTTTGCACCTTTTATGAATTTATATGAGGCTCTCAACATTATCAATCATGAAATTTTTTGGGAAGAATGTTAAAAAGTGTTAACAAAGGTGTGCCACAAGGTTTTATTGTGAGACCACGTTTATTGATTTTTTTTTGAATAAATCAATTAGATGTAAAAATTAGAAACAGTGCTTATTCATCTGTACATGGACCACTCATTTTATATACAACTGTGCCTTCTGTTGGTCAAGCGATTCAAAACACTCATTTTGATTTATATGCTTTATAGCTAACCTCAATTTATTGTGAATTACTCCTGAACTCTGTTTTATGTAAAATGAAAACTATTCCAACAAAGTGAATATTACTCCACTTAATGGGACAACAACTGAGAAAGTATCCTCTTATAAATACCTCGGTGTCATGCTAGATGACAAGCTGCGCTTCAAAAAACACATTATTGAACTGAAATCCTTAAAAGCAAAACTTTTTTTTTTTTTTAATAGAAATAAGGCATTTATTACCGAGAACTGCAGAAAGCAAATCATTCAGTCAACCATTCAATCCATGAGGGACTATGACGATGTAGTTTACATGCACTCTCCTGCCCCAAACCTTTAAACCTCTTGATACACTCTATCATTCTGCCCTTAGATTCATAACTTGGGATGGCTTGAGAACCCATCGTTGTTTATATAAGAAAGTTGGGTGGCAGTCGTTGGCGGGCAGAAGAGACTGGCACTGTACTTTATTCATTTACAAAGCACTTCCTGGTAAACCTTCTGAGTATCTTACATGTCTTTTTAAACACTGATCAATGTCACACTGAACTAGGTCCCTAACTTGTTGGCCCTCAAAAATCATCTTGTTAATACAAAGATTGTGAAACTGGCTTTTAAAATCTATGCTCTCTACAGGTGGAAGAATCTGCAGGAGCATCTGAGTAAAAATTTTTGATGTGTGCAATAAAATTTTATGTGCTTTTATTGTTTTACATGTGCTGTAATCAGGGTGTCCTTATAAAAGAGAACTTGCTCTTGTCTCATCCACTGCATGGGAGACAGTCGCAGAGGGTCCCAAAGAAAAGGTCTGGGAAGGGACTGCGTGCTTCTCTTAATCAGTTAACCAGATGCTCATTTGCCAAAACAAGTCTAACCCTGAAACCAAAAAGTAGCTCGCTCTCTCTCTCTCTCTCTCTCTCTCTCTCCACACACACACACACACACACACACACACGCACACACACATATATATATATATATATATATTTACTGCTCCACCCTCATGTTTTACCACTATGTTGTAATGTAGCTTTTCTCAAGAAAGGCATCAGAGGCTCATCTGCTCTGTCCTTCAAAATAACATCTGGTATATTGCTCTCTAACACACATGCACACACACGCACCTACTCACACAATTCTACTAAAGTAGCACTTAGCTAGCACATAGAGTGAGAAGAGAAGAGGGAGTGTAATAGAAGTAGATGACACAAACCCTTAAACTGTTACATTGTGTGTTAAAGCATCTGATGTATTACCATTTAAGTACATGATGACTTTGAAAACATTATAGCTGCAAAATACACAAAACAAGCTGCTTAAAGTACAAAAAGTCAGCAATAAAACTCAATTAAAATTTGCATACCGAACCAATCTGGTTACAAAATGTTGTAATTATCATCATCATTACCAGAAAATGAGAAAAAACAAACGCTTGGTGTTATCACCGATGCAGTCAGGGCTTATCATGCCAAATCATTTGTCCTGCCCCAGAGTATGGTCATTTAAACATCACTTTGAAAATAATGCTTTCTTTGGAGCAGTAAACTGACTGCAATACACTCAGGTCTCAGAGTGCCTTTGTGTGTAAATGCACTTGTGTTTCCAAAGTTTTGAAAAATAAATGTGTTTGAAATCATAGAAAAACCAATGAAACATGACATTTTACCTTTCTTCCTTTTTTTTTTTAATAGTTTTGTTAAAACTTGGATCTTTTGTGTTTTTGTGTGTACAGTATGTGCATGTGTTTCTGTTGACTGTGCCCAAGGAGGTACTGAAAGGCAATGATGGATTTCCTCCAGATGGTGAGGGGGTAGAAATACAGAGCAAGCCTGTGAAAATAACTTATTGTTCTCTAATTTCAGTTACCTGAATCTGTGTGTGTGTGTGTGTTCTGTCTGGGGATTAGTTGTAATTCACTTTGATCAAGGAAGACATGTTAATCAATGTCCGATATATAAAAAACTTTCTGTGACAGACATCTCCTAGTTTTACAGAGATTGCTGACGAAGGTACTAAGAGTCAAAAAATAAAAATTGCAAATTTACATAAATTATTTATAAAATTATAAATGTTCATTTAAGAATTGTATTAGCCCTAAAACAGTTTTCTCAAATGTTACATTTATAGAGTCAGCATTTTATCAAATATGTACATGATCTATAAGCAATTATAGTCTAAAAACCTAACTTGCACTTTCCTGCTTCAATGAAATAACTGTAATCTGTAATGGGCATTTATTTTCAGCAATGATACCCACTGAAGGGTTCATTTGGAGCTAAATTTAAATCACCAAGGTGTTAATTTGTGTGAGTTTTGGTTAGTGTATCTATTTCTCACTGTTTTGGTTTGTGTATATGTGTACCTCTGTAAATGTGTGTTTATGGCTGTGCATGTAGAGTGTAGAACTTCCAGTTGTGTGAAAAAACATTCTGGCTAAAGCATTATTGCCTTCCTCTCGTCTCCGTCCCAGCCCCCTGCTAACATGCCTGTTCTTACCTGGGCCGTAATGATAGTCATTATCACATTGTAATAACAAACACACCTGCCAGCTCGCTGCTCATGCCAAAAACACACCTGTATGTGGTTAAGTATAGCTCTGCCATTATATAGGGAAACAGAAAGTTATAACTGGCCTCAAGAAATGACTGTGTAGATGTGGGCATGTTTAGTATTCAGCTTTATAGCATTGTATATCATCACATCTACAGCACTGTACAGCACTGATAATTCAAGTGTTGGCAATTCCTGAAGGCTCTGTTAAAGTTGGTAATGTTTTCCCCTCTTTGCAGCAGAAAAAAATGTTGCAGGGGAAAAAATGTTTCAGTGGTTGTATTCTGTGCGATGAAGGACTTTTGTGTAATTAATCACAGAAGCTGTCTTAGTCACAACAGCTTGTCTCCAAAGAGCAACTTGGGAAAATGTTTACAGGAGTTATGCATTATTAGTGCTGCTGGTCAGACAAACATGAGCAGAGTGTGCTAAGTCTGCAGACTCTGGGTCGGTTGGTTCCAGTTTCACAGCAATGTTCCCGGCCAGTGAAAACCAAAACAAACTTGTCCAGAGTTTCACACAGCTGCTCATTTTTTACCAAATTCGGCTGCTGCAGCCATATGACATATATAAAATAATATAGACAGAAACAAAAGCCAGACCTATATAAAAGGATAAATTTATTGCAACATAAAAGTTAATGGAGGTACTTTGCAATTAACCAATAAAACTTGTAAAACCTGATAAACTTGTGTAGCAAAGACTGACACTAATAGATTTAAGCTTCATTGTCATGTGCAAAGGCACAAAAAGATGTGAAATGTGTTGCATCCTACAAAGGTTGATAAGAAAAACAATGGGATTTGCCAGGGGCTTCCAATGCGACCCACTGACCATCTCAAAAATGTTTCGCATTAGAATTTTCTAATCTGCCACCCCTATAGTTAGGGTTTGGTTTGGCAACTAAAACTGCTTGGTAAAAGTCATGGAAAGATCATGGTCATGGTCTAAAGAAACCACGTTGGAAAGAGATGGAATACAAACTGCGGTCCATGGCGTCAAAGTCAGACACTTTAGTACAATCAACCATTTACACAAACCTAAGAGGTTTTGCAGCTCTGTCTTTCTGTTGGTTGGTCCAGGCTGAAGTATCTCAACAACTGCTATATAAATTACCATAATTCAAAATTGTACAAACATTAACTGTCCCCAGAAGATGAATGCTGCTGAGTTTGGAGATCCCTTGACTTTAACTGTAGTGGCACCAGAAGACTGACATTTTTGGTTTTCAGTGGGACATGTTGAAAGCTATTGGATGGATAGCCATGAAATTCTGGTGCAAATATCCATGGAGTCGAGGATATTGGATATTTCTTGATAGGGAAGCATGTGACCTGTCTGGGTATTTTGCATGAGACGCTACAACTCTCAGGTAGATACAGAGCCTCTGAGAACAACCACTTCCCCTTAATTATTCTTGGGAGTTATGCACCAAAGAGCTGCTTTTGACCAAGAGCTAGCACATGTGGCTTTATCAGTGTGAACCTCACGAACTTTGAACTCTATCAATCACAGACTAAAAGGGTGCTTTGGTCATCTTTACCCCCCTTGGCTCTTTTGTTGTCTCACTAGCTCTGTGGATGTATATGGAAGTCTTTTGAGAGAGGTTATGCCTGTCAAAAATAAGCCAATACAAGAGGATGATTTACTCTGCACACACAGAATGTTAACCAAGTCACAGGCTAACAAAATCAGCAATAGCAGGTAGATATCTCACCCGTTTCCCGGTATTTGTCAAACACCAGCATACACATGGAAAGCATGCAGCGTGCATGACCATGTCTGTGTTTGACTGTGATCTGTGTGTGCTTATGTTGCTGCCGCCACATATGCATTTTGTCTGGCTTGTTTTCACAGGAAACAAACTGATTATCTTAAATCTGTGATGATGTTCCTACTAATAAATCAAGAGCAAAGTTTTAAGAACTGTAGTACTGTACTGCTGTAAGAATGTGCTATTTCTGTATAACAGAATTTTTTTTAGTCACACTAATAGGACATAGTCGTAATAACAGGTTATAGTTGATAGCTATGTTGAAGATATTGTACTAAACAAAAATGTCAACGCTTGATTCAGTTTAATATTAAAACTTTTTCTTTCTATTCTCCTTCATTCTTTGGTTTATATCCTTCCAAAACAATTATTGACTCTATTCATGAAGTTTCTCAGGCCATTAATTTGTTAGAGGGTACAAGTGCCAATATCAACATTCCCACTCTGACTTGTGTGAGAATCCAGTGATTCCAATCCAACTATTAATGATCTGCACAAAAGTCACTTCCTTTTCCAATCCTTCTGATCAGATGTTTGCCGTAATGAGTACCATTCATTTGAACAGCTGTTGGGGTTGTTTATCAAAGCAAAATTGTTAAAAACAGAACAACTATTTGCATAATGATGTGTATTTTAACTGCAGTCAAGTAAACTAGAGCCATGGTATGAACACGTCAGATGATGTCCCCTTTGCTATTGCATGCCACGCAAGTTCACCAACATGTTTGAATTCCTGTGAAGAAATGTGAAAATCTACCCAGACCGGTAAATTTCAACCCACCTTTTCCTCTCATGCTCACGTTTTCTTCAAGTCTGTCACTTTTTCTGGCTCCTTTTCCCACTTTCTACCTGTATCTCGTTCTTTTGGTTCTTCAGTTTTTCTTTTGCTTTCTCCACTGCCCTCCCGCTGCCATTTAATGGGTTGTCATGGCCAATCAGGGGTAGTTTTGGGATCTACCTAAAAGTTTTTTGTTTTTTTTTTTTTTTTTTGCTTTGATTTGATTTAGTTTGTTTCATATATTTTTTACACACATGTGGTATGAATGCCTCAGAGAGAAAGAACTGTATGTGTTTGTTGTTCTCATCAAGTGTTCCCTTCTGAAAATTGGCTTGAATGATGTGCAGAGAGGAAACTATGTTTCGTGGTTCGTACTGGTTAGAAGGTAAATGTCAAGAGCAATTGGCCTGATGCTGAAATTGCTGCAGAGATTTAAAAGGAATTGTTTTTTATGGGCTTTTTACTCAGAGTTTTGCCTAAACACAAAGGATATGAAATTCCTCTGTTTAAAACAACACACTGTGGATTCTAACAAGGACTCGTAAATTTTCACCAAATGACTCCAGTGTTTGTCTCCCTACTCTGGCTTTCTAAGGTGCTTCTCCTAACACATGAAACTATAAATTTTTTTGAATGTTTTAAGTTCTATGTGATAATGGGCTTAACAATTTAACTGGACTTGAACCGCAGATGGACAATGTATGTGTGAGTAAAGTGAAATTTAATAGCAAATGAGGATATGATATTTTTTTTTAAATTCACACAGAGGAATTGTTGGAAAGGTTAATGGAAATTTTCTGTTATGCGCAACATATTTTAATATACATCCTACAGCTCATCCTTCATAATTATCCTTTTCATAACTCACACTGTTATCTATTTTTTTTCTCTAAGTAGACAAGCTCCTCTCTGGTTCTCACCAGCAGGTGGATGTTACCCTTCTAAAACTGAGGAGTCGGACGTCAGCGGAGGTGAAATCCAGAAGCCAAACTCACTTATCTGCTTCCTAGTGACAGATTTATGGCCTTCCACTGTGGGCTCTCAAATGACCCCACCAAGTGCTCTGAGGTCAAAGGTCAGAAGTGAGGGTAGAACAAAGGGAGACAGACTGCTGAGAGGGGGGCCTGAAGGAGAGAGTCCTTTCATGCCTGGAACCCTCGAATGTCCTGATTGATCGAATGATCTGATTATTGATAATCTCAGCATAGGGGAATCCTGGGTGATGGTCAGGAGGAGCTAGACTATAATAAGTAGGGAAAGTACTCGCACAGATTCACACCCTCTTTGAGTACACTCTCATCTCACACTATAGCTATGTTTACTCATGAGGCCCAGCATTTTTCACATCCTCTGGAACCTGTTCACTCCATCTGCCTCATGACCCCACTTTCACTTTTTTTCTTCCCCTTCACCCCTCTTTTACCCCTTCACCATGTACTAACACTCTCTCTGTCTCTCTCTCACACACACACACACACGCATACATGCATGCAAACACACACACACACACACACTCTCTCTCTCTCTCTCTCTCTCTTCTCTCTCCCTTCTGCTGGGAGGTTATGTCACCATCAAAACTTGATCAGAGGGAAACCCTGCAGGGTCAGAGGGGCTGGACACACAACTCCCTTCCTGTCATGAAAGCAACACAGTCTGGATACACAGATTGCCATTGTAGCAGTGAAATGTGACATCTGAAGCCAACTGCAAAAACGTTAAAACTCCTCCCCTAAATAGTGACTGTCTAATCTTAGTTTGGCAACTGTGACGAGGTAAGTTAGGCCCTGTCAAACTTTAAAATTCTCCAGATTTTAGAGTTGTGTGCACGGGGCTCTGGTAAGAGTGAGAGCATGGAGGGTGGTGTCTTTCTTTTCCTAAAACCAAAAATACGAGAGTAAAAGTGCAGACATAAGCATGTCTGGATAACTACCTCCAGTAGAAACCCAGTGTTACTTCCAAGGTCAAGAAGCATTTCATATTTTGTGGGATTACACATTACATTTGAAAAGCTCTGTTCAGAACAGCACATCCCCTGCGTGGGAGCCGGTTGTGGATGTAACTACATCAGGCTAACATTAGTCACTATGTCCCATGCTACTCGGGGATGTTAACACTCCAGCACCCCGGCCTGTAAAGCCTCCTACTAAGTTATTAAATCTGAAAAACAGCTTTTAAATGGTTGAAGATTTCCTAAAAACACTGAACCACACACACTTCTCGTACATAAATTTAGCTATAAATCATATTGAATTCTACAAATAGAAGGGAAATACTTTTTGAACTCTATTAAAGGTTTTTTTAATCAGCTCTTTTTTTTACCACAAACTTCCCTCCTTCTCTGGACCAGAGGCAGCAGTCTAATCACTTTCATATTAGTCACAAAAAAAGAAAGAAACACTAATCCGATTAGAGCAGAGAAACAGCCAAATTCCTGACCTTCTCTGACCATAGCCCAAGTTTGTCTGCAGTCACTTGTGAGTTAGGGGCATCTGTTTCATATTGATGTGGCCATAGACAGTGAAAAAAATATGGAAAAATGAGAACAGAGAGAAATCTTTAAGCTTGGGGACAAAAGTCCGGGATCCCTGCTGCAGCGGGTCACTCTCCGAGACTCTCTGACTGTATGTTTGCGTGTGCATCCGTGTGGGTGTTTGTGTGTGTGCACGCTCTATAAAAACCCATCCTGTCCGTTCCTCTCGGCCATCTGAGCGCAGCTGGTGAGCAGACATCTGGGGAAGGAGAGGGGGACAAAGAAAGTTAGACAGAGAGAGAATTTGAGAGGGGGTGATAGAGGGGACAAAGGTAATTCTGGGTGAGAAAGACTGAAACAATATAGATGTGTAAGTTTGAGTATAGATGTGTAAGTATGGCCTGGACCTCTTGAAATTGAAACAGCTGTGTTTGAGAGTTTGGTTTTCTTTTTAGTGTTAGATGAAAGCTTCCTTGATGGTGTGATTTCTATTTAGAGTGTTATTGCTAAAATAATTATATATTTTGTACCTATCTCCATCAACACCTCTCAGTGTTTAGTCCGCAGGAATTAGGAGAGAGCAGATACTGAGGTTTGGATGGGATTTCCCTAGAAAATGCAGCAATTTAGTTCTAGTTTGTTTAGCATCATGATGTGAATGCAGGGTTGTCACAACATGCAAAAATACAACATATGAAAACCAATTTTCTGTCTGACTTTCTCTTTCCCTGGCAGTTTTATTTATGAGGATTTTATTTTAATAGGAGGATAAAATGAGCGGCAGCTGCTGTGGCCTAATTTCTTAACAATAATTTCCCCAGACCCTGAGATGCAACAGCAAAAAGCTCATCTAAGGTCTAGACCAAAAGCCATTATAGTACCACTATCCAAGGACATAATGCTTAATTAAGGATGTCACAAAACCACACATATACACAGATAATATACACCTCTGCCGGTGAAAAGCTGCTGGCCGGAGTGGGTTTGTTATGGATTTAGTGTGTACGCTGTGGGGTTACTGCCATGGAAAACTTCAAACTGACATCCAATCCAAAGGCTTGAAAAAGGAAAAAAAAAAAAAACAACACAAAGAGGATTCAAAAAAGATGGAAAGAGAAAGAAATGAGGTCTTGTCTCTGGGCCTAACTGATTACTGTCCTGGAGGAGAAGGAGGAAGAAGTCACCAAAGAGGGCTGAAGAAAAAAGCAGGGTTTTACATCCCAGACTGGACAGCACTTATCAGAAAAAAAGGAAAGAATATAAAAGATGATTTATGGTCTTAAGAGGCAGAAACAGTTCTTTCCATATTAATGGCTGACGCAGTAAAAACAAGCACTATCTGAATATGAAGGTGCTGAAATCATTGCAAAACCATTTTCCTTTTGAAAAAACAGACTATGACAAAAATGTATGACTAAACTGCAAATAATAAAACTCATGAGGCATGATGGAAAATCTTGTTTACAGTACATTCTGTAGCACAATATGATTAATTATGTCCGGTTTACATTCATTTATATTTCTGGGACATTATCATTTGAAATCAAATAAATGGTCCCTTAAACAAAAGGCTCATGTGAGTCGATGAATAAATGCCAATTTACATTGAAATTCTTTATTTCAGCACAGCTGCTTACAAACATCAGCAGTAAATTTCTTAAATATTCTGGAATCCAGTGATTTTCATGTTTTGTTTCTCTGCTTTACCCTAAACGACTATGAAACTCAGTTACCAATAAAACATGCTATTGTTAATGCTTACGATACCTCAAGTTACTCAAATGAAAGTTTCCTCTGTGGAAACAGAAAACAAATTCTGTTAAAATATGGTGAATTCATGAAACATTCATCTTCTACAAAAAACTAATGTAATGTGTGTAAGAAGGAAACTTCCTTCATTGACTTTCACTGACATTGTATTACGTGAAAAAAACGAAAAAAAATGAAAAGACAAAAGCAACATTCATATAAACTGACTGACTACTGACTCATAAATGGAAATTATTTGCTGCTATTCCATTAAGCCTCATACTCACACAAACAAATAAATGTACAAATAGACATTTGGAAATAAAGAAAAACATAGAACAAATGATTCTGCTCTTGTTAAAAATTAAAAAAAAAAAAAATCTTTGTAGAAATTCAAAACAAATGACTCAAGTGAAATGTTTTACAGACTGTGATAACCACAAATAAACAATTAAGAATGATTACATTTTTTAAATGAAATTTTAAAAAATAATTAAGGATAAGGCTGGTGATATTCTATGTTTTTCTTATAGACAACATATCCAATGAAAAAAATACGAGCAATGAATTCATCTCACAAGTGTTTGTCTGTGTAATCAAAACTAACTGCTCTAACTACTATGGGTCAATCTCTCATACACCATCTTGCTGCCAGAAAGACTCATTAGCTCACAGAATGTGTATTCATCCTCAGTTGAAAACAGTCCCCAACAAATCCAATGTTTGCTTAAAACTGCTGTGCCAAGCTGTTTTAGAAAATTACTTATCCTTTTTAAATAAAATGAATTTAAATATTTGCCAGTCTTAGAAGATAATTGTCCTCACTAGGAATGACTGGGTTGGGGCTGGTAGCCCTAATTATAAGGAAAGAACTTTGAGACCACATGTTCTTTTTGGTCTTTTCATGGGAAACATATAGAACATTATCCGTCTTAACTGTTTCCTGTGTTTTTACATCTTTCTCTCTCACTGTCAGTGTCTCCGAGATTTGTGATATACTGCAGACCATCCCATTCCCGCTGCTATGACCACTTCCAAATTTCTTTTTACATTCCTGACCAAAATATCCCCACCCCTCATATGTGCCCTTCACTGACAGAATCATAAATAATAATGCTAGCTGTTGTGAAGGGCCATAAAATGTAGCGCTGATTCCTCTCCTCTCCCAAATTACAACCTTTACCTCGCTTCGGCACATGGGCACAATTCTCGGTGTTGTCTGTCAGCGTAACACATGTAATTTATTGCCTCAGAAATTTTTCCTTTATTCCTTGCTTTGATGAGTATTCTGGAAAATAAGGCGGGCGTCTTACTATGTGCAAGATTACTTAAGGGTGAAAGATAAAATACCACAGCAGGATAACAAACATTTGAACCACTATTATTTTCTACTTTTTTTTTTTTTTATCATGAACACCTGTTTTACAAGTCTGCAGCTAGAGGCCACGTCTTTTTAATCCTGGATATTTTCATTGGTGTAAGCAAAACTGACACATCGATGAGTCAAACTGGTTCCCCTGGTAGGCTATACGCTGAGGACCACCATAAATCCCTGACTTTGGGCTATTGTAGAGAGCTAGTTCACCACAAAACAAAGATCTACATATCATAGCAGATTCTGATGTTCCAGACCATTTCATATGCCCAGTATGCTTCATCTGGTTCTCATCTACTGATCAGTGATTGATGTGTTACTGGAGGAGCCTGGACCCTGTATAACTATGTGACTTTTTATATCATATATTAAGCTTTACATTCTGCAGGAGACGCAGACCTGGCCTGATGCCAAATGTCTTTTTTACAAACTCACCGAAATTCATGAGACAGAGGATATGAGGTGGAATTTGAATTGCTTAGCAAAGTCACTGGTGTGGAAAGGACGCTGATTAGAATGCCCTAAAGTAGACTTTTATTTATTTACAGGTTTCACTAAATAGAACATGACTGCAAATCTTCTAGCACATTTTTGATTAAATTGTTTTTACAGGCCCAAAATTACTGCCTGCCCCTATGCTCCATCAACTGATCAAACAAACTGCAGACCTATCTCCAGTTAGGATCTAAAAAAGGTTTTGAAAATATGTATATTGATATACATTTTTTTTTACTCACAGCCTCAAATTTGTTTAGGTTTGGTTTAAACATCAGTCTTCACTGCGCATACCATCACGTGTCTGGTAAATTATCTGAAAGAATAAAAGGAATTTCAGTGACAGCAGATGTCTGCGATGCATTCAGTCATCTCTTCTTTGAGCCCAAGCTCTTCCAGACATGACTGTCGATGTGTGTGTGCGTTTGTGGGTGAGAGAGAGGGGGAGTCACACACACACACACACACACACACACACACACACACACACACACACACACACACACACACACACACACACACACACACAGGCATGCAATCACAGGGAGAAGGAGAGAGTTTTGCGGTATATGCATAGGATATAAACTTCAACTTCACTGGCTTCTCAACTAATTTATGGCAATTTCTTTGCTCTGAACACTTTATATTTACTATTTATGCTCGTTTGTATAGTATTTCTTGCCTTTTCCTTTCATTATTGTAAATTACTTTACAGTGTAGTCACTGTTAATACTATTCTTTTACTTTTGTTGCTGAGACACTTAAATCTCCCTTCATGGGATTAATAAAGTTTATCAACTGACTAAAAGATTTGTTCTAATTTACTAAAAAAAAATTGTTTGTAAATATGCACTAAAAAAGCAAAAGTATTATATAGCCCCTGCTTTTTTTTACCTGATGTTGAGACCCTGTCTCAATATCTGGTTTTAAGACCTTCATTACTTCTTAGCGTATGTGCTGTATATTCCAGAGTGAATGCGTTCAATCAAATAACCGCACAGCCAATCTTTGGGCAGTTAGTATTTCAGCATTAAAAAAAAACAAACAAACTGTATACACTGCACAGAGAGTGTGGGGAGTGGGACCCAGCAGCTCATTTCATCCCCAGGGCCCTTCAACAAACGAATCCATTCACGATCCTATCAGACTAAGTGGTGCATAAGGAACAGTTTGACATTTTGGAGAAAAAAAACAAAACTTATTCACATTCATGAGAAAAAGATAGACAACACTGTTGCATTTCCCCCATTAAATATGAAGCTACAGCCAGAAGACAGTTGGTTTAGTGTAGTATAAAGGAAAGAAGCAGCTAATCTGGCTCTGTCTACAGCTCAGTAATTAACATGTTATACTGTTTCATTTGTACAAAAACTGATCTGCTTCCAGTTTTTATGACAGGCTAAGCTAACCTTCTCCTGGCTGTAGCTTTGGATGTAACAGACAAGAAGTCAAACTACTCCTTTGAGGAACATTAATCTTAACATGTAAAAAAAAACATCTGCACTAGACAAGATATGAATCAAGTATTCAGTTATGCATATTTGGACCTGGGCTTATTGATAAAGATTTGCTCATACTTTATGTATTTGGTGACATACAATTAGGTCTTATGTACAAATAAAACTCTTCCGCATCAAAGTCTGTTTATAGCTGCTGGGGATAATTACTAAATATGTGAAAGAAGTTGTATAAAGCCTTTTTTGGCTCCAGGGGGAGAATAACTTGTCTCTTGAGTCAGCCTTTGTCGTGGCTAAAGACTACAAGTTTGAAAATTAAAAAAATCTGGGGTTCTGGATGTAGAAAGAAGTGAGCTGACCAGAACTCTGTAGCCTCATTATAGCTTGAGGTATATGACATGTGGTTTACATGGAATAAAATTCTTTGCTTCTGCTGGATCCATTCTGATACTCTCCTAAGTGTCCCATCCAACTATGTTTTAAAAGTGCAAGTGTAAATCGGCTGAGTATTCTATTAAGGTCTTTTATAGACCAGATTTGTTATATATATATATATATACGTAATGTAGCTGGTAAGTCATTGGAAATTTATTTTAAATGTAATGCACTATGTTAAGAAGTCTTACTGTATTGTTTCAGTAGACAAAGACGCCTTCTTTCATCGAGTCAGTAACCACAGGAGAAAATCATGGGAATGAAGGAGATTTTGTAATGACTCAGCTAAATGCAGCTCGTCAATCTATTAAGTCCCATGTGGCTGTGAGGGTGGAATCCGCACAAACAGAAATACTGGTCACCATTAACCACATCTGACCCCGAATGAGTCATCTCTTAGGAGCCTCAAAGGGATGTCTGGATGGTGTGCATGTGCGTATATATATATTTGTGTGTGTGTGTGTGTGGGTATGTGGCATGTGTGTCTAACAGCAATCCCTGTGTCCTTGGTGTTTTGAGTAGAGACCTTGAGGCCATTTTGTGCCGCTGGTAGAGCCGTCTGAATCTTGGCATTTGTGAAATTTTGCCGAAGAGAGAAAATATTCCGAGGGCATTGCCAACTATCTCCCTTTAGACATATTAATCTCTGTTGTCTGCCTAATATGTTCTGGCATTTTAAACAATCACCATTTAGAAGAAGATCAAATCCAACATTTTTGCTTTTTAAAATTGGTGAGAAAAACCTTTTCTCGGTTAATAAAAAATGCAGCCAAGCCCTGAAACTAAATGTCCATCTGTGCAATTTTCTCTTTTCCTGAATCCTCAAGCAGGAATGTTTGTTTCACAACACCAACCACTCTAATGACCCAAACTGTGTCTTCCAGAGGTCTCATACCTAATCAATAATCTATCAGGAGTGGTATTGGCTGATGTTGTGACAGCCTGATTGAATGTTTGAAAGAAAGAATGTGAGAATGACATCAATCGCATCAAGTTTCCAGTTCAGACGGAAAATAGTTTATTTACTTTTTACCGAAATCTTTGGAGCATAGGTTTTTAAAAATGACTTATACTGTGCCTCAGACTCCTAAATTGCATTACTGTTGTTGCTTTCCAGTTATGAGCTCTTGAGCATAGGACATAACCTAAGATGCGTCAGTTTGGAAATATCGCAACAGACAAATCAAAATCAGCCCTTTACTTGAGGAGGCACACACACTCATCCTAGGTAGGGAATTTTTTTAGGATGGACTGAAATCTTCAGATCCTACTGAGTAATGAGTATGAATGAGTATGAAAATGACGCTAAACATAACGTTAGCCTTCACAGTCACCAGATCTCAAACTAATTGAACACCTCTGGAAAAATGGTGTCCAACCCTCCAGTAGAGTTCCAGGGACTTGTAGGATCAGTGTCAAGGCACGAAGTTGCTCTTGCATCATGCGTTGTCAAAACTTCCCTAACAGACTTAATGTTAGTTTTTCCTTTAATTTGTTAACCGCCTGTACTTACATGCTCTCTTACAGAGAATAAGATGAGAAGAATGATACCGCTCTAATATCTGTGCACTAATATGAAGCTGGAGCCAGTTAGCTTATCTTAGCATAAATACTGGAAACGGAGAAACAGTTATTCTACTAGACCATGCAAAAGTCACTCATGAACTCGTCATATCTTGTTTATTAAATCTGTACAAAAACCAAAGAGTAATTTCAGCTTGTCTATGGATTAAACAAACAAGGGGTAATGTGTTAATTTTGGAGCTTTAGAGTTTTGGCATAATATTTAACTTTGGAACTACGCTAGCCGTATCCCATTTCCAGTCTTTATTAGAGAGAGGTATCAATCTACTCACCTTGCTCTCTGCAAGAGAATGAATATTTAGTATATTTCCCAGGAAGTAAATGTTCCTCTGCTGTTACTTTGTAGGATTACATCTTCCATTTAGACCCGTTTCTTTTTTGCTATATAACACTGATGAGACCCAGTCCCCCCAATCACAAAACCATAACAGAGGTTTCTGGCAAACTGGTCAGGAAAGGATCAATTAACAGACATTTTCATTGTAAATGAAATGAGCAATTAGTGGTATTTAGTCTCTAATTAAAAATTAACCAACGGATTTACTGTAGGTAGCGATGAGTCATGGTAGTGAGGTTAGTCAACCAGCTTGCAACAGGCTAGAAAATATGCAATGAACATCTTTATACACAAAAACATTCATTAACAAGCATAGATACACATGCAGCCTCTCTGTTTATGTGTGTCTCACTTTGCCTTTATTTCACTGGCACCACCGTTGATATATTGTTGCTGAAAGTGCAACTGCAAAAACAATATAATGTGACTCATCAGATTAACAATGTAAATGTGTTTGTGGAACATCAAGTATGCCTTTGGAGACTGGAAATAACTACACAAGCATCATCTATAAAGCCTAGTTAAAGAGTAAACAAGTTAAAGTCCTATGTACCCCCACAAAGAAAAAACCCTAATGATGTATGATTAAATGCAAACCTTTAAATTACATCACAGGCCACAGACTACAAAGACTTTTCTTAAAATGGTACACAAAAGCAGCAATACAACCAGTTTTTGTTGATCCATTAGATCTGAAAAGCGTGGCTGCATAACAAGCCACTTCCTTTAAAAAGAACACCCAGTTAGTACGCCTAGTCCAACTCTTAGCAGGAGACTGAAAGACCAAAGACTGATCATTGTACCCTACTGGGACGCTGCCTTTGTTGAAAAATTATTTCTACCCAAAATGTGATAATTATTCGGTGAGTTATGCTCATTGTATTGTTGGTTTTACTCTACTCATATTTGTGGGATTAGAAACTCGATCCTTAAAAAACAAAAAAAAAAAAAAGAAGGGAGTCAATTTACTCGTAAAAACGCATCCTAGCAAATGATAACGAATGTCTCAAATCAGTACAGGCTGACATATGGTATGCAGTACTAGATCTTTGAAATGGTTCCCAAAGTGTCTAAGGGGAAAGTTTGGGGATTTTTTTTGTTATGCTCTGTTCTACACTCCCAAAGTAATCTCTCTTTTGGGAAAACTACTGGGGTTTCAACACAATTCTCTCATGCAGGCTTTTAAACTTGGATGTTTAAAACAGTCAATTTAGTCATTTATTAAGTTGTTTTTGAAGCCAAAGCAGTTAATATGTTAATATCCCGCTCAGATAACCTCTGACAACCATTCCAGTTATTCATAATTAAACACATAAAAAGTATGTTATAATAAATCATTAGAGCACGGCATATGTTGTGAAAATTTTATTTATACTTTAAGACTTTGTAGACTTAAAGTCTATAGCCCTGTTAGCAGCTCTTTGAGTCTGTAAATAGGCACAGTAATGCTTTGAGCTAAATGCTACCACCAGCATTGTAGCAAGCTCATAATGCAAATGTAGTGAGCAAGAACAGTGTTCACCATGTTTGCTGAAAATATCCTGCCATGCTAATATTTACTAATTAGCACTGAATACTGAGTACAGCTAAAGCTGAGGATGGGAATGCCATTAGTTTTGCAGGCATTTTGTCATGAGGCAAAGTATTGAGAAATTAGTATAGGTGCTAATGAACCAAAAAAAAGTCAAAGTCATTGGAATGCACTATCTGTGAATCCGAATTCAAAACCAATTTTCTGTGCCATTCCATCAAGTTAGATATTGATATATTTCCGGATGTAAATGAAAACTTTGACCCGCCGGTGGCACTAAATGAAATATCAGGGCTTCACCGAATTAGATTGGACTCATCCGCTTGGTTTTAGGATTTCTGCACAAAAGTTAATGGATCGTTGCCACCAGCAAGGCTTTATGGACGGCACTGAGATAAAAGTGCTGAGCTGGAAGCAAGCACAGATGGCCGGCCTGGCGTAGTTCTTAAGGAATACAAAACACACATTTATGACACCACAAAGACATGGTAAGATCATCTGTATCCAAGGTAATGACAAGACTGACCCCACAACTTTTAGAACTTTTAGGTATTAATCTCAGTCCTGAGAACACAGCTTAGACTGTCAGTCTAAAATCTAAAGCAGACTAGCCTTTAAAGTGGCTCCAGATTTACAGCTGTTATGCAGAATCACATACATTATCGGATCTACCACAGTCAGAGCTTAGACTCATTGTTGAAAGGAACATTCTAAAGAAAAGTGGGAGCCCAGCTTAAGGGCCACTAGTAAGACATGTGCTCTCAAACACACGTCCACAGACATATACATATATGCAAATAAGAGCAAGCAAACACACTGATGATTGCAGATATAATGTGTAAAGCAGTAGGTTAAGATAAGTATCCTTGGTATATTTTAGAGGGTGTGGTTCGTTATGATTGAGCAATACAGCGCAGACTGACTGTAACAACAGCAGACGTTGAGGGATGTCCTATCAAATCTACATTTCACTGCTGGTTAGGCAGCAGGGGAAAAAAAAAAATCATGCAACAACTGTGATTTATGACAAATAAAACGAACAGCCTTATTTGGATGTATTATTTGCAATATTTTCTATGTGGTGCGTCATTTCTAATAGCACACAGAGCACAGGTGTAACAAATAGCATTAATTATTGCTTTATTCCATTCAGGTGTGCCAGAAATATAGCGAGCCAGCACAAACAGAACCAAGGCCTTGGACCTGGCACATCAAACTTCAATAAAGCTGTTACCAGTGTTATTAGTTACACCTGTGTAGGGCATATCAGAGTGAAAAATGCCTATTGGCACTAACAGAAACCAGGGCTGGAAAATATAACAAAGGGCAACCCTACGGCCTTCTGAGATCAGGCTCTGGACACTGCATGCAAAATGGTGAAGCGAAGACTGAGCATGGAGTGCACAAGCAACTCACATCTGTCCCAGAAGTTCTCTGTTTATTCCTTCTTGCCAAAGTAATATTATAAAAGGTAGTTCTTCTTCTGCTAAATGATATACAGTACATAGGCACTTAATGTTCCATTTGTAAAAGACACAAAGGGCCGCGGGGGTCGGTCCCCTCCGCTGCCTTGATGTTTTCCACTCCTATATTTGTCTGTCACTGAGATAAAAGAGAATATCTGTTACTGTTCATTTCGAGCATTATCATAAAGAAGCGGATTTTAACCAAAGCTGACAGATTTAATACGAATAAAAGCTGCGCCTGAGACAAAACCATTACATACTAGCAGAAGGGCTTTCCATTTAACCCATTACTTCTCTCTGCCCTAAATTAAACTTCAAGAAAACAAGAACTGTTTAAAAAGTCAATTAATTTACCTAAATTAAAAATGGGCTATTAATAAATTAATAAAATACACATTGTGCCCCGTGCTGGCACGGAAGCAAATGCTGTCTAAACCTTTTCTGCCTGTGCTTATATTGTATACGCTAGTTGGGGCACTTTTGGACAATGGTGGGAAATATTTGCCGACCCTAGTGTGTCGGGAAGTGTAATTGCTGAGTTAGCTGATTTAGAGGAGTAGTTAAATTCATATCAGCCTGTATGAGGGATGTTCCAGACACATTAAACACACCTGTTTTATTTTAGTACACACTAAAAGATCATTTTATTCTGTATATTGTGCATTTTGAGATACGTCGTAATTTAAGGTTATGCATTGTAACCCTAGTTCTATGACTGCAGGTTGAGCTGTGTCTTGTCTTTTGCAATGGTATTAGCCCAATTTTTTAATCCCTGAAGTAAGCGGCAGTCAGTTACAATATATAACCTTTATTTTCTACTTCACACACTATTATAATTTATTAGAAAAAGAACCCTTGTTTGTTCTATTTGTGTAAAGCCTCTTAGTGTATAAGATGAGCACTCATAATTCCAGTATAATACAGTTGACCTTTGCTTTGAATTTAGTGCTTATGCAAGATCAGCTGTTATATACCTGCACACAAAAATGAGACTGTGGATAATGATGCTCATCCCTGGTCAACCTCCAAAATCAATATGACAACACAGGAGCGCTGTGCTGAACTGTGAAAAGTATGGTCTGTTCAGTATAAACCACACGGATATCCAGCTGAATGTAAAGCTCACAAATACCCCCATGCTTGGTTTATGGTCATACACTGGCTATACTGTGTGACAGTAATTTGTTGAACTGAAGACCCACACAAACAACAGAATTCCTTCTCGGAAACAATGAATGTTTCAAATTTGCCTGCTAGATGCAGACATTTCTTCGACCAGCTGCCTCTTGGGTACAAAGTGGCATATGTCCTGAATTTAAGTGCTTCCCTCTGCTTCTGTGTGTCCCTTCAGGTAGCCTGCCCATCAAAAAGAGTTTGCTGACAAATCTTTTGCAGCAGCAGCAGCACACGGAACATTGGTTTTGAAGCATTCCTTACAAATTAATAACTCACCTCAGTAGGTCTATCAAGGACAATTTGTTTTAGAGGGTACGTTTGTTTTCTTCATCTGTCAAGCCAGTCTGGTGAAGCTAATACATGCGTACGCAAACATTTAATCGTTATTCATTTTCTTTTTGTGCAGTGGGCAAGCAATTCAAGTATATACCAACTAACTCTAAAACTTGCAGTTTTATAATGTTACCAGAGGTCATTGGCATTTTAAACCCAGGTTCTCGGAGGTAATTATCACAGGGCAGCACACTGGCACAGGTCACCCCTGCCTCTCTGAGTGACGTCAGAGCCCGACCTCAGCTGTGGCAGGGTCGCAGGCACTGGGTCAGCCCCTTAGCAGTGCATCCAGTTCAGATTAACATTAACAGAACGTGACAGTGCTGAGAGGCTTTGAGCTCTCTGGGGCAAGGGATTAACTACCGAGCGCTATACCTGCGGTGCCTACTAGAACTAATGCTGCTCCAATTCCATACTTCATACTAATATAAGAGGGTTTGGGGTAAACTCAGATATATCATTATGCAACTTGAATTTGCTGAGAATCATCACCCTGACATCATTAGGGGGATAACCCTGATGATGTCATCAGGGTTATCTTGACTTAGGCTTGAATCTTCAAAATATTTGACAGAAAACATGCGTTATAAAGTTAGGTTATGGAAGTTGAAAGACGAGGGCAACAAGCAACTCCAAAAGCATCTTTCAGTCTTAGGAACCAGCATTTTTAGAGTTTGACCTCTACTAGCAACTAAACCTCAGGACATCTCAGCCTCTGAGGAACCAATTTTCACTCCTTTTTTAAAAAATCTGTTTCTTGCAATTCTCCAAAATTTAAATTTAACTGGCAGGAGTGTTCCAAAGTCGAACTTTGATTGTGCAGTGTAAGTGTTTGCCAGTAGTAAAGAGCCATCAATGGCTTTGATGACAATTTTAAAAAAATTTCTGGGAAACCAAACATCTTTACAATTTTAATTTATGTTTAAATAAATAAGCAGGGCTGCTAGATCGTCACACAGCAGAGAGTCATGAAAATGGAGCATTATGGATCAGAATGCATAATACATCATTGAGTGAAATGAAGTTGATCTATCCGTGACTCTTAAGAAGACTTCAGATTTGAGTTGTACTGATTCAGTCTCTAGTTTATTTATAAAATAGATACATGCTAATACACTCAACAGCAGCTGAGCTTTTAATTAATAATTTTTATGTTTCTTATTTTTCCCCTGAACATAAATGAAGGGTTCATTGGAACGAAAAATAGGCAAGAAAGGACCACTCAAGTAAGTATAATTTGCAGTGTAGTCTCTCTGCCCATTAACTATGTCCCCGTTATGGACTTATTGGCATAGCTGGTCCTGAACCAGCTGTAAATATAATTAGTGACCACACTGCCCTGGAAGTGCCTCATGTTGACTCCTGCTTTCCAGGCTGCAGTTGCAGACCCCCCTACTGGCTACACTTCAAACTTATTGTAACACTAAAACTGACCAGTAACTCTTGTTTTCCACAGCAGTACGTGTTTTTTTATGGATCTGCAATATACCATCCACCACTATGCTAATTTTTTGCGCAGCACAGTCAAAATAAAGGGCTGCACTGGGTGCCTGTGAGGAAAAATCCTGGGAATCAGGTTTCTGTAGTAATGCCAGTTCATAGAACAAAACGTACCTGCTTCCAGCTAGCTTTAGTTGAAGGAGAAAAATATTTTACCAAAAAATATTATCATACTCTTACAGACATAGACAACAATATTGTTCACATTAAGAACGCACATTCATCACATTCTATGTAAAAGCCCATAAAGGGGTTTTCTTGTAACAGCATTTTTCACAGTATCATAAGACACTGTTAATATAACGCTTGTAGCTGAGAAATCAGTGGATTTTAACAAGTGGAGTTTGGCCATTTTCCGCTGTGTCTGTGGTGTAATTAAATGTGCTGTGAACTAACTATGTTGACTTCATCATATTGAAACACAAAATGTAAAATGATGATAACAGAAATTAACTTTTGAGAACTACTTCAATTAAAAGTCAGCGGTCATAATTTTAAAGTCCAGCAGTTATTATAATACTGATTTTACAATCCCAGTTTTCATTAAGTGAATGATATAAGAGTCTTTAGGATCATTACAAAGGTTACGGTATAGCTAAGGCCAGGACAAATATTGTCTTTCCTTAGTAACAGAGACTTCAGCTTAGAGCCAAGACTCAGCGGTTTCATCAGAGGTGACCAAGAGAGCGAGTGGAGTTCACAGCCACCAACCTGAGATCTCCTATGGTATTATGTCTGTGGTTTGCGCCCATCAGTGACTGACAGGATGTACTACAGGTTATGAAAATATTATAGTAGATCATATAGTGCTATCCCAGGGTAATGATTTAAAGCTATTAAAGCTCACTGGTATAGAGTATCTTATCAATATATATTGGTAGGATTGAACATTTCTTGCATTTTTCACACCACGTCCACAAAACTGGTGAACACATACATACTGGCCACGTGCCCAGGTTCATATTGTATGTATTGCTCCCTGTTTTTATCACAGGATGTGCAGATCTGGGTTCATGCATGTGTGTTTTGTAGCCTTTTGGAAAGGCTTGGATGGATTTGTATGAAACAGACACATTTACAAAAATAAACCACGAAACTTTTAGCTATTACTGTAACGTATTCCTTATGATGTGCTCTGCAAACACCTGAAATTTTGAAGACTTGGTGCAAAAGAAATGATTGTGGACTGTAAAAATTCTGTTATACCTGCACTTAGCAAAATGATTGACTGTCTGTCTATGAATGATAACACGATGAAGAGTATCCAGTCCATTCTACTCTCTAGCATCACACAGACTATTACTAAATACCATAAATGTTTTACACACAATTTTTATTTTATCACTAATTTTCTTTAATTATCAGACAGACATCTTTGTGTGAGATTGGGTGCATCCAGATCTGAATTCCAGCCCATAACTTAGAGTGTACCACAGGGATTCATTCTGGGTCCTGCCCATTTCACCATCTCTATAAATGATGTAGTCTCTTTTATGTATGAATATCAAGTACTTCTTCATACAGACAGTGCTGTTTAACACTGTTGATTATTCTCCCGTTAGCTATTGGGAAGTTAATACAGTGTGACAGATTTTTTTAAAATTTACTGGACAACATATAAATACATAGGCATCAGAGAGAAATTTATGTTTACGTATCATATAGAAAACCTTTTTATTGCAACAAACTTCAACTAAATCTTTTCATTTTGTAAGAAATAGAGAGAGCTTCTCTCTAAGGTGTAGTAAGGGGACAGCTGAAGCAATCAGATCCACCTCCACCCTTAAACCCACGGATTAAGTGAAAAATATTCCCCCTAGATTCACTAGTGGAGACAATTACAATTCTCTGCACTTATCTGTATCTAAATTTCATTTCCGCTTCTCTGAAACTATGCTTCTTATTTTATTTGCTGCAATGATTAACTGATATTGGTACTACATGATACTTAACTTAATATACTTAATATACCAAAAGTGATAGTATTATTAGTATTATAGATTGCTTTTACTGGAATAATTTGCAAAGAGACCTAAAAACAAAAGCACTTATACCCTCTGTATAATTCAAAATAATCATGCCAAATCTGTCCATAACTTTTTAAAGCTGATTTTCTTTGTTTATTTCTGTGCACTTTTTGTGTCTGTTCCTAGTTTTATGTTTAATTTTCAGTACAAGTCAAAACAAGATGTTGCTGCATGCTGAGACAAACCTACCCTGTACTAATTTTATTTCAAAGATGTGTGCAAAAGCAGACTAAGTGTGGATGGACATGTGACATGTGGAAGCAAATGAGAAGAAAAACAGAGGAGAGACTGTCTCTGAAACATGATGATGGCTGAAAATGGAGTTGAGAGAAGGAAAGCATAACAAAGAGAAGAGAAGAGAAGAGAAGAGAAGAGAAGAGAAGAGAAGAGAAGAGAAGAGAAGAAACAAAGAAGAGAAGTATAACAGTAACAACGTAACAGGAAAATTGGTGCTCCATCATCAACCCTTTGTTGACATACTTTCTGCATGTGGGCCCTGGGCACTTCTGGCCACACACTACATCAGGGGAGGGGTTCCCCTTACACAGAGGCCAAATGAGGACAAGAGACTGTGTGTCCACACATGTAGAGTACATATATATATATTTGTGTGTGCAGCTCAAATCCTGTTTTTATGGGAAGCAGTAAAAAAAAAAGCCCTGTTATCCTCAAAATGGCACAAGCTGAGACCTAATGCCACATCTAGTGAACCACTATAGACAGAGAGGAATCAGCTACTGAATACAGGCAGTTAAATCTCAGCCTGATGCATATGCCTTTTCCAATTAAAGCCATATGAAAAGACGCTAATGGAACAGACTCAATCCAGATTACACCGAAACTGTGAAAGAAAACGACTCATGACAATTAGATGCAATTGGAGAGACTGTAATTAGGGCAGTGGCACCAATTAAAGCAACGTGAACTCAGTTGTTTATGGAAAATTGTGGTTGCACTTTGCTGCATACGAGAATGATATAATCCACTGTGTTTAACCTGAAACCAAAACACTGCAATGGTTTAGTTCTGCTTTAGGATGGTAAAAGATTCAGAGTGCAGAGATTTGTCAGTCATCACACACCTACAGTTTAAACGCATACCCACAGAGAAACCATTGAGAAAAGTAAGCATACATACACACTCTAAGAACCAGATCTCCTTAATCCTGTAATTTCCTGGCCGCACGTGCTGAAACAGAGGCCCAACCAGAGAATACATCTTGACTGAGTTATTCTTATCCACAATACTCCCCTAACACATCATCAAAAAATCGACCAAATCTCTGCCAGTGGGAATGACAATGATCTGTTGATTTGCGTTATGTGTCTTTCAGTCTTGTATGAGTTTTTCCTGCTTGTATGAATATGTGCATGTAAATACCTCATGTTGCAAGGTTTCTACCTCCCACCTCTTCCAGCTACAGGAGCCCCGTGTGAAAGAAATTACCCCCTTAGTTCTGAAGGAGAATGTTTTGGAAAAGTGGTATTTCCCAAAAGACTTTTTTTTTTTTTTTAAGCCATGGGCTGCTCCAGAGGTATGTGGAAAATGGTGCATCCCAGGTGGGTTGGCTGTGAATGTGCCCTTCAGAAGAAAATTTCCCTTATAGAGATTTTGGTGTTTCTCGCACAGCATGTTCCAGCATAAATCATAAGCTAATTTATCTCTGATGGACAGTTTCGCGGCTAGAAAAGAGACGGCTACTCTCTGGCATTTGCTGGGTTGGACACTGAAATGTTTACCATTTTGAAAATAGCACCGCCAGATGTAAAATGAAATATGCCTGCCAGAAAGAGTGATAAAAGTGTGTAAGTGGCAGGCAGTAACTTTATACACCATAAAGCACACTACAAAGGCCAAGGGTGAATTTAAAAGAAAGAATGAATTAACATGAGAAAATTAAAAAGAAGAGAATAGAAAGAAACCAGCCAGGGAAATAAAATAGGAAGCGTGAAAAGAGGAAATTCAGCTATCAACACATGACATTTAAACTCTACAATATAGCCACCTCTTTTGCACACACGAAAGAGCACATCGGATACAGGGAGTCAAACAGGCAGTTTAAGAAACATTAGATGTCTGTGTTGTAGCCACCATTTTATAAGGTCTCTTAAATGTTGCCAGTACTTCCCAGCACGAGAATTGAAACTCAGCGGTAATACAACACACGTGCTTCCCGAACGACAATATTGAAAACTGATGCAGCCCTTACCTAACTTTATATATCTTAAATGGAATATTGAAAAACCCCAAACAAACAACCAAAAAACAAACAAAACCAACTCTGGTACTATTCTCTTTAATGATGAGAATTATATCCGTCTTTGTGGTGTTTGGTGCCCTTCCTATTCTACTTGGATCTGGTGAAATGCATCCGAATATGAATAAATACTTTCGGTTTCCATCTTCTTTCCTCTCGTTCAATCTGAAAGCTTGATATGCTCTACATGGTCCCTGATGCCTCATATTACCTTTTGAATTTTATCTACTTTTTTATATTTTCACTATGATCAAATTGAATTTCTTCAGGATCAATATGTTGTTAATATTATGATTATAATGATTATAAGGATGATGATGATGATGGTGATGATGATGATTGTTATTATTATTATTATTATTATTATTATTACTACTGTTATTATTTTATTTTTCATTATACTTAAACACTACTTGGTCTCGGATAAGACTTTACATATCAAGCTCCAAATTAATACAGGATATTTTAGCATTTTACAATTACATTTTATCCTTGTATTTAAACACCTAGAAAATGTAATGATTTTACTTGCATGGCACTGCTTATAACTAAGGTAATAAGCACTGTATAAGCTGATGATTCCAAATGTTTACTTTCTCATAACGTGGAATGTAAAAAGCATATTAATGTCTCTTTATGCATCAAATTCAAAATTTACCTCTCATTTTAAACACCACAAAGCTGAACAACCACAACTCAGTGGGATTCACTTTCCAGATGGAATGTCACATTAGTCATATGTCTTTTCATGAAAACTCTGCCTTACTGTAAGGAAGCCAAGAGTTGTTAGTGCACTATTCAGGGTTGTTCTAATATTAAGTGTTTATTTTATCCAGCCTGCAATCTGCAGCCAGCCCAGCCTTCCAGAGTACACTCATGTGGTCAGTGGAACTACAAACCGGCAGTCAGGACATTTCCGATTATAGGTTTGCAGACGTGCCTCCTTCACATTCTCATAAGCCAAAACGAAATAGGTACAAGGGCCACACAGATGTAAATGCTTGTGCATGTGTGTGCACAAGGGTGGCAGGACCAACAGGCTGCAGTCAGGCAGGTGAAACTCACAAAACAGCTGGGCTAAATTTCTCTACTTAATATTCACAGTGAGAAGGCTGTGGGGGGGGGAGTCCTGTTGTGGTCACTGTCAGGGCAGCTCTACCTGTGCCAACCTGCACCACCCAAGGGAACGGAAAGTGATACCAGAGGCAGTTTAACCTGCAGATATAGACATACTAAAGGCAACATCACAGTCAAAAGAATGTAATAGCTATTAAAATATTTACACATATGCAAGCTGTGCATAGTGAGTGCAGAGATTTTAGTGCCTGTAAATGATTGATTTCTATACATTTGCAGGCCTGAACAAGAACTCTGACCTTAAGTAAGTTACTTTGTCAACTTTAGTGGAGCACTTCGGGATTTTTAGTGATTACAAAAGTTATTACCCTACAAACACTGCCCCCATGACAAAATGACAATGTTCTTCTCTGAAACCAACCACTTTCTTGCTCATTCTCAGGCAAGGATGGTACAGATGCTTTTAAGACTGTCAGTTTTAGAAAAGAGAGGTTTTCTGTTGCCTGAACAAATAACTGCATGTACAAAAATTACAGTGCAATTTGAATCATGAATTGAAATATCAAGGAAAATGCAGAATAAATTTTGCCAGAAGAAACAACTTTTCCTGTGCATTTTTACAGTGTGCGTAAAGACATTACCAGTGAATTTAAACATATCATCAGACCAAATTAAGTGGAGTCTAAACGCCTTGGTCTGAATTCACCATGAATGTGTATGTGCAGTCTTTCATTTGCAAGACATCAAACAGTGATTTTTTTACCACGCTGTAGCTGAGAGAAAAGGAAATGACAAAAACCTGCTGTGATTTTTACACCAGTAAAAACATGATGTTTCACAGCAGAAATGTCACTGTCATAGTGTCCAAAACTTGTATTCTTTTCTGAAATATACAATTTTTTTTATGATTTAAAATTGGTTTCATGCACACACATACACAAATGCGGGAGGCATTAATTTATGTCTCTGATATGTGGTGCAATGGGAAACGTGTTCCTTTGAATCACCAGCATGTAGTCTTATAGGGACCACACACACACACACAGAGACTCACACTTGCACACATACACGTACACACATTCACAAACACCTAAAGTTTAGGACCATCCAGCTGGATCTGACACCGTTGCCCATGGAAAAGTAAAGTAAAAGAGCAAATCCATAAATGACACCGGGGGAAGGATGGAGCAATGGAGCCTTTCTAAATGAACCAAGGGCTCAAAGATTGGCACAGTCCAATGTCATGCTGAAAGCCTGCTGCCAAAATACACTGGACAGAGCTAGAGCCACTACCTATCCAATCACAGTCGGCCATTCGCTTGTGATTTCCAGTGTTTGTAATGGTGACTGTACAGTTCCTGGCAAAAGCCTTAATAACCTGACAGTGACGTATTACAATACAAACTGAAGGAGACGAATATATTCCCTGGGTGGGTTTTTTTTTTTCTTTACTTACAGTAATGAATAAGTCAGGATTCCTTCAGAGAAACCTCGTCTCCCCCGAGGCCTCGCCGGGGCGGCGGAGCCGCTATTTCTAGACGGCAGGTGACCTGGGGATCCAACGGCGGCTGGACAGCGCCATCTGGCGGGCAGGGGGCGACGGGGACGCCGACGCCCAGCGCCCTGCGGAGAAAAACTACAGGAGGGGACGACGGTAGTTTTGTTTTTTTGTCAGTCCCGGTCGTTTTATTTTACATTTACATTATCGGGACGTTCGGTTGCTCGATGACCCGGTTTCGATGCTTCACCGGTGATGTGCCGTTACGCGCGGGCGTTAAATTGGGATGAAGCGAGGCAAAAGTGCGGTCACGACCCGAGCCGCCGAGGACCGCCGTGCGCGCGCACACCCGCACCCACACCCGCACACGCAAACGCATGCACACGCATGCACACGCACAAACACGCACACGGGGACGCGACGGAAAGTCCCGCATGCGCAGTGCCCCCCCCCCCCCCCGGCTTCTCTGAGTCCCGGAGGCTGGGAGAAGATGATGCGGCTGAGCGTGCACGGACCGGATGCGTAATTGGCCTACCTTTAGTCATAGGTTTTTTCTTTTGCCTTGTCTAGTTTCCTTGCCAAATTGCCGTTTAATGTCGAACCGCAACCGGAGCGGTTTAGAAACTGACTAGCGGTAACGGCAAAAGGAGGAGGAAGAAGAAGAAGAAGAAGAAGAAGAGGAGGAAGGAGAGGAAGGAGAGGAAGAAACGAGAGGAGCGCAGCAGTAGAGGAGCTTGGGCATCAGATTGCACCGGATGTCATTACACGCTCTTAGATATCCAGGACGTGAGTTGCTGTGTCTTTTATTCAACGTTATGTGCGCGTCAGAAACGTCTCGGTGAAATCGAGGGAAACGCGTTTCAACCGCGTCACTCGCAGTTTTTGCGGCTAATCTTCTTCTCGTCTTCATCCGCTCTCGGCTCCGCACCGACACCCACCTGTTAAGCCCGGGCTAAAAACGCACTATCAAATTAACCCCCCTGGATCTGCGAGGTAAATCAAATGGAAATGTTTAGTGACTCAGAAGAACTCTTTTATTTAATTGTTTCAATTGCGAGGTGTTTTTTTTTTTTGATTTTTATATTTTTCGTTGCAAAACGACATTGTTAGTTACATTGTGCGGATTTTATTCTGAAATTCTCTTCACGAATAAGGCTTTTTATTTTTTTTAGCGTGCCATGGCACATGCAGGCAGATAAGCATCAAACGGGCTTGTGGGTCGTTGGGCATTTGTACTTAGGCCTACATCTAAGCTCGTTGATCAATTGAATTTAAGCCTCTTGAGCGGTCCGGGCGAAACCTGCTGACACATGCGCCCCTGCCTTTTTGTGTGCGCACACACCCGGTTAACCCGCTCCGGCTCGTTCCGCTCTGCGACTAAACTGTACCCTGCGTGGGTCTGATATTATATTAAAGTCCTGCACAAAAAAAAAATAAATAAATAAATAAAAAAAAGTACACACCCCGTGAATGTATTTTTAGCAATGAAATATTTAAAGGGCATCTGATCTGACGCATCGGATTAATTATAGATTAATATAGAGACACCTGCTCTTAGGTCGATAAGACGTTTCCGTTATGCAACGATGCTTATTTAGAATCAATGAGATTCTCAGTCTCTTGATGTACAATGTCCCATTATTACTGTCTTGTAGATCCTTTTTGTTTCCTATTTGTCCTTTTAGATAGTAAATTAAAGGAGTTGATAAAGGACGTATTAAATCTATCTATCTATCTATCTATCTATCTATCTATCTATCTATCTATCTATCTATCTATCTCTCTCTGTCTATCTGTCTATTTATCTATCTATCTGTCTGTCTGTCTGTCTGTCTATCTGTCTGTCTATCTATCTGTCTGTCTGTCTGTCTGTCTGTCTGTCTGTCTGTCTGTCGATCTATCTATCTATCTATCTGTGAGAAAAAGAAGAATGTCAGGAACAGAGAAAAAAAGATTTGCCCAATATCCTCCATCCTATTTCCTACAATTATCTTAAGCTGTTGTGACAGACCAGCAATCATAAGAATCAATGAAAAGTGCATTATCATTTGTTGAGGTTAATGTTAACACAATTTTTCAAAGAAGTGCAAGTGAACAGAGGCCTAATGTGCTCTGTTAGGACGGTTAAAGCAATGCTGAAAGGAGTGTTATGGAAAAACTTTTTTTTTTCATGCATTTATTATGAGTTGAGTAAGCCCATGCTCTAGCATATAATGTGACACAGCATAATGCAAATCCCAAACTAGACAGCTCTCACGTTCTGTTTTTAACATATCTAGCAAGGACGCAACACCCCGAGAAGTCAATAGGGTGTTGAACATTGTTACCTCGGGGTTCAGTTCAGACATCATTGGCCTGAGAGATTTGTGCCCATCAACAGTTTGGAGGTTATCATGGTAGAGGTGTGTTTCAGTAGATCAGAAGAGTATGGGTACTGAGTAATCCATCCCGAGAGCACAAAATTAGTAAACAGTGTAGCTCCTCATGCTAATGGTTACACTGATAGGTCTGATATGGCCTGTAATTCAATTTGGGTGGTCCTGACAGACTTTGACTGTCTTGCCTCTCTCTCTCTCTCTCTCTCTCTCTCCCTCTCGCCCTCTCCCTCTGTCTGTCTGTCTCTCTCCCTGCTGCAGTATAATCAAGACCAAAGGCAGAGCCATGGAGGTTGTAACACATTTTCTGAATGACACTGTAGAATTTTACAAATGGAGCCTTACTATAGCAGGTAAGATCTTTACAATCACTTGTTTCTAAAATGCACAAGAGCTGTGTTTCTCTTCAGATACATGCTGATAGTAAACTAATGTCTTGCATCACTGGCTTCATAATCACAGTTGGATGATTATGATTATTGAAAAATGTCTGAAACTTATTCACGTCAGTGGGCATTGTTTTCGGTAATTCTTATGGATTAAGATAAGATTTTAGTCACCATCTCACTTGTAGAGATAGGGGTGGGCACAGAAAAGAAAAGCCAGATCAAACAAGTTCCCAGTTTCACAATATTATGAGTACATTATGAGCATTTGTTGGATTTATTGATGTGAAAGCTTAACTACAATGCTTAGCATTCAGTTTTTTTTCGCCTCCAACTGGTTTTGATAACAAGGTTAGACCTGCTCACGTGGTGATGTCCTTGGTACTGTCCCTTTATCGTTGCAGTAAGGCTTTTAAGTAAATTATCATCATTACTTATAATTACTGACTAACATCAACAGAAACAAAAGGGCCAAAAGTGTGAAATTGTAAAAGTTCTGGATTTTACCAGAATTTATTGTTTAATTTTTTGTCAGAGTACCACAATGTAACTTATCTTGCATATACTTACCTGATACACTTGTGTCACACTGAAGTGTCAAGTTGTCTCCAGTTGTGTGTATGTAAGGTTAACTTTAGAAAGTAAGCTTAATGCTGTGTGCATTACATTTGTGATAACTTTCACGGTTGTCGTTCAGTCGCCTCGCTGTCATTTCTCATTTTTTCCCATCGCTGACATTAACCCTTTTTTTAACATTAACCCCCCTCCAGACAAGAGGGTGGAGAACTGGCCGATGATGTCATCTCCCCTCCCCACACTGGCCATTAGCTGCCTGTACCTGCTCTTCCTGTGGGCGGGGCCTAGATACATGCAGGACCGCCAACCCTACACACTGAGGAGGACCCTCATAATCTACAACTTCAGCATGGTGGTCCTCAACTTCTACATCGCCAAAGAGGTCAGTACCGCTGCATGCTTAGCCGTGGAAGG
This sequence comes from Istiophorus platypterus, assembly GCA_016859345.1. Classification (NCBI taxonomy): domain Eukaryota; kingdom Metazoa; phylum Chordata; class Actinopteri; order Istiophoriformes; family Istiophoridae; genus Istiophorus; species Istiophorus platypterus. The sequence continues at coordinate 9,642,533 of CM029133.1, read as the reverse complement.
ACATGATGATCATTAAATACGCCTGCCCATCAATGTAACATGAATGGCTGGCTGGCATGACTTGACTTTCATGCAATTAAAGGGAAATTTATTATTAAGTACTTATGAATGCGAGACAACCTCTACAGGTAAAACAGTGAGTTTGTTTCACATTATATCCTTTAATTCTCGTAAAATTAAAGTACAAGTCCCCCCAAAAAAAGTGATTTCCTTCATACATTGAATAAAAACTTGCTTATATAAATAAGTTGTTTCGACCTGAGCTTCTCTGCCCAACAAGTGAGAAGATGTTCAATTTAATCTTTCCTATGTGGAAGTAGCTTGTGTTCTTTTGCGGCTACTTCTTTTGATTCCCATTATTAATCATGCACATTTAGCTTGTTGCATGTTTTCAGGGAGCCTCAAAGGGTACTTTTTTTCCAGTGTACTTATTGCTTGACAGAAAGAACGAACCACTTCCTAACATTTGGGTCACTCTAATATGAAATTTAAGTGGTTCAACAGTAAATTTAGAGTGTTACCGATTTTATTTCTTTTTTTCCCTCAGAAGAAGCTGTAGCAGTTGCTGCAAAGTGCTAAACACAGGATAGACTCTAACAATGATCTCCGATCCTGAGAAGGTTTTTTAGAGAACTGAAAAATAATAAATATAATTAAAATAAATAAATAAAATAAAATAAAATAAGAAACTTGGATAATTAACATGAAACAAGTGGTTTAGTCATTTAGCTATATCTGCGTTGCAGTCATCCTCTGATGTTTTCACCCTGCTTGGCTGAAAAAGGGGGATTATTGGTTTTTAATTTGTTTAAATTATTTGTGTCTTTTTCGTCTCAACCTTGTTCTTGTTCTTTGTGGTCTCTCATCAGCTCCTACTAGGCACTAGAGCGGCTGGGTATAGCTACCTCTGTCAGCCCGTCAACTACTCCAATGATGTCAACGAAGTCAGGGTGAGCTACCCCCAGCACACACATCACCGAAACGAATCTGTGCACATCCCATACCTGTGCACAAATTCACACACCTCTGTACACAAGCAGGAAACAGAGGGAGGATTAACAGGTAAAAGTTTATATCGCTGGTGATTTCAGGACAAGGAGGGTTTGGCCCTACAATCAGAGAGGCGGGAGTATTGGTCTCGCCACCCTAAAACTCCACCCCGTCTTAGGTCTTGCTCTTTCATGATGGCATTACTGAGAGTTAAGAGGTGCCACTGTGCCATGGCTTAGACAGTAACCTTGTGTACTATGTGCATTTGTGTATCAGACAGGGACAAATATAGCAGAGTTAAATAGGAGAGCACAGAGAGATGATTTGTGACATGGTGAGTTGGGACAGTGGGGTGTCTTAAACCGAGAAGATCTCTTCACCTCATTTTAGAGTTAAAATTTTAACTGAATATCCACTCTGAGACCATAAATTGTCATCCTATCCTTTCTCAGAGAAGATAGCTCTACTCTTAGTGTTATTATACAACAGAAATGTGGATATCAGGCAGGGATTTATGCAATTGGTCGTTTTTTTACATGACTTTTCTCCCTTTTTTCTTTTTCATTATTCTTTACTCTGTTTCACAAATATGATCGTGAAAACAGCTCCCTGCAGTGGAGTAATTATTAGCAATGCTTCCCTTTACATGACAGGAAACGGACAGCAGCTGGAAAGAGATGAATGGGACCTTAGATGACTGAATTGAAGGACTGTGTGCGGAAATGTCTGCAAATTGTGTTCAGACTTAAGCTGTCATTTATCAGAGAGGCAATCGCACACTGTGTTGTTGGCGTCATGAGATCCACCACTGTCTACCGCAATAATTCACTCTGCCCCATTTATGCCTTTAGATAGCATCTGCTCTTTGGTGGTACTATATCTCCAAAGGAGTGGAATACTTGGATACAGTCTTCTTCATCCTGAGGAAGAAGTTCAACCAGGTCAGCTTCCTCCACGTCTATCACCACTGCACCATGTTCATCCTCTGGTGGATTGGTATCAAATGGGTCCCTGGTGGACAAGGTGAGGGAAAGAATCTTAATTTTTATGGTATCCAGCTGTTAAATGTCTTACATCTTCAAACAACTGGCTTATGAAGACTGGCTTTCAATTGCATGTTAATCATTTGTAAATAACATGACTACCATCACATCTGATACAAATTTAACACTTTCCACAGCATTTTTTGGTGCAACCATCAACTCTTTAATCCACGTCCTCATGTACGGTTACTACGGCCTGGCAGCACTGGGACCTCATATGCAAAAGTACCTCTGGTGGAAGAAATATCTCACCATTATTCAGATGGTAGGTATTAACTTTATGCTTTGTGGATTTATATATATATATATATATATATATATATATAGATATATAGATATATATATATATATATATATGTATGTGTGTGTTTTAATTCTATGGGTGTTGTAAAAACATGTATTTTTGCATAGGTGTCAAAAAAAATTGTAAACAGCTTCTTAAAAAACATCATTGTATTTGCATTGATTCTACTCTTATACTTGTCAAGTCAAAATATTGCAGTCAGTTCTCTGTTTTAAGAAAATCGGTTAAGTTGTGACAATTCTTAGTTTGTCATTGATTTCTGTCTATTTCAGCGATTGATTCCTATATAAAAAGTTATTTTATTTACATATATTAAAATGAATTTCCTAACAAAAACAACATATAGACTATGACAACTTAAAGGAAAAACAAACATTAAGTCTCTTAGGAAAGTGTGACACCACATGATACCAGGGCAACTTCAATGTGCCTTGATATTGATTCTACAAGTCCCTGGAACTCTACTGGAGGGTTGGACACCATTTTTCCAAAAGATACATGCCTGTTGCATTGGGTTGAAATCTGGTTACTGGGAAGGACATAGCATATCGAACCAGTGACCCCTTGTTCCCTATGGATGGGGGCATTGTCATCCTGGAAGAGACCAGTCACATCAGGAGAGAAATGTTTCATCACAGGACGAAGGTGATCACTCAGATCCACTTTGTATTGATTTGCAGTGACAATTCCCTCTAGGGGATCAAGTGGAAGCCAAACCACTGAACTCACAAATGTGTATTAATCTTTGTAATGAGGTGTTTGTGCACTGTGAGCCTACTATAATATCCCTCTCTATGTGATGGTAGACGGACTGTTGTTGCTGTCGGTCTGATCACGTCCTGCACTGACATTCTCATTTCCTAGAGGAAGAGTTGCTCTTCTAATTTCTCTACATATAACACTAATGCAAGAGCATCATGTTCACCAAATGTGCTGTTGACCACAGTTTTCTACCCTATTTACTGACGACTTCCCCATAGATATAAAGCAGATGTCACTTTAGTCACTGTTGCTATTGAAATATCAGCCAGCTGTGCAGTCTCTGTGACTGAAGCTCCTGCCGTCTGATCTTTTCCTCTTCCCATCGTGAGACAAAACCAAAATGATTTACTCAGGTTTTTCCTTTCATTTGTCACCAGTCTGCAATTCATGCATGAAGGAAAATGCTTTAAACAATACATGGTCACACCAATGATTCATTGTTTTTTATGTGGTACATTCCACAAATCTGTTGCATTTTTACTTAGTTTCTGGCTGTTTTTTAACATGTGTCTACATTTTGTGTGTTCACCAGATCCAGTTTCACGTGACCATTGGCCATGCCGGCCATTCCCTCTACACTGGCTGTCCATTCCCCTTCTGGATGCAGTGGGCTCTGATTGGCTACGCCGTCACCTTCATCATCCTCTTCGCTAACTTCTACTATCACGCTTACCGAGGCAAACCTTCCTCCTCGCAGAAAGGAGGCAAGCCCGTCACAAATGGCACTTCTGTGGTAACTAACGGTCATAGTAAAGTGCAGGAAGTGGAGGATAACGGAAAAAGGCAAAAGAAAGAAAGAGCGAAAAGGGAGTAAATGAGCAAGAGGGGCTTGCTTGGTGATAAACAGAAAGAATAAAGTTGTTTTAAGCACCAGAGAAAGAGGGGGTAGGGGAGGAATAAACAGAGAGTTAAAACCAGACGACCATCCTTGCAAATAATGTAGACGGATGTGATTTGTGACCAACTTGAGAAAGTGAATGGATAGCAGTGTGTATTTGTGGGTGTGTCTGTAATGGTTTCTGGTTTTGAGAAGAAAGAGGGGTGTTGGTTTTCTCCATAACATTTTTTTAAATCAAGAAAAGCAAAACTGCTGATCACGTAGGCTCTGTGCTCTTCTGTCCAACTTTATTTTGGACCCTAATAGGACCAAAATATTAAAGGACCTACAACCTGCTCAGCATCCACTATCTTATCAACCAAAGTTCACCTCCAACTTTTGTACTCTGAAATCCAGTATTGTTTTAACTGAAAGCTTAAATAGTCTTTACTATGCTGATTTATTTTCTAGTGCTCTAAAACAATTTTAATGGTTTCAACTGTTACCAGCAAAGGAACATGCAAAGGTTTATACCAAAGGTTTTTTTCTTGGTTTCAGGGGGAATCTTTGTTTACGAATACTTAAGAGTTGAACAAGGTTAGCAAATAAGAAATCACAGTACAAAATTCTCGCATCTGCCATCTGATGAATTCAATTACTTCTATCAATCCAGCATTTCATGGATTTTACATTTCTTTGCTGTCTCGGACTGATATAACTGTGCTGCATTTACATAATGACATGTTATTTTCGTTGTGTCTCTTGTGAATTTAAAAACTGGTTTAAGAGGGAAGGGCTGTAGTTTCTTTTAGAATTTATGCAAATTTGTGGGTATCTTTGTTATAATACATATTTTTTTGTGGGTCCTCAAGATTTATTTCTTTTTGCTGTGCGATGTAGCTGAGGTGCAAGAAAAAGAGCTTGAAGTTCAGCTCAGTATTATCTCACTGCCACGTAGGACTGAAGGGAAACTCATCCTGATCCTTTTCTTTTTTTTCTTTTTCTTTTTTAAATGAAAACAAATGGTAACTTCATTGTCTTATTAAAGTGAAAGCAAATCAGCTTCTGGCTGCACATAACTGAAATAAAGACCAGCACCCCATAAACTATGTTTGTGTGTCTTTATGTTAGTTTTTGGTGAGAGTATGTGTATACAGACTATTAAACTTGCAAATTACTCATAAACCAGCTACTTTACTACTAAAGCAATGCTGCACTCAGCATCTAAAAATTGAGATATCACCCATTGAACCCAGTCTCAGGCTGAGATATTGGCATTTTCTCCCTCTTCCCTTCTTCAATCCTAGGATCTGCAGGATGTGAAGATCTATACAGGCATGTGTGTGAGAGAGAGGGGCAGAGGTAGGCTGTGTCTTTGGCCTGTCCAGACAGATCTGCCCTAATCTTTGGGGGTAAATTGGCTTTAGCTTCAAAAGAGCTTATTTCCACGTCACTCCATGAGTTGCCCAGGAAAGCAGGTCACTGGAAGAGAAGCCTCCACTAAGCTGCCATCAGGTCGCTACTGCTCTAAAACTGTATGGATTAGTTAACATTTGGCCTTCAAATAGTGTTGATTTACGTTACTATACATGTACTCCCATGTGATCAAGACAGCAAAAAAGCCCTGCACATTCTGGCTCCAAGTATCAGTAAATTTGGGATTTATTTTTTAATTTTTTTACAAGAAACAGCTAAATGAAATTAGTGCTGCAAATTCAATATACTGGTTCATTTCAGGAATTTAGTCCTCCCTCTAATCCACATTTTTTTCACACACTTGCCATCCACATCTTCACCACCTATGAAAAACACACTAAAACCCACTGCTTGTTTTTAAGTCACTTTTAAAATATTTTTTATGCTTTCATTAAGATGGGGACAGTTAGGACAGACAGGGAAACGTGGGGAAAGACAGTAGTGGAATGACAGACAGCAAACGGCCGACCGTGAGCCTAATCAGAGACTCACTGCTCAGGGCATTTACCAGCCTGGGGCATGCACCCTAAATACTCACCTATCAGGTCACCCCCAACCTGCTGCTGTTTGACCACATTGTGGATTCACTAATAGCATCTATTAAATTATTAACCCACTATCATGCTCATTCTGTTATTCCTTATACCCCATGTCTCAGGCTGCAATAACTTTTTCATGCCCAGCAAATACATTTGGTGTGTGTGTATGTATATATATATATATATATATATATATATATATATATATATATATATATATATATATATATATATTTTTTCTATTTTATCTTTTTCATCTATTTTTGATTGTGTGTTCTGGAAAGTTTTGCATTTTTCCTCAATGGTTCCTTAACTCACACACTTTTTTCCACTTCTGCCCCTCCTCCATCCTACTGTTCATGCACTACTTCACACTACTTTGTCTTATCCTGGTGCACCACCAGCTGTCTCTTCCCACCCATGGCATCATGGTAGAGATGGAATGAGGAGATGTGAATGATTGACTGGATGAGATGAGTGAGATGAGGTGTACTTGTCCTCCTCGGGGACGCTGAGGGATCTAAGCCAGGGACTAAGAGGATTGCAAAGGGCCGAGGCTTTTCCATCAAAGACATTTGGCCCAGGTCACTATAACCTGCATCCCTGCTGCTGCTGGTACATATGTGCCCAAAGTCCACGGTCTGTGTGTGCATATAGGTTTGTGTGCACATTTGTGTGCCCGTCCATGGTTAACTAACAAGTGCACTTTGATATATAATTTCACATAAATATATCCCAATGCAACACTCTTGGCAAACAATATTTTAGTGTAAAACAAATGGCTGGTTCCTAAGAATGTCATTTTGTCCTTGTCTTTCATAATGGACCACAAACCAATAAAGGCCTAGAGTTTTAGTAGCTGACCAAGACACCCAGTCTTCTGAGAGGGCAAGTCTGTTGGAGGGTGAAGGGTCAGTTTGCAGGGGTTAAACCCTTGCAAACCCGACCCATCACTCACTCATCTCATTAGCAATTATATGACTAAGGAGCTCATTCTAGTCTAACAGGGTGGAAGCAGTCAGCATTTCACTGGCTCTCCGCCTGTGTGGCACAGATTGCCTTCAGAGTGTGTGTGTGTGTGTGTGTGTGTGGGGGGGGTTATGTGTGAAGAGCACCCTCTGCTGGGTCTGAATTTAGTCAGCTCCTGTATTTTATCTGAGTCAGATACAGATGAGATGAGATGAGGGGCCACATAATTGTGATGGCTGGGAAAACAAATATGGGTGAGACATCTTGTATGTGCACACCTGAGAGCATTATGTATTCAAGTCAGCACTGTTAAGAAACAAGAGTAGTAATGTTACTATTAAAACAATGCAATTGAAAGCAAGGTCATTCAAAAAGTTTTCAAGTGAGTATGCAAATTTTAAGACTTTTTTCTTTTGCTCTAATGTTTGCAAGCCACAAGTTATGGCTGATAGCTCCAGAAACCTTTTTTTTGGTGTGTGTGTAAATAGTGTTTACTTGTTTGTAATGATTCCAACAGTATATACCGATAAGTGAAATAAAAAACTGAGTAATTCATTTAGCTATTTGTAAAGGAAGCCATCTATCAGTCAATTGTAAAACGTTTATAACATCAACAGTATTCTGCAGGAGCATGTGTAAAATATTCAGAAAACGTTCATAGGGTGTGAACCGGTGCAGTTTGTGGACCTTTTATTTGTCAACCCTCTGCAAAACAGTACTTAACTGCGTGCTGGAGGTCGGGCCGAGCCGCTTCCTGGTATCGGACGTGCGTCCCTACGTCACATGGCCCGTTCCGCCGCGGTACCTGGCGTTGCCCCGCGTCAGGATGCGGCCATTACGGGGAAAAGTCTCTGAAAACGCGTTTTGTCGGGACTTTTTTAATAATTCAGCTCGTCCGGTGACCCGCGGCGGACCCTCGGCGTCCCTGGGTGAGAGGAGCGGGCCTGAGGTTGGGCCACGGGTCAGGATGAGCAGGTCGGAGAAAAGCGGCATCTAGTGGCTCAGCTGCCGGAAGCGTCGTCCTCCGGATTAAAGTGTTTTATCTAATTGAAAGAGGGATCGAAACTTGAATCGACCCGAGATGAGTGATTAAAAAAAGTCACAGTATATTTTGTTAATTTTTCCCTTCAGTTTGAAACTGTGTGCTCCGGGTTCGGTTCAATGGAGGATGAAGCCTGACGCCAGCGGCGCTGCAGACCCTCCATCATCATCGTCAGCATCATCAGCAGACAATAACGCAGGGAGGAGGAGGAAGAGGAGGAGGAGGAGGAGGAGGAGGCAGAACCGGATTCCCTCGCCGGCCAGAGCCCACGAAGGGGCGACCAGGCGAGCTCCCGGACACCCAGGCGGGCGAAGGTCCCCTCACCGCGCAGGGGAGGAGCAGAAACAACCGGGGCGAGGCAGAGCCCGAGGTCGGCCGACGGAAGGGAGAGGGAGCCCGAGAGCCGCGGCGGCGGGGCAGCTGTTCACCCGGGCGGTGCTGAAGCTGATCGGGTCGAAGCAAACAGGGCGGATGCTGCCGGGGAAGAGGCGACAGATTTATCCGCAGCTGCCCGTCGGGCCACCTCTCGCCTCCCGTGCCACTCCAGCAAAGGTCCGTCGTCCGCCAAAGCCTCGTCTTCCTTTCCCCTGAGAGCGAAAGAGAAGAAGCCGGGAGAGGAGGAGGGCGGCCGCAGGGAGGGAGGCGGTTGGGTCCGCGGGCTGCGGAACGGGCCTCGGGTCGGGTCGGGTCTGCGGAGAGGACGATGCTTGCAGGCTGAACCGATCCACCTCCATCTGCAGAAGAGACCGGAGAGAAGCGGTGCGAAGATGCAAGACGAGGCGGACAAGATGGGCGCGGAGGAGGAGGCCGCTCGGGGAGAGCCGGAGCCGGCTGCAGAGGCGACAGAGGCGGGGTCCGTGACACAGCAGGACCAGGCCCTGCAGGATGAGATGGAGAGACTGCTGGAGGAAAATGAAGATCTCAAGGTCTGATACAGATTTCTTTTTTTTTTTTTTTTTATGATGGCTGGTGCTCAGTCATCAGCGGGGAGATATCTAAAATATGGTAGATGAAAAGACAATGGTTCACCTCGCTAGAATTGTAGCAAAGCAGTCGACATTTGCTTCTGCACATTGGGGTGGTGAAAAATGTTTGTATTTAAAGCCCGTGGGCCCCTAAAACCCTTTATTCTGGACTGGGCCTTGTGTTTGAAAAATACAAATATATATACCAACTGATTTGTCTTATCATCCTTCATGTCTAGACCAAACATGCGAAGCATGGACCTAAAATGAAAAATACACTGGCTACAGATCGATCTGCAAGGATCAATAATATCTGGTGTTCAGAGCTGACAGCATTTGCATTGCATGTAGATGACATATTGGCACTTGCAGGAAATGTATGTGGAATAAATTTTGGCAAAATAAAAAACAAAATCATGTAACTGATATCTAGAAATGATTAAAATTATGATTATTGTGGGTTTCTTTTCTGAAGTTGACTATATTTGAATAATGTCCTGAACATCCATCACTCCATCCTTGGAGTCAGATTTTAAAATAAATCATTTAAAACAAACCAATCCTAATCTAGACTACATATATCACATACTGTAGTTTTGAAACATACGGTAAATCCTTGCTGTGGCCCCACCAGTGTGAGATTGAAGAGATGAGGACCGAGATGGACGAGATGAGAGACACTTTCTACGAAGAAGACACTTGCCAGCTACAAGACATGAGACGTGAGCTGGAGCGAGCCAATAAAAACTGCCGGATCCTGCAGTATCGTCTGCGGAAGGCGGAGAGGAAGAGACTGCGCTACGCCCAGACGGGAGAGATCGATGAAGAGCTGCTCAGGAGTCTGGAGCAGGACCTGAAGGTGGGGGGGGTGCTTGACTGTGTGTCTGTTTTGATGCAGTTTTCACTCCACTCATTATTTTTTCTTATTAATATTTTTTTGACTTGTTTTATATTATCTTATTTTTTCATTCCAAGGATGTGTCACTGCAACAGGTGAAAATATTGCATTTCTAAAACGCAAATTTTCACAATCTAAGACAAAACAGAACAGTTGTAGCTTAACTCCCATGCATTTCATTGGTGAACAAATTATTTTAGGAACGTGTTAAAAGCTTATTTAACTTTAATTCATGAAGAAAGAACAAGAATATCGCAGAACCTGGAGTTTCAGGTAGGGAGCAGCTATTCTAAAGTTAAATTTTCATGTTTTCTAAAGGAATGCTTTCATAAGTTCAGTTTCCAGGTAAATCACATTATAATCCCTGCAGGTCGCGAAGGATGTGTCTGTGAGGCTGCACCATGAGCTGGAAAAAGTGGAGGAAAAACGTACAAAGACAGAAGAGGAGAATGAAAAACTGAGACAAAAACTCATAGAGGTGGAAGTGACCAAACAAGCTCTGCAGAATGAACTAGACAAAACCAAAGAGGTAAGTAAATACATTAAACCACATCCATCTACATTACATCCTTTAATGAGAACAAATTAATGGAAAATGATGTGCTGCTTAAGCCACCATATGGCCCGGGATCTTCTTGTTTATGTATAGTGTACTTTAATCTGAGCTGTGAATACTTGAATTCATTTTTTAAAATGGAGATTGCTTTTGTTGTAATAATCAAAGTTGAACAAAAGAGAACTGTAAAATGATATGATGTTGGCTCACAAATTTTAAATTACAGCGTTGTTTTAATCAAAAAGCTATAAACCATCACAAATCACACAAACATTAGAAACATTGATCTTTCAATTTACTTTCTTCTATTAGTCTCAAAAAAGGAGAGGAAGCAAGGACATCCAGAAGACAGACAAGAAAGCAGCACAGACTCCCACTGAGGTGAGATATCGTAACAAAATAAAGAAATTCTATTGTGTCATTTTTTTCTCTTTTCCGCATAAACAGTCACATTGTCCAAAGTCAATTAGAGAATAATTAGATAAGTATCCCTCAGCCACCTTTGTGCAGTCTTGCCATGGATATATATGAATAAGGCTTAATAAAATACATAGTTCCTGCAGGTTTAGCTCATGTCCTTATGTAATGTAGTTGAGTCAGACATTTTGCTTTTCACCTCAGGTTACAACAGACCAAAGAAAGTACCCCAGTCATTTAAAAGAAAAGTATATTTAAAAAGTGGAGTGATTGTGGAATTCTTAGTAGATTCAGTCATCCGCTTGCATCCAATGATAAATAACGTATTGGCTCGGAAACACTGTGGCACAAAATCTTCTCTCTAATCTCAAATCCCTTCATCTTTATGTCTTATTGCAGAGAGCAATTCTCTGAAATTCAGGATTAAGTTTTACCCTTTTCTCCTTAAATGCACATTTGTATTTACTCTCTGTGCTCCAGGAGGACAATGAGGACCTTAAGTGCCAGCTAGCATTCATCAAAGAGGAGGCCGTGCTTATGAGAAAGAAGACGGCCAAGATTGACAAAGAGAAGGACCGACTAGAGCAAGAGCTGCAGAAGTACCGCTCCTTCTATGGAGAACTGGACAGCACCCATCCTAAAGGAGAGGCTGGGGGGCCACCCACCACCCGGGAGTCAGAGCTGAAGCTACGGCTCCGCCTGGTGGAGGAGGAGGCCAATATCTTGGGGAGGAAGATAGTTGAGTTGGAGGTAAGAGCAGGCAATGCTATGTGGGTAGGGTTTGAGTGGAAGTGATGTGATTTTGGAGCCGATCTCCCATCTTTTCCACAGGTTGAGAACCGAGGCCTGAGGGCCGAGCTTGATGACCTCCGAGGTGAAGGAGAAGGAGCTGGAAGCTCTGGGTGTGGGGCAATGGGTGGGCCGGGCACAGGGCGAGGCCTAGGGGATGATCTGACGGAGCTCCGCCAGCAGCTGCAGTTGGTGGAGGATGAGGCGGAGCTTCTTAGGAGGAACCTCGCCGATGCTGAGGAACAGAACAAGAGGGTGACTGCAGAGCTGAACAAGTTACGGTTCAAAGCCGGCACCCACGAGGGAGGTGCCAGACATGGAGGAGGAGTCACAGGAGGTTCGGGGATTGATGGAGCAAAGGCTGAAGCCCTGCAGGAGGAGCTGAAGGCAGCAAGGCTACAGATTAATGACCTAAGTGGAAAGGTATGGAAGTTTGATTGAATATATCGATCATTTTCCTTTTGATTATCCATCCATGGACCTTATGCAGCTTACTTGGCTAAAAAGTTTCTTCTTGTTGAAATCTTTGCTCATTATGTCTTATTTGTAAAATACTTATTACAATATGTTATTACTGTACATCCCACTCTCTTTCTTCAGGTAATGCAGCTGCAGTACGAGAACCGTGTGCTCCTCTCCAACATGCAGCGTTACGACCTGGCCTCCCATCTCTCCCTGCGGCCCAGCCCACGGGACAGCGACGCAGAGAGCGATGCTGGCGGCGCGACAAGTGGCCGTCGTGAGAGCGACGAAGACTCCACCTCTTCCCGCCTCCTCCCACCTCACCGCAAACGCGAGGGCCCTGTGGGCGGGGAAAGTGACTCAGACGAGGTCAGAAACAATAATGGCAGCAGCCGTTGTCTGACGCCCACAAGGGGCCTCTACACCCCAACAGGGCCAGAGGGCGCCGCCTCCTCCCCCCTGACCCGCTTCCTACCTGGCGGCCGATGCAGCCTGCGTGAAAGGCAACAAATGATCGACATCCGCGTGGAGGCGGAGAGGCTCGTCCGGACCATCGACCGGCTCATCGCTGACACGGCCACCATCATCTCGGAGGCAAGGGTCTATGTTTCCAACGGCGACCTGATGCTTGGGAGAGGAGGGGAGGAGGGTGGAGAAGATGATGGGAGCAGGATCAGGGAACATGAGCTGCTTTATCGCATCAACGCCCAGATGAAGGCCTTCAGAAAGGAGCTGCAGGCCTTCATAGACAGACTGGAAGTGCCGAGGCTGGAAGACAGAGAGACAGAGGAGCCGCTGTCGGTGAGAGACAGACAAAAAATGGATGAGTTTCATGGTGGCATATGAAATGTCTCATACAAGTTAATGCTGATTCTGTTTCTTCCTTTTTCTCACTTAATCCAACCTCTTGTTTCTCATCTGCTATGGTTTACCATCCAGATGTTCCAGCCCATCATATTGCTCATCCTCATCCTTGTGTTATTCTCATCCCTCTCTTATGCCACAATCTTTAAACTAGTCTTTCTTTTCACTCTTTTCTTTGTTCTGTGATGTACGCCTCCCTTGATTACATCATCCCTTGTTTGTTTGTTTGTTTGGTTTTTTTTTGCTCTGTTCTGATTTTCTTTCCTACCCACATCATTTATTGCCAAGGTAACCAAAAGCACAGAAAAAATCTCAGCACTTGCCACGGCTGCACTCACATTCAAGGAACTGTGGCTAGATTCAACACTGGAGTCCACATTACCCATAACACAATGTGTTATGTCTGCATCAGAAGGTGAGTTACAGAAACTTTAGTTAGTTGATGCTTCCCTATAATAACTATAAAGATTATAAGCTCTAGATGAAAAGTGCCTTTGCTATTTTATGGCATTACTTAAATAAAATTGAATTGAATTCCCTAGTTCCATAAAAGTTTGCACTGTTCTGCCTTTTTCACATATCTGACGTTTGTAGTGTAGTAAGTTGAGAAAAAAATATACAATGGGCCATTATCATAATCATTTTGGAAACCATTTGACTAAGGGAAACAAAGCCCAGTTTTAGTGGGGAAAAGATTGTTGCATGAAGGCAGTCAATGATAGGGAAGTGGTCTCATGATATGTCCTTTGTATCCGGAATGTTAGCAGCAAGTGTCAACTCCAGGGTCCATGTGGTCCAGCTCCTTAAGGATCTCTTCTCCATGTTGGCTTACGTCTGCCCTAAAGTAGTAGTTCTTCCTTTTGAGAAAGAAACTTATTTGCTCTCTCGCTGAGAATTGGACAAGATTGGCACAATTGTCCTATCTACAATAAATGTGCCACTAGAGCCAGCACCAGATTATTTTAGTTCAACATAAAGACTGGAAAAGGGGGGAAAAGCGTGGTTTTTGTTTTTAATTATTTTTTTTTGTTTATTTCCACCAATTACACAAATGAGATCAATGGGGTTGATTAGCCAGCTGTGGAGGTGCTACTAGGCAGATTTTTGTTGTTTCTGTTGTTGTTGCTAGCTCTAGCTTCATATTCAGCTTACACAAGTTTTAGAGAATTCTTAAACCCAAAGGGAAAACCAGTCACTGTTGCTAATGAGGACCCCGAGAAGCGGTTGAAAACCACAAAAAACTAGTGAGTAGCCCTTTAAATTGAGATTATGTGTTTATATATAATGTAATCTCTTACATATATGATTATATTCAGTTTGACAATGAAAAAATTAATACATTAGACAACAGAATCTGATGTGGGCAAGAAAAGCTACAGTGCGAACAAAGACGTAGCTACACAGTTTTAATGACAAGACTGTGTCGGAGGAAAAATAAATTGCCTTTCGATTAAGTTTAATGACGCCACTAAATATATTTTCTCTCGTAATGGTTTATGATGAAGGCTTGTCCTCTTTGTTTTTCAGAACAACAATTCCTGCGCCATCGTGCTGTTGTTGCCTCAACATAAAGTAAGGACAAAGTTTGTTTTCATCCCTCTTCTTAACCCCTGAAGGATTTGCTGTGTATTAGGGACCACAACAGGTGGAGGAATGATGGAGGTGATCCAGAGGCTTCAAACTGGAAGGAATTCTGATGATCACGTCAAGCAACAAATGTCAGACTGTGCCCGAGGGGGGACCCAAAATTCCCAACAGGACCCCTGATTAGAGGCAGGCATTAGTAATTGATGGTGTGGCAGATGACCAGTAGCAACTGTTTACAGACGTCACTGCAGCAGGATGAGTCAAGAACACTGTCACAGGTTCAGGTTACTCAAGAACATTGTATGAGATTTCACACATTTTGCTCTTTTGCAGCATAAAATATGCAAAGCATTTGTGTTGATTGTATAACCTGAGTATCTTTTTCCAATATATGCCATGAAATATTGTAAAACATTAACAACTGAGATCATGTGAAGTTTACAACCGATTGACTTAAAAAACTGAAAATAATTTTTAAAAATGACTTAAAAATGTTGTCAGACATGCAAGGCATGCACCTGGCAGCCTGGTTTCTTCATGACTGTCCTCATAAAGATATTATTTACAGTGACACATTATTACACACTGTGTCATCCACACACATTTGGCATCCCTCGGATAAAAAAGTGATTTACAGCAGTGCATGGTCACAAGACAAAATCTGCCTGAGCATCCTAAAGCAGAGTGGCAACAGAGAAGCCTATTGGCCAAGAGAGTGCAGCAGCTGAAATAGCTATGTAAACACTTTCCCTCTCTCTGTGAGCCCCCCAGTAATTATAGCCAGGTTGCAGGTGACGACAGTTGTCCCATCGAGACTTCAAATGCTGGAATAAATTTGACATTATGATATTTGATCCCGACTCCAATGTCGTGCCCACGTAAACACTGGGGGAGCAATATAAAGTGCTGGACACCGCAGCTGTGACAGAGGTTGTTTACCCTTTAAAGCCCAATGCTCTGGACGTTGCCTGTGAAAAACCCATGGTGGGACTAGGAGAAAGGGGCCCTTTAAATTCAGTCCTCGGGGTTTTACGTAATAGAGCGGCGGAAAGAAGTGAGGGGGGAGACGCACCGGCGAGAGCGGACTTAAACTGAATCAGTCGGAGAGGGCTAGAGCACAGGAACTAGACGAGGCTGAGGATTTATACTGGAGGGCTGAGAAAACCTCTATTTAGAGCAAGGTAAGGACAGCCGTTGAGGCCTTAGTGACAGATGTAATAGGAATTTCTTATGGTTTGGCACCATATGGGATGATTTAATTTAAAAAAAATTTTTTTAATATTATAGAAGCTGAAAATATTAAAATTAAGACAGGATGAATGGAAAATCCAGATGTTGTCATGTTTCAGTTAATTCAGTTTTTCTTTATTTTACTTTTACTTTATGATGTTGAGGTTGGGATGTTTTTTTATAGCTTCTTTGGCTTTGTCTCTGACGTAAGTTCGCTCTCTCTGTCCCAGTCCCATGCATGGAGGCAACGCAGCCAAGTTACTATGCATAGTTACAGGAATATTAATATCTGGACTCTTGCATCATAGGTGGGAGGGAAGCGACTGGCACATTCGGCCACTTTTGACCAGGATACTTGTCATATTTAATAATGGCAACAAGAATGACAAGAAAGCCTTGCTGACTCAAGTTTACAGGGTTTTAGGGATAAATCTGAGGGTCAGGTTATGAAAAGGACATTTTAAAGTTTAAATGCTGCATTTTGAAAAGATGTCGGTTTGTCGTAGTTGGCCAAATAGGGGAAAAAATAGCCGACAAAGCCCATTTTGAAGACATATTGTTGATGATGCATATATTGTATTTTAGGTCATCAGTCATTAATCTGCTCGTCCTCAAAGCCAAGACAAGCAGGCCTTAAATTTTGGTGGTAAACGGTATTAGATGCGGCTGGAGCACCATGCCTTCATGCATACCCCACTGACGCCATGTGTGCACCACTGGGTCAGGTTCCAAGAAAATGGCCAGCCCTGGGCATGCTTGACATTTTTTTCTTCCCATGTCGCAAGGCGCACAGAGGCAGGGCTGGAGGTCGAAATGACCAAGAGTCTAAACACTTGCAGTCATGCAACACTCTTGTCCACACGTGCTGCCTAGGTAGGCTTACATGCCCGTGAATTTTGGACAAGAATGCGAAAGGAGATGACTGTAAATATCTTGACCTTTGCAAGGGCAAGTGTCCAACATAACAAGTCATTCAATTCAGTGGGATGAAAAGGTTATGTGTGCTCCGATTCTGTTGTTTGGAGAGGTAGAAACAAATGACCAGGATTTAAAAAAAAAAAAAAAGCAGTAAAAGTGAAATTTCAAAACCAGATTTGTGCTTCGGTGACACAGAAATACATAGAAAAGGAGCTGAAAACAGGATTTGTTTTGCACTTTAAAAAGTATGCCAACCGCTAACAACCTTTTTTATCTCTTCTATGTGTTTGTCTTCATAGAGTTTCAAGGTCATCAATCCTCCCGTCCCCCACTGCTAACCCTACAGTGACCTCAGACATAAAAGTGGAACAAGAGAAGGGGGAAATTGCCATTTAAAAAGGCCTCTGGGTATTGAGTGGCCTGCATCATGGCAGCCATTGATCTGGAGCGTGGGCCGGAGCACAGCGGCCGGATCTGGGGGCAAGAGAGGCCAGAGCTGATGGACAACTTTGACTCTGAGATGCAGGAGTGGGAGGACCAGCTGCAAGACATCCAGAGGAAAATCGAAGAGGTAAAGATGAGAACATGATCCCCAGCTGCCATTTACCCTAAATTCAACATATACTGCACTGGAATGAGGACACATTAAACACAGAGGCTAGATCTATTTAGTGTAAATTTATTTTAGAAAAGTGGAAAGTTTGAGAGAGTGAAGGGGAATTTGATTTTTAAAAATGTTTTGAGGAGCAAGCCTTACCTCTGATACACCACAGTCAGTGTAATCAATCACACTTTTTTCTTTCTCCTCTTATTGATATGTACTGTACAATACTACATGTCCTGATGTAGAAATATGGAGGTAAAATTTAGTAGCCTGGGTTCATGGTTAATTACTTTCTTCATCTTCATTCATAAAATGAAATTACTCAGATTTTACATAAAAGATAAAGAAATTCACCTGCTTAAAATCACTAAGATTCATTCAGGAATCTGGGTTAACAATGATCCTCGAACATGACACTGTTGTGTCTCACGCATGTGATACTTGAGTGTGTCAACATGATAATGGTTTTTGTTTCGAGTTTAGAAAATGCATCTGTAGTGTCTGTATTAATTTGTGCAATTTGTGTGTATATGCGTTGCACATGTGTGTGCGCTCGGGCCCCGTAATAAACTACTGGCAGCAAATGGACTGACTCCACCTCGTGGCCCTGCTGGGGCAATGATACAGACAAATGTTAACAAGCTAATTAAACTGTGATGTGCTGACAGACGCATGGAACACACAGACACACACGCAGTTTCTTTCTTACCCGCACATACACACACATGCACACAGTCTGAAAGTGGATACTAAAGGAAGTTTAAAGGTTATGGGAAACAGATGCTTTTGTAAAGTGGAATAACATGTGTTGATCATAAATATAGGTTAGGTAGTGCAATGATGAAACTCGTTTACTGTGCAAACACAGTTCCTGTTGTTGAGCTGTGGATTGCTTATATTTATGTACCACATATGCATGAAGAATTACAGCTAATTAGGAACAACTTACCCAATTAAAAGAAAATCAGCAGGAAGTTGCCAATGGTTTCTTCTGTTTTCACTTTCAGTTGTACAATGAAGTTCAGGCTCGCAGAGGAGCAAACGATATCACCACTGACAACCAGAAAAATGGCAGCAAGTTGGAGTGTGGCCTTGGGCACCGTGGCAATGGCCTTTTTAATCCCGGCCATCACAGCAAGAATCACCCTGGAGCTATAAATGTGCCACATCACTACAGTAACGGCTGTAACTATAGCCCCAGTGGGTACAGCTACCCTGTGAGTCATCAGCGTGGCTATGGTTACTGCCACAACGACGGCGTCTCGGAGATTGGAGACCTATTGCAGGATTATTTGGGACAGGGGAAACAAATAAGCCGGAAGAACAACAGCGCTCGCCACGTGGTGAGTAGAGTAAAAGCAATTCAGATCATTTCCCTGCCTTATGCTTCTTCCTGTTGGCATTTGCACATCTGAGGAAACCAGATAGGTGGACATGATATGAGTCAGAGCTGGGGTTTGGTCAGGAACATATTGATTACAGTAAGCTGGTTCCTTCAAGTCTGCATACACAGACAGGTTACCAGATAGGAGTTAGTTTTAAATACTTTCACCCAACTCTTGCACTTTTCTAACTGCTGACAGAGCAGTTGAGAAGAAGGCCAAGACATTGACCGTCTTTCTGGTCCACATGAAGCGCCGCATGCACTGGCAACATTAAAAGTGCACTAGATCAGAATAGTTATAGCTGCGTTACATCGAGCGGTGATTGATGGTCAGTTGAGGTTATGTTTTGGTAAAAGGGAACCTGGCCAGTGATCCTGAAGTAGCACACTCTAATTTAAAGCTGTCAAATATAGTATGCAGGGGTTTAATCGTTTTTCCCGTCTGTCCTAGCACTTCAGTGACACAATCAAGGTGGGTCAGGCCATCCCTGCATACCAGGATGAGACCAGAAGGAGACCTGGAAATGACAGGTGGGAGGTTTCTTACTTGAGCCACATTCATGAACATTTTATAAAACGACACGTCAAGCTTATTTTATGTTTTTGCTTTTGTTTTTTTTGTTTTTTAAATCTGTTTGCTTTTAATGTTTATGTTCAACCAGGCTTGGTCAAGGGCAGTTTCCGTGCAGTTTTGAGGAGACTGAAAACAGGAAGAACCAAGTGTCTCACATGAGGAGCTCCCCCCGCAGAGAGAGTTCCCCCAACAAAGAAAACACAGGTGCCAAGCCCCCTCTTGGACAAAGGGAGGCTCCTGCTATGCAGCCACGCTCCCAGCTCCCAATTACAACTGCTGAATCTCCCGCTCTGGACAGGAAGTCCTTCAGTCCAGTCGTCCTGGGAGATAGAAAGTGCAGCAGCCCCTCTGTTCTGAGGAAGTTTGGAGCCATGCTGCAGGAAAACGAGGGCAAAACGCTCACTGATTCAGGAGTGGTGACCCACCAGGGACTGGCGCCAGACCCAAAGAGCCTCACCCCTGGCTGTCAACGCAGAGCTCTGGGAACTGCTGCAGTCGCCAGCAGGGCGCCCATGCGTGCGCCTACCCAGAGATGTCAAGCAGATTCGGACATGCTGACAGCAGAGATAGAGCGCGGCCAAGAATGGGGGTTAGTATCAGACTTTGGTAGACAGAACCAAAAGGATCACAGAGGAGGCTACAGCGGTTCTAAAGGGTCTCATCCCAGTCCCAAGCAGTCCCAGAGGAGACCACAGGTGGTGGGCAGCCCAAAGAGTAGACCCAGGATGAACAGTGGGTCAGAAAGAGATGGAGGAAGGAAGCCCGCAGCCCAACACGTGGAGCCCAAAATGGACTACAGGGTGTCAAGTGGTTCTCCTGCAGCTCAGAGGATTCAGAGGGCTGGGTTAGCAGGACAGGAGTTGCCAGATTGTGGCTGTGTGAGGGATGAAGGACTTATTGAGCTGCTGGACATGCTGGACATCCAACATGAGTACAGCTCCGCTCCCAGAACAGGACACACAATTTACAGACAGGAGCCACAGCAGGTAGGGTTCTCTTCTGTTTCATCATTTGATTAAGGCCAACATCACGAGCTTCATTTCTGAAATTTTAAAAAAGCAACTGATTAGGAGCATAAATTCTTTCATGCTTCTTTCTGTCCAGGTAAAACCAGGCGAGACCTCCCCGGTTAACTCTAAGAGGAGCTTCTCTCGTCCCGCTCGGCCAGCCAACCAGCGACCTCCCTCCAGATGGGCCAGCCGCACCCCGACTGCCAGGATCACTGCCCCATCGGGCCCAATGTACCGTCCCCCGAGCCCCCTTACCCGCTCCCCGAGCCCCATGACCAGAGCCCCGAGCCCCATGACCAGAGCCCCGAGTCCGGCCCTGAAGCACCGGCCTTTCATCTCCTACTCTCTTCCGACTGAGACCGTCATTATGTGATACGTTCCCATTTCAATAAAGCTTGATCCCTTCCCAGGGAAACCCCTCCTGTGGTTCCCACCCAACACCCTCCCCCTGTGTAAATATTAAGGACTGTTCTGGTAAAGTGCTTCAAGAGTGTCGCTGAGAGGTGCTTCATTTCATCTCGATGCCATGTTGAGATAAAACACATCCACGACATTCTCCAGTGTTGCTGTGGCTTTTTTCTGTGCTCAATATTTTATTGCTTTTTTGCTGTTGCCCAGTTATCAACTTTCCTCTTTTTTTTTCTATTGAATTTCAGGTGTTTCCTGTATAAAGAGATTTAGCATGTAGCCCTAGATTGAGGGTGCATGCTCGTGTGTTTAATCCTCACACTTGCCGTGTTGAATCAAATTCAACCGCGCCACCAGTGGGAGTGGATTATGTTGCAACTGTGCTCCGAGCAACAACCTGCTAACTGTCAACAACTGTGTGTTTTACTGTATCATACCGTCAAAGTAATATATTTAAGATGTTCAAATAACAGCTGTGACAAATGATTATGATATGCCTTTAATGTATTTTTTTCTTCTTAATAAATATGACAGTGCTTTGACATAAAGACTCTGTCTCTCTGTTGCAGCATTGCATTGTCTTTGCATATTACAGATGGCTCAAATTCAGGGTTTCATACCTATGGATATCTGATACCAGCAGCTCTCTGTGTGCTAGTGCAGTGGCAGCTCTAGTTGTGTTTGTAGCCATCACAAATTAGCTAACTGGCAGCAAGCCTCAACACATCAGGTGGTTCAGAAACTGCATGATAAAATGTGTTACAACTTACAGATTGTCCTCTTAAGAGATGGACTAGTGGCTCATTCGATGTATAGATATGATTATATTTAAAAAAAACAAAACAAACACTTGACACACTTAATACGTTGTGAAGTGCATTAACACAGTGTTGACTCAGGAGCAGTTGTGTTACTCATCGTAAGCAAGATATCCAGTGTGCAGCACAGGCAGGAATTGTGCGCCATGAGGGATCGCTTTTCACGCTCCGTGCTTCTCGCCTCATAAGTCTGCACCAGCAACATCTGGATTCCCTAACGCCTCCCACTCCGTGGAAGTTGGGGAAACACGCTTCAATGCATGGTTTCACACACACACACACACACACACACACACACACACACACACACACACACACACACACACACACACACACGCACACACGCACACACACGAACACGCACGCACACACAGGAATTCAAAAAGAACAAAATTTCCGCTATACCAGCTTATACTGCTTGCAGCTTTCTCTCTCAAATAATTTTCTGTGCACATACTACGCACATGGGCATCATGTGTCACAGAATGGAGACACACACACACACACACACACACACACACACACACACACACACGCATACTCTCACCTGGTACAGGTAGCTTAAGTGTGAAATGTCATGTAAAGGCTGGGTCCCTTGGCCCCATGATGCCTCATCCCTGTCACCCAACCTCTCGGTGCTATGTTGCACCTAAGACAGAAATAACAGGCGTGACGTGTGTTTTGGTGCCAGAAATCTTAGCCTGCTGTCTTTGGGGGTTTAAATAAAGAGTGGGAGGGGGGCATTGGTTTCCTCCCTCTGTCTCTCTAGCTCTGTTTCTTTTATCTTGCTCAGGGCTATTTCTGACACCCAATCAAGGATCAAATATGTAATATCAAATGAAAGTTTTCAAGACTGAGATTTTATTTTGCTCCCTCGAGGATAGACATTTGTCTTCCCATCACCTCTGTTATTAGTCAATATTTTAAACTTTTTAGTTTTGTGTTAAACCATTGTTATTCCATTTTTATTCCTACTATCTCTGATTGTGACGCAGTTCTTTTCCTTTGTTTCCTACCCAGTCTTCTTTCTCCTCTTGCCTAACCTGTTTCTACTCCCAGTGTGTGTGTGCTCACGCATGTATGTGTGTGTGTGCGTGTGTGGGTAAATGAGAGCCCATCTTACAGGTTGACACCTCCTTGGGCCACATGAGGGAATTTTAACAAGGCATCCTGTTGGCCATCACTCTTCTGTCCTCACCAGGCCCCCTGCTAAGTCTTGGCAAGCTGCTCCCTGTGTAATTCAACAAAGGAAATCAACAGTAAAAAGTATTAATAAAAGATACATTCTTTGTTGACACGCCCCCCCCCCCGGCAGCGTGGCAGAGCTCGGCACAGCATGTTCTCCACTGGACAGCTATTCATGAGAGCAGAGACAGACAGATGACAGAGAGAGAAAGAAAGGGAACACAAGAACAGACAGCTGAACTGTAGCCATGGCTCCCTGACGTCAGTAGGCCCAGTTATCACACCAACCTCAACCCCGGAGGAGGTAACGCACGTCAAAAAATAGTTTAGCATCACAGCATGGAAGACTTCTTGGAGTGTTACTACTGAGTTAAACTGCATCTATTATATGCTTTTGTGTGCCAGTGCTTTGATTCATTTTTCTGCACCTCCTCCATCAGGGCGATCCACCGTCTGTACATACTGCCGTAGGCTTAATTTATGACATCGGGGTACGAGCAGCATCTGTTCTCAAGGCTTTGATCATGCTATGGGTGCTGATCTGCCCTTTTGAGTGAATTACTATAATTACTATATGTATGTGTGTGTGTGTGAGTGTATATGCATGTGCATTAAAGCGCTGCCTTCCTTGGACTAGCCCAGACATAACCCACATGCATATGAAGTCAGCAAAAACTTGAACCAATAAGAGTGATGTTCAACATGTAAATAGTCCACTATGTTAAGACAGAAAACTTATTATGGAAGAGAGTTACTGTTAATGTTTCCTTAAAGTGACAAGTTGAAATGTCTACTTTAAAAAAAAAGAAAAGCATTGCAAAGATACTATAGTGACTTTTCTTCTGTAAAATTCAAACAATCTTGAAATACGCAGTTAACAGGTGCAATTATTTAGCTGTACAGGAAATAACATTTAACACAAGTCTTTTGTAAAACTTGATAAAATGTTCAAAATTAGCTTCAGTTTTTGAAATTTTTAAAAAGACTTTTCCTTGGCGATCTGTTTCATCGGTTAAGCTGTCTTGAATTTGACGATGTCAGTTCAAATCAGGGCTGAGTTAAGATCACTGCTGACACAATGAAAACAACTTATTGGAGAAAACAAAATTTGAGAATAATATCTAAAAAATTATATTCAAGAAAATACCCAGTTACTTTCTATGGATGACAAGAAAATCAACTTTTTACCATGAGAGAACAACTCTGTTATTCTAAGACATTGAGATAATCAACTTCAAGGTAACGATACAAAATAAATGACTGCAAACATTCTAGGCTTCCTCGGGTATGTGTGTTTTTATTACAATTTTTAAAAAATTAATGTCCTATTTATTGTAACTTTTCATTTAATATCAGAAAAGCCTTTAGGTAATAATCATTATGACAAAATGGCATCGGAAGGGCATGATGCTTTATGTGTCTTATGAATGAAAACAGTATTGTTTAGATACATTATGTGGCATTTTTTTAAATTCTCTAATGAGATATTGGTATTATCTCATAACTCTTTTGTATGTATGATTTGGATATAGGCCTTAGATACGTTCATTCAGCTCTCACAATCGAAAGTTCACGGATAGAGACAGGGTGTCTGCCCTAGTTGCTAGGCAGACCTCAAAGCCTCTATTCATGAATACAAGATGGATATACTATATCGTCTATACATGCGTGATTGTGAGTTTTACATGCGTCTGAACGAGCCTCTGGCGGCTGACATAATGTCTTCTTGGCCGTCTGAGGCACGTGTGAATCTCACTCTCCTTCCTGCCTGCTCTCGCTCAGACACACCTGTCCCGTGTCCTATGCCCTCTGACCTCTTCGCCCTGACAAGCCTCTCATTCACTGGAGCTGGGCTTTTTTGGGGGGGGGGGTCGCACTGAAATCCTCAGCATGCGTCAGTTGCTGTTGCAACAGACTCAAAATAGATGGTTAACAGCCACTTATACGAGCATGTGCGAGTCTCACAAAAATGTGAATAGAAGAATGACAGGGCCGCCACGTTAAACGTAATGGTTAACGGACGACCTGAAACTGAGCTGTTTTACAGCTGTTTTACAAGGTTCTCTGGGTCCATGTTTTTGCATTGTACAGTGCATTTTCCCTTGTTAAAATGAAGATGTTTGCATGTTTCAAACAACATGCATTTTTCGTCATCTTAAAAAGGACGTCCCCCTGTTGGCATCCGCTTGCACCGTGCATGTGAGAGCATGGTTTCATAAACAAACTGGGAAGATGAGCACCTGTTTTGCAGTCACCAGGTTCTCTCTGTGTTAAATGTACTATAGAGGCTCAGGACACAGATTTGGTGCAGACTGAGAACAACTTAAGGCACCTCAGACACTACCACATTTGAGTGCTGTCTTTTTATATCTCACAGATTTCAGATAGGAAATAATACCTACGACATATACGATATTTGATAAGATTTAAGAAAGTTAGTTCCTGTCAGATTCACATAGTTTTAGTAGTATCTGAGCCTATTCGTCTTAAACACGTGTATCATATCATGCACAACATGGATTTCTAAGCGGTTTTTCACCTCCTGCAAGTGCTGATGGCTTAAATTATGATTTCAGAGGTCAGCCCATTTAGGCCACGAGTGTACTTTAAAAGCCCACCACTCTACACTTCCACTTTATAAACAATGGCAAAACCTCCCATCTGCTGGGCTGGTGGTGGTGTCACGATCCAGCTCGCTTCATCTTAGTCCACCTGTCCGAACTGTCAGTGTGTCTGCGTCCGTCCATTGAAACGGCCCCCTCTCAAATGCCGGACGACGAACGCAGAGCTACAAGAGATGGGACCATCAAGGACAGCCGGGAGGACCCTAGAGGGTCCTTGAGAATTTCAGACCTCTCCATTAAAATAGAAAGGGGCCCAAATATCTTCCCTTTGAAAGACAACCCGTGAGGCTCGCCTTTCAAAACAAGGGCGGGGCGCTCTCGTAGGATTAGCTGGTGTTGCCCGGCAGAGGTGACTATAGTGGTCTCTTTATCGTGTGATGAATGACCAATTTTAATTTGGATGTAGTGGAAGCGGTCACCTGGGAGCCACTGTGACCTGCCATTTGGCCTTTGGCCCACACACACACTCCACACACAGCTAAGAGGAATAAAGTGCATTCTACAACAAGACTAAAAGGGTCTAGGGCCATGCTAGCAGCTCTGTGAGCGCTAAAATCAACTTGCTAACAAGTTCACAATGACAATGCTAACATGCTGAAATTCGGCAGGTGATGTTTACCATGGTCAATATCTTAGTTTAGTGTGTTTGCATGCAAAAATGTGCTAATCAGCATTAAACACAGAGTATGGCTGCTGCTGAACAGGAAACAAAAATATTGGACAAATTCAAATTTTGACCTGGGATCACTAAAGTTTTTGCAATTCATCCTGGGTGCCATTAATGCCCTCACCAAATATCATTGCTACCCCTCAGCCGTTGACACATTTCAGTCTGCACCAAAGAGGTGAACCAGAAGATGGATTAACACTGACGTTCATTGAACCAACGCTGCTAAAATGTCAGACATTCACTTTCCATGGACCATATCACACTCACACACACACACACACACACGTGCATTTGTATCCGAAGCACCGACACCTGTATTTTGAAAAAAATGTTTTACGCCCTGTCGTTGTATAGACAATAATGAGGCAGAACAGATATAAAAGAAACAAGATGAGAGGGAAAATCGAAGCTGGAGTCACTGGGCTGCTTTCACTGCGGGAGATCGGAGCAACAACACACACAGATGTTTCTTGACCGTCTTCTCTCCACTGACAGGGACTGACAGGCTGGAATGAGATCCTAAGGCAGGAGAGACGGTTCCGCTGTCACATCTCGCTTTTCTGATCCGTAGAAACTCCTCAGGAACATGCAGAAGGTTATCAAATGTTCTAAAATATGGGGTGGTGATGTGACTGACTGAAGATTGTTCATTATGTTAACGTTTTTGTTCCAAGCATGACCATTTTTGTGGATTCACTGATTCCTATTTATGATTAAAGAAGTGGCCAGTTTACAAGGTACATCTGGCTGAAATTAATGCAGTCTATTGTCACAGCATGCAATACATTCTTCCTTCAAGAAAGATATAGTTCTGCAAGTTGTTTTCATCGTGTCCTTAAGAGGATCAAAGGACTCTTTCGTGACATTATTTTGAACTAAGATTATGGTCTTTGGCTTATAAAAATGGTGCTTTACTAAGAATCAATACTCAGATACTGATACAAATTGTTGTTTACAATCGAGGGGAAAAGTGATTAAGGCATACTACTCTGAAAAGGTTCAGACTGAAGAAGCCTGCAGGGGAGAGAGTTTATAGAGAAGATACAACTCTTGTGTCTGTATTCTAAATGTGAAGGTGATTAGCTTAGCTTAGCATAATGAATGTAAAAGGGAGGAAACATCCAGCCCGGGTCTGTTGAAAGTTTAAATACTCTTCCCGCTGTCACCCCTAAGTTTTATAATCTAGTGGTCTTCTCATCACTGAACATAAATCCACGATTCCTACTTGCCCTGCTGTTAAAACTAAAGAATTACATTTGCACTCTACCTTCTTGGCACACATAGGCACCTATCCTGCCCTTAACAGTGTACATGACAGGTTCAAACATTCATAGCCCCCGTTTATCAAATAGACAGAAAATAATTAAACACAGCCTATGAATATGGTAATAATGAAATAAAAATGACTTTAATTCAACTCGCCTAAAGTCAACAGATGACACCTATTTTGGTGGAGAATGGTGTTTGTAGCATTACTGAACCACCTGAAAAAAATCTGGCACTCAAAGTCCAAACAGTGCTGAGGTTCGTGCAGAACATTTTTATCCATGCTTAAAAGAAGACTTTAACCCTCCACCTCAGTAATAAAGTGGCCACCGATTGTACTCCTTCCATTTTCTACATCTTACCTACATCAGACAGCAGAAAGGGCAGATTACAAACCAGAAAACAAGCCATACAATCATATGGCACTGTATTTAAAAACAGAAAATACCCACAGTATAAACTTTATGATTTTTTAGAAGTCATCATAGTAATGATATGACACGCCGCTGTTATAAATGGTTCAGTAGCACCAGGCTTAGAGAGGCATGTCACTCGATAGGCTCTAATGGTGTTAGGTCGACGATGGCTACAGTGGGAGTGAGGTCATCCCTGGCTCCTGTGTATGAATGAGATACCCTGTCTGTGAATCCCATCATAATGGTTAGAAATACTGATGACATACTGAACTAAATGTGTAAACACAACATCCACAGCTTCAGGATAGAACCCAAATACTCACAGTTTGTACTGTATGAATATGTCAGACAAGTGAGACTATCAAATACCATGCATGTTCTCTTAACTTCTCACAAAGTAAACATTTTGAGATTTCATAATGCCAATTTTATGAGAAAACATATTCTTAATTGACACCACCGGTCGACTTTGCTCAACAAAAACAAGGTCATAAATAATCCACACAACAACAATGCTCCACTGTGGGCCTCAGGATGGCGAGAGATGTGGGTATGACGGGACTATTTGTGGAGGCATTGGAGACAGCATGTGTATTTTCTGTAGTGTGGGGAGTTGGGCCACAAAGGCATTTGAACAAGATACAATAACACGTACGAGGGAGTTAAAGTGCAGCAATGTGTCTGAAAACACGTAGAAGCGTTGTCCCTGCCTGCCCGTCTGCGTTCAGCAGGAAAACTATGTCTGGCCCCATCATACAGTGGACGCCCCTGACCACAAGTAGTCCTGACCTCTTATCGTGCACATAAAGAGACACACACAATGTCATTGTTCCTTTGTCAACATCATCTACTGTACGGTATCTCTTCTTCCTCTGTTGTTGTCCATCACACTGGCACCACGTCTCATGTCTCTGTACGTCTCCCCACCGAATGCTCCATACATGTTCAATCTAAATACAGTCTCTGTTTCCACGACATATAAATCCGCCTGTCAGGGTCTCATAGCACGCCAGCTAAGGCCATGCCCTACATAATACATATCACCGATGAATCTGTGTACAGGCCCATGTGCACACACTGCTACTGAATTTCAGAACGGGAAAAGATCACAAATATCTTTTGTCTCTGAGGTTTTGCCCGCTGCACAAGAAGGTAGGGAAAAAAATCTCAACATATGCCATTATTAAATTGTTTTTCTTCATTTGGTATAAAACTGATTGAAATTTTTTTTTCTCTATCGATGACCTGCTGGTCAATCCACCACTTTGGTCATGACAGAAATATCTCAATAATCATTGGATGGTTTTCTATGAAATTTGGTACAAAATTCCTGTGCTCAAAAGTAACCAGTAAAATGATTTTCCAACACTGGAGTCTGTGAAACTTCCCTAGTGTATTTGTCCGTGTGGATTAATAGTGAAACAAATTTAGGCAATTTTCATTTTTCAAATCAATAAAATTAGTTTGTTACCCATCAAAACCTATGTGGATGTAAAGGGCAAGTGTTAACTGGGATCCCTTCAGTTTTTTTGTGAAAACTAATTACCCTCTGTAATGACTACTCTTATTTGCAAATGTTGTTTGAGAAGCTAAAGCTAATAGTCATCATTTTTCCATTCCGTAAAAAAAAGGGAATCTGTACATATAGTGAACACTGGCATGAATGTCTGATTTCTTAAGAATTTGAAATAATTACATCATAAATGTGAATTAAATTGATGCTGTCGGCATGGCTTTGTTCACAGAGCCCTGCCATGAGGACATGAACTGGGATATATAGTAATGATGGTTTTGATGTTTATGAAGCATATTTTAAGCATATTTTATAGGTGTAATAATGTTTTATTGATGTAATTTAGTCTCAAAGTATTAAAAACAGAAACACATCTTTTGCCACTTAAAGTTTGGGCAACCTCACCATTGAAGTTACAAGCAGTTTTGTGTAACCTCTGAAAAGACATAAGCAAATGTCTTGCTCATTAAACCAGGTTCCCCATTCAAGTCACAGTCCGACTGCACAATGAGCCTGTGGTTTCCTTCAGCTGGCAAATGCTGCAGCTCAGCTGTGCTGGTGGTCTTGTTTTTGGTAAAACCTCATCATCAAATAAACCTGAAACAAACCTGTGCATTCAGAAGCCCATATTTGAATCTGAACCAGTAACTGTGTAACAGTTGGTCACGGCCCCACGGACCCTTGCGGTAGTGTGAGACAAGAGCTGAATCACAAGGATGTAAAACCGACCACTGCTATGCGAACAGAGTGGATTGAGGAAAAAATGTTATCGCTCCTGTTGTAAGAAAATGAATTAGAAACAGTTTTCTCTGTAGAGAATTACAAAACTACATTATCAGGTTGGTGACAACAAAAACACTGACCCACGGCCAAAGTTCCTGATGTTTTATATACCTGCCATACTCAAGACATTTTTATCAATTTCTATCAATCTCTGTGTATCTACTACAAAATGAATGCAATCACCTTAACACAATAGTCGTAATACAAATAAAAAATTTATCTGCATGTGTCTCCTACAAACAGTCGGTGTGTTAACGTGAGTATGCAGCAGTAGCTTAACCAGGATTGTAAATTAGTAGTGAATTAGTGACGTACACACAATGTAAAGCTTAGCTCATGCTTCAATAAACATCCCTTTTTACTTTTAGTTGCTGTCACCCAAGCACTCCACCTTTCCAGTATCATCTTTGAATGCAGACAAGATGAAACCAAGGACTTAGGTTAATATTAAAGAGAATTTGAGACTATGTGATAAGGCAATCTTTGCTTTCAACTTCAGTAATAGCTATTCTTTTAAATTAACATAAGGGAACAAACAGTGTAAACTTCAACAACAGCCACAACGGGCTGTTTGTTTTTAGTTCTCAGTTCGTGTTTGGTAGATTTCACAACCACCCAGCCTCCCTGGATCCTGTTAAATGGTGTCAACAACAGGTGGGGTAAAGGCCTACATAGTTTGTGCAACAGCGCCATCCTCTGGACACTGAAGGTACACTGCATTTAGACTAAAACCCAGACCAACATTGAAAACAGTCTTATGGATCAGTGCCACTTCTGTTTTCAGTCTTCCTACAATTCTGTAATATATTCCAATGTTTAAAAAAACAAAAAAAGAAACAAACAAACAAAAAAAAAACCCCAACATCAAACATGTGATTTTAAATCATACATAAACACTTTAATTACTTGACAAAATCACCACAGAGGCTACATAACCCAGACAGAAGTTTGTTTTGGATAATTCAGACAGTGAGACACCAACTATGAAAAGTTGACAGTTAAAACAATAGCAGCTGGAGCAAAAAGAGAAAGACAAAAAAAAACAAAACAGTGCATGTGAGGACAGCTTGAGCTCGTCCAAGTTAGTCGATACCAGTGCTTTGATAGCAGCCCTATCAAGAGTATTATGACAAGAAATAGAAATCCAAATGTGTCTCTCCACATATAACCTAATACTTTCCAGTGGTTCTGCCAGTAGCTTTTCAGCACTCAACACAGTTACCATTATTAAAACAAGAGTTTCACATTTAAACAAACAGAATTCATGTCTCGCCTCCTTGTAAAATTAAACATACAAACACACATACGCACACGCAAACTCCTGTTTAAATACTTAATAATTAGGTCCTGGTTAAGACTTCATTACTTCAAAAAACCTAATGAGCAAAGCAGGAAAAGCAGTTTCAACCATCTGTAACTGGTACATAAGGTGCTACATTTAAGCTTTATTTTTATATTGTCATCCCAAAAGAGAGAGAGAGAAAAAAACCCTCAACCATGAGCTCAAAAGATCTCAGAACAAAGAGGGTTTCATTTCAAAGAAGTTGCCTTGGGCTGTCACAATCTGATGTAATGGCAGTGA
Organism: Istiophorus platypterus; assembly: GCA_016859345.1. Taxonomy (NCBI): domain Eukaryota; kingdom Metazoa; phylum Chordata; class Actinopteri; order Istiophoriformes; family Istiophoridae; genus Istiophorus; species Istiophorus platypterus. Next base: position 9,611,068 of record CM029133.1, on the reverse strand, counting down.
CAGATGGTAGTTTTTTTTGACAACATTGCTCAACTAGTGGCCACAGTTCATCACAACATTTTTTTTGGCCTGGAAACAAAGACTGTTACTGAGAGCGATGCATGACCATCATTGCCTTATATTGCTGGCTGAAACTAGTTTTTGAAGTCTTTAATAAAAAGCAAAAAGACGTGTTAAAGGTCCCTTGAAAGTGCTTCAATATTGCATTGTTTTTGGACAGTTTAGGTATTTTTGCATGAACACAATATCAGGTTTAAGACAACAAAGATGGCCATTAGTTTATCTGAGGTGTTATGTAATTAAATGTTAGAAATTGAAAGAGCAATCAATTATGTTTTTGCAAACTATACATCCAAATACAACACAGCTATGACCCATGTCAACGCTGCTATTGCTATTTACCTTTGTAGACCTGCAGGTTTGGAACAAAGGGTTGGCTGACAAAACTAAGATTACAATCAACTGGATGATGGAGAGCTTTAAATAACTCAAGAATATTTTTGAAATAAAAACTGTATTTCAGGATAATATCTTGCACATGATCAATGGGGGGTAAATCCACCCAGTGACAGAAGTAACGTCACAATAAAAGGATTTTTCATTTCAAGGGACCTTTAAAGATGCATACTGGTTTTCAAACTTTTTTGCTGAACAGTTAAAGTGTTTAAGATCTGTCATCTGGAGGATAGATACCACTTGTCCAGTTGCAGTCACACTTCTGTCACAGTGCACTGTCCATCAGGACTACGTGAGCGGAGACTGAGCGCAGGGTTGGGCGGCCCGCCCCTCGGAGCCATTCTGGCCGGCTGGCTTTCTCTTAGCGGTCTTTGTCTAGGTCTCCTCCGCGGCATCGACTCTCCTCTCCTTCTCTCACTCTCCCTTTCCTCCTCACTCTCGCTGACGACGGATGCATACTCATACTCACTGTCTCCTTCCACTCCTTCCACCACTTCCCCCTCCTCCCCCTCTGGCTGGCTGATTAGGAGCTGAGAGAACGACTCTTCCAGGGTCGAGGGTGAGGGAGACAGAGGACCGATGAGATGGCGCCCCAGGAGTGTTGGAGGTCTAACAGCGGGAAGAGACAAAATCCCTAACGCTGAAGACTCCGACTGGCCAGCAGGGTCCGATCCATTAGCTGTGCTGACAAGTTCATTTGCAGCCGGGGTGACGACAGGCAAAGCAGGGGTGGGCGCGGGTGCAGGTTCAGGGTCTAATCTCAGTCCCGCCACTCCCTTCTTGGGGATATCTACGGCATCTCGCTTGATCTTGCGCCTGCGGCCATGCTCATTGCGGCGATACTGCACCAAGTTCTCCAAGTCAGCCACATAAAGAAACCCGGCAATCAGCATCTCTGTGCTCTTCCTCCCCTTGGCGAAGGCCTCCTCGAGCTCACGGCTGGTCCTCTCATCATACTGCCACCAGCCATTGCGCCCCTCATAGTACCACGCATAGCCTCCATGGGAGCCGCCCCTCGTCCCCCCGCCCTGGCCCACACCTGTGGCTGCTGCCTTCAGCTCTTCCGGGGACAGGAGAACCGGGCGCTCCAGGAAGTCCTCCGGGACCTCCTGTCGGCAGAGAGCGCAACGCTTGCTGTGCCAGGAGGCGCCTTTCACGCACAGGAAGCAGAAGACATGGCAGCAGGGGAGACGGACGGGGTGGACGCAGCTCTGCAGGCAGATGGCGCACTCCGGGGCGGCGGCGGCGGTGGAGCCGGAGGGGTCTGTGGCACGGGTATCCCCCACCTCCTCTATCAGCTTGGAGGGAGCCGGGGCGCCCACCGCACGGTCCACCTCTCCACAGCCTGCCATGCTGCGGAGGAACACAGCGCCGTCAGAGAGCCGGGCCCGGCCGCCTCCTACACCCGCGTTAGCCGGTGTCTCTGCCCCCACCGGACATGCGCTGCCCTGTTGATAGTTTTTGGAAACGCCCTCGTATACAACAGAGCTCCCAAAGTTACGTTTCTTTCTCGTGTCAGTTAGCGCTGATGGCATTAATTATTTCATTAAAAATGAGTAAGGGGGGGATTTAGCTGTCACCCCCCTTGAATGATCTAGAAAGTTTACTGCAACAAACGACATGACAAAGCCCCGATATTAACCCTGTCCATTTGACGCTTAACGTCCCCCCTTCGCAACTCGGGTACTGCTAAGCTAACGTTAGCTAACTCGCCAGCTGGACTGGCTGTTTATTTTGACAAGTCCGTTTCTTTTTGACAGGCTGTTTCTTTCTTTTTATGACAGTCTACGTTCCTTGCACGGATTTTATAAGCTTGGGTGTTATATTCGAGCTAACACGCTAGCTAATACACATCGCTGTCACGGGGCGAGCTAACGTCGGGCTAGCGTCAACTCGACACCCACCGTAGCATGTGTAGCTAGCCCGCTGGCCGTAAACACGACTCCCCGGCTATGTCAGCTCCCCGTCGGGCATACTCACATGAGCACAGGGCGCCTCTAGGAGCGATCTTCGCAGACGTGCGGTCGGAGGTGTTTATAAAGCCGCATTTATATTTAGTTAGGAAGTTGTGTGCGCCGAGTAACGACCGCGTCGCCGCTGGAGCTCGGCTCCGGCCAAGCCCAACTGACTTCAGTGCGCCTGGACCGGCCTCGCCGCGCGTCCGCGGCCGGTGCCCATGTTCTGTAGATCTGGTGCATTTATGAGTCACGATGCGAACCGAGCGCCGAGAGGAGGCAAGTTTCGCCGGTTTGGAATAAAGAGCGTCTCAGCCTCGTTTTCGTCCCAATATTTAGGTTTTGTTTTGTGTGTTTCCATGAACTGGATAAAGATCTGTGGGTTTTATCGTTTAATTCTTTATTGTTTCTTGCCTAATGTAGTGTATCTCACTCCTTTCCATTAATAATATCATTACACGCTAGTATAATTTTTTTAATAGATGTTTTTGATTTTCATACATTCATATTTCTTGCAGTCCTGAATTGAATATTTTAATCTATTCAAATTAGAAACTTATGTTCAGAGGTATAAACCTCTAGGTCTGTCATACAAGGAAGCATTGATATTGCATTAAGGTATCCTATGTCATTTGTTTAACTTTTACTTTTACTTTATGAGCTGCAGGGCTGATTAAAACAAACATGAATGGGCATTTCAGAATAGCACAGGTGTTACTAATCACATTAACAATGGCTCTGCTCTGTTCTGAGTTCTATAACCAGATCACCTAAATGGAATCCAGCTCTTACTCATTTGATCATTTTCTTCTGTGCTTTTCCTTCTGTAAAATACAAAAATATCTTCCATGGAAAACACAACTGGCCTGTACTTGAGAATTTTTGGCTCAACAGTACATAGAAAGTTTTTTTTGTCTTTTTTTTTTTTTTTTTTTTCAGGAAGAGCTAAGAACCAAAACATTTTTTTCTTTAATAAAATTTTATTGCCAGCAAGAAAACAGTGTGCAGGCATTCTCACATAAAGTGAACCAAAGTCACGGAAGACAATCATGATGTAGAACACAAAAAACGACTTAAAACAAGTGTCCCATGCCTGACCACTGGTGGGATCAATTTGGGATATGATTGCTAATCATAGGAAATGTCTCTCGTTTAGCCAAAGTGAAGCAGTAAAAGTATAGAATTTTTAGGAACATTGGAACTGTATCAAGTATCCTCATGTCAATCCATCCCTTTAATTATGCTGGAATGGCATTTTTACAACTTACAATAAATCTGTTTTAATTACCAGCCGATATAAAAAGTGCAATAACAAGTTAAATATTGCTGCAATGGCAGCAAATAGTCTCAACTCATCACAACCTACTTGGACTCTGTCTCTTTTTGATGACACACTTTCTGATCTCTGACACATGTGGGCAGGGGTCACCAAAGACACTCGGGGACCGCAGAACCTGTCGGGTACGCGTCTCCTCGCCCCTCCTGGAGGCCCGCAATCTCCTTTTCCTCATACACGGACCCCACTCTGCCCATTCCCCGACCTCACAGTGCACTAGAGGGGACAGTGGGCGATTAATGAGACACTCATTGGGGTAAGACAGCAGATATGCAAGGGGGTGCGTTAGAGAAAGGGAATCTCCCTCACCTTGGGGGGTGCACTGCATGAGCTGCATATCAGGCTCAGATCCACTTGGGCAGGTATGATGGCACCGGCCGTGGAAAAAATACAGATCTGCTCTACACTTCACGCACACGTTCTTCCTCACGCACACTTCACAGCCTATAGGGCACTCTTAGACAGAGGGACACAGACATCTTACAATGTGTTGACCTTCCCGACATCATTGAAAAGCTGATTTGGGCTATACATGCACACCACAACACCAAACGAATGCCATGCCGCAGTGACAGTGTCTCACCGGTGCATTCTCGCAGCGCCGTGTTTGCCGTCAGCCCATTTGGACAGTTATTTTCACATTTTCCTCGGAACAGAAAAAGGCCCAGGTGACATCGGGTGCAGAAATTTTCACTGAAGCAGAAAGCGCATTCATCTTTGCAACCTGCAGTGGGAGTGGCAACCGGTCAGTGGAGAGCAACCACAGTAGCAGGACAACAAAAGATGTAGCATTAGTTGGTCATGTAAATACAATGGCAAACCAATCAACAATAAAGCCATCTGCCGTTGTAATCCAAAGTATCTGTTAGAGAGAAGCAGACTTATTTGATCCAGTCTCATCTCACCCAAGCTTTCAGAAAAACGTTTTTAAACATCATTCCACCACTCTGTGTGTTCTTTGGCACCTACTGGTACAGGTGTTGAGGTGTGGCGAACGAACGCCGTAGTGACCCCGGGGACAAGTAGACAGACAGGTGCCCCTCTGCCTCATCCCATCCAGCTCCAGGTGGAAGAAGAGGCGAGGTTTACAGGACAGACAGCCATTCAGGGCTGAGCATGACACACAACCTGCTGGACAGAGTCTGCTCGCTGAAGAGCTACCTGTTACGGGTTAGAGGCAAATAAGGACATGAAATGTCTGTGTGTGTTTGTTTATGCAGTTGGAAGGGGAGCCTGACCACAATAACACTGGGTGAGTCTTATATTCTTCCCTAGCTCATGCAAATGAAATAGTCTTCATTTACAGTATGAAATTTTATACGCAACTTGGTTTTATGAGACCAATGCCAACAGATGGAGCCAAGCTTTGAAATTTGTAGTGTGCAAGTGGGTAAAACTGGAAATTAATGACCACATTGTTCCCAGGAAGCTAAGAGAACACACTTATTGTCTCCACATGTGTCGTCTGCCTATTGTTCACTATCTTCTCCAAGAAAAATGGGTAAAGATAAGGAAGATTTCGCAGGAGCCATATCAACGAATAGTGTCGGAGAAGCAGAGATGACAAGTTATGCTCGAACACTTACGTCTCTGTCGCAGAATCTTCGTGTTTTCTAGGCCTCTTGTAAGATTCATGAAGTACAGAATCGAAATTAATAACTGTTTCCGCATTTTCCTTCACCTTCAGTGTGGCATTGATCCAGTCAGCACCTCGCATCTCATCTCAAATCCAATCATGTAGATTTAAAAAAAATATATATATAAAAAAAATCCAAAACAAATGTGTAGATTTCCCCACAGATTCCTTCAAATGGACCCATGCAGAGCCTCCAGTGTAGGTAAGACAGCAGCTTGGTGCAGATATGTTTTCTTGAGGAGAAAATCCAATTTGCATTCCATGAGATCACTCAAGCCGGCACAATGCCATGAAGAATGCAAACACAAGAGAAACCATCATATGACAGTCGCAGCCCAGAGCTAATATAAAGTTTGGGTAAGTTGCTGTGAGCCTGTCTCTGTTTCTCACACACTCACTCCCACCCTCCTCCCTCGTGTTACCCTTCTCTTTTGACCCTCCTCCTCCTGATCCATTATCAAATGAATAGTGTCTCTTGCTCTTAACCACCACACAGAATGGGACTGATGATACTGTATTTCTACACGAGGCGTTAACAAATTAGAAACCAGGTGTTCTATTAATTAGACACGTCTGTGTCCTTTATCAAATTCCCTCTCCACTAAAAAATGTGCTTTGCCTATTGTTTCTTCACTGGGATGTTTGACCTTCACTGAGAAGAATTTAACACGGGAAAGCGGTTTTCACGTTCATTTGACAAAGGGAGAAAAGTTTCTCTGTGCTCAACTTAAATCTGAGTTTAAGATGTGTACTTACAAGCAGGTCACATTTGTGACATCGCAACTGGAAGCCAATCAGGGTCCAAAATGCAACTGACACGAGTGTGATGTGGAAACTTGTAGAATTCACTACAAATGGATTGAGAGTTGACTTTTCGTGTGAAGTGTAGTAGCAGTACATTTTGTGTCCAGTGGTTAAACTGACAAATATGACAAATATTTGCATGTTCATAGATTCTGCATTTTCAGTGAGGGAAGAGTTGATGTGATTTTAATGTGTTTTTTTTTTTTAAACAATGTAATGATATTTTTTTCAGGAAAATATTTTAGACTCATATTATTCATTATTAAAAGCAAATGATCTTTTTCATGTGTTAAAACATGTCTGGAGAATGTTCTGGATTTTTTTTTTTTTTTAACAGCATAAAAATACAGACTTTAGTTCAGAATTCTCAAAAAGAACGTTTAGCCATTTTGGTGAACAAAAACATCAGACCATTTAATCATTATTGCCGAAAATTGAAAACAATTTCACTTCTACAAGCTCTGTCCACTATACTGCTTTTCAAATGATGCATTTTTGTGCTGCCAAAGCATTAGCATGCAGGCCTCAGAGAAGTTAATCTGCTGCAATCTGGCACAATAATGGGGCTCACTGTGCATGTTTAGAGGTGAGTGTAGCACATTAACTATACAAACCTTTCCAACACCCTGTCATGACACATCTTTAAATATGGGAAATCTAATCGCCCACAGGATGTGTGTGACCATGAAAACAAAATATCTCTATAATAAAAAAGGCATGACAATGTTTTTGAAGCGTGTCATAACATCAATACCAACTTTTCATATTCCCTTCCCATGGGCCAAATGAAGTCACAATGATGGAAAAGCTTTAAAAAAAAAATCTACTTCTGAAAAACGGCTCTTTCTATGTACCCACCCTTTTTTAAATTTAGTTCGACTTAAGCTATGGGCACTGCATGTTTTTAATTAAGACATGGGGTCAGGAAATGAAAACCAAAAATACAGGGTGATTCAAGCCCAACTCAATGAGAAAACAAGACTAGAGAAATGGAGGTGTCCGAAAGGACCGGGGATTCACACAGAAAGGCCGGAAGGTGATGAAATCTTCAGTCCTCCAGAGGATTTGTTGTTTGGCATCCGAGTGTATATTATCGCCTGTTTTGGGAACTCTGGTTCTTTTATCCACCTCCCCAAAACAGATTTGAACTCTCCAGTGTTCCCCTTCAACGCAGGAGGCTTTTCCTGGAATTGGTTTTCCTGTGCAATTCATGAATCTGTGCTTTGGTCTGTATTCCTTTCAGAGCCTGTCAGTTCTCATAGAATCAAATGTTCCCTGATTTGCTAGAAGGCCAAATTTAACGATATGCCTCGTTCTTATTTCTAAATGACGTGTCATATTGTTTTTAGAATGATATGCTATTTCTGCAGGGAGAGAAATAAACAGAAACAGCAACACACTTGAAACCTGTGCAACCACATGCTCCCAATTAAGAAAGGCTAAGTGAGTTATCATAACAACATCTCCAAAATGGACTTCCGTGCTTTCTTACTTCTTGATTTGTCTGGAAAAATTTCAGAAAGAGGAATCCGCAGGAACCGTCGCAGTGGGATTTCACACTGGAGCTGATTTTTCAGAGCGATACAGATCTAAAAGACACACTGCCACACAGGCGGGCTGGCTGGCTTAAATTGTCAACAGGTGCTCACACACTCAGACTCAGACATCAGAGTGAGGCTAGGCTACTTCTTTATTTTGATAAAAGGAAAAAGGGGTGTGTTTCTCGAATCCCTCAAGAACAAGAGCAAACCTAGAGAGGAGGCCAATAAAATAAGACCTCAGTGGAGCCTCTGGATGTGTGGCCAGCTGCTACAGAATATTATCCATCAATCTACATGCAATAGATTTATAGATTAGAGTGTGCCGGCGAAGCACATTTCTTCAATCACCTAAGTGTGAGGAACTTCAACTCACTCGTCACTAACAAGGACTACTGACCAGCTACAGTTCAATCTCTTTGTTTTAGATCTGAAAATATATGTAGATGTATTATCAAATATTAGAGAGATCTGTGATAAGAAGATGGAATAAAGCACGGAATAGCTATGTAGAGACTGCTGGGAGAGACATCAAACTGACATGGCTAACAGGGAACATAAACATAACGAGGGCTCGCTGGGGAGCCAGATCAGATTCTTGAAGAAAATAACCATTGGAGGCCGTGGAATGTTTGAACGGCCAAAAAGAAAGGGGAAAAATGGATAAAACAATAAAAGAGGGAGAACGCCAAGTGAATAAATAAGTTAGTGACATGTACCTATAATCCTGTCAAAAGGATTTTTTTTTTAACACCAGTCTTCAATTCAAATTCAAGCGCTGGAATTAAACCTTTCACATTTTTTGTATTAAAGCACTTCATCTACTGTTTTTATACTGGTCGAGACTCTATAAAGATAAATCCTAAACTTGCATTGGAACAGGTCAATAAAATACAAACCAGAATTTAACAATCTAACTAAATCTCGATGTGAAGAACCCCACGATGATAAGGAATGATCAGGATTGCATCTCAGCTCACAGATAATCTATATAGCGTGAAGTAGTGAGGAATTTGCAGGGAGGTGAGCCAACACCAGGCGAAGAGGTTGCAAAGCACGACGCTAAAAAAACACTCAGCATGATGGATGACGGAGAGGGCAAGACAGGAGGCGAGGAGATCTGAAAGTACTGATGGACGTGTTTAATGTAAAGGTTGACCCGATGGTGGCCGTAGTAGTGAATATGTTAAAATGACAAAGCTATTATCTGTGGCATTGTAAGTTGTGGGATTGAGACACTAAAAATATAATACATTATAAGATTCACAAGAATTTAATAATGAATAAATATAATCTCATGAAAGAAAAAAAGAGATACGGGACATTTGTCTACACAAGGAATAAAACAAAAAAGATCTGAAGGAATTAAAATATATAAGAAAAAAAGCAAATATATTGCTGCTACCATTCACAATAACGTTCATGACACTGATGCAGTTGACCATCTTCATCCTCTTGCCTTTTTTAGCACTTTCTATAAAGAAAAGAAAAACATCTCTGAAAATCTATTTCCTGTTCAAAATGTCCATGAAATTAATATAATTATTAGTTTGCACAACTTGCACATCTCCATCAAAAATTGTCAAGACAAATAAGAAATATCATAGAAACAGTCCTGTAAATTTACCTGTATTTGATTATATTATGTAAAATAATTTTGATTGGGAAAATATATTGATTTATATTTTAATTAAAAAGGAGGAAGAGATCAAAATTTTATTTACTAAGTACCTCTGGCACACAACATGCTGTTACTGATTCAGCCGAATCATATGCCTTCCATAATATTCCCCACACATTTGCATGTTTTTTATGTTTCAAACAAAAATATTGCTTTATCCCGTTTTAGCCATTAGTATACATAGTCCCTCATTTTCAGAGCCATAAAAGTAACTAGTCGAATCACCATGATTACAAATAATGTATAAGGATTACTTCAATAAATCCCTTGCAGTCAATGACTGCTTGATGTCTGGAAACCCCAAATGCTGAGTTTCATCCCTTGAGGTGCTTTGCGAGGTCTCTACTGAAGCTTTCATTACTGGCTGCCAGTTCGATTGGCGGCCATACATGTCCATGCCATAACACTGCATCCACTATGTTTGACAGATGATGTGGTGGCTTTGGATCATGAACCGTTCCTTGCCCTCTCCATTTCCCCTGATCCCATCATTCTGGTACAAGTTCATCTCTGATTCTTCTGTCAAAAAAAAAAAAAAAAAAAAAACTTGTTCCAAAGCTGGGCAGAGTTTTTTTTTTGCTTTTTTTTAGATATTGTTGACTGATTGAAATAGTTGATTTGGCCACTCCTAAAGTTTCTGCCATCCATCTGTCAGGTTTGTTTTGTTTTTTCAGCATAATGACATCTCCTTTGGGATGCATATTAAAATTCCCATGAACAGCTACCAAATGCAAGGTCAACACTTGGAATCAACTCCAGACCTTTTACCTGCTTTATTTGAAAGGACGAGGGAACAGGCCATGAAACTGACTAGACTGTCAGTCAATTACTTTTGAGCCTATGAAAATGAAGGACTGTGTATAAAAATGTCCGTAATTGCTAAAAAGTTAGTGTAATTTCTTTGTTAAAAATCCAAAGATATACAGCATTTGAAAACTTGAAACTAGTAAAGTGTATGAGTCAGTTGTACAGCTATGGAAAAGGGCCATCAAAAAAGTCTTCTGGACTAAAAACAACCATTGTTAAATGAACCCCAGGGTTGATCAGAGGTAGAGTTAAAAAGATTTGTTGAATAATCAAATAGTTGATCGACAAGAAGTTAATTAGCAACTGCTTTCGTAGTTAATGAATCACCTGTGTATTCTTTTCATTAAAAAGGCACAGATTCAATTGTTTTAGCCTCTAAAATATGAATGAATGTCCCAGTCCAAACTGAATCTGGAGGTTTTGGACCGTTGGACGGACAAAATAAGAATTGAAGATGGTACAAAAGGTAAAAGGAAACGGGGAAAGGCAATCTTTATATACACCAAACGACAAACTGGGTAAGTATTTGCCCGAGTAAATGACAACTGCAATAACTCTTAGTTGCGGTTCTCGTCTGATATTTGTAAACGTCTAATACAAAAGAAATTCAAATTTCAGCGTGTGTATCAGTAAGTTAAGGTTCGGTCACACGTGTAGCCTTTTGAGATAATATCGTAAAACCGTGTAACAGAGGATGACAATTCAGAGCAATGTTAATACGGATGAGAAACAGCGGTCAAAGCGAAACCCTCGATCGGAGCCGTCTGTTCTTACCTTGGACACCGCTCTCACATGCTGAGCTCTGATCGTTGCGGATTTCTCTTCAAAAGCTTTGGCCTTGGCCTCCTCGGCCAGACTGCTCAGGAACAACAGAGTCAGCAGCTCGATCTGAGGGAAAAGGGCCGAAATCGGCTCGTTATTGAAGCTAGCTATGTTAGCAAAGTTAGCCACGAACGACGCGGACAGTCGGAATTCGTATCGTCGGTTTCCTACCATCGCCTCGGACGCCGGCCTTATATTTATGTTGCTCTTCGCTTTGGTTTTGATCGTGTGTTTCAGTTTCGGCGCCTTTGTCAGCATTTTGGCGAATGTTCCGAGTGAAACAAAATCTTCTCGCCGACAAAATGTTTCTTGGCGTTTTCCAATCTCCCGCTTCTCCGACTTCCGGGTTAGGGGGCTTCTTCTTCGTGCGTTTCCTCGTCGCCCACATCATCAATCGTCGCATTACTGCCACACACAGGTTTTCTTTATTTTCCCCCAAATTTTATGAAGAATTTTAAAAAACATAATGTCAAGTGAACTATTATCTCGATGCACAAATAAAAAAAAAATAAAAATAAAACCAAACAACTTATCGGGATATAATAGGTGTAGAGTCTCTTTCCCCCTCAGGCTCATTACGTTGTTTGTACTGCCCCCTAGCGGCCACGCCACGTTAGCAACGGGCAGTAATGGCGACCACGATGCAGACGGCGTGCGGCGTGAGCAACATGCTACAGTTCATGAAACTTATCGGACAACTCAAAGTAAGATTTCTCCCCAGACTCGGGCTTCTTCCCCGTCGATCTCGTCCCTGTCCAGAAATGACAGAACGACAAATTAAGCGAAGCTCGATTTGACTGTGCGTCGAGGCTCAGTCCGTAGATTTCAATCCGTTTTGCAGGTTGGTCTGGTGTTGATACAGTAACATCATCAGTCTCTCTCTGCACACGCGCACACACACACACACACACACACACACACACACACACACACACACACACACACACTATAACTCAAGTCACTGCAGCTTGACAGCAAGAAAAAGCACATAGTCAATGCACTGTGGAACCACCGGTCTGGTCTTGTTTTGTTTGATCAGCAGTGGAAAACTTGAATCAGTTTATAACCATAGAGGAATAAGTGAGGCAGAAAAACAACAACGTTGTCAATGGTTTTGTGGAGTGAAGTCAGTGTATACAAACACAGACTCGCTGAGCCGGTGTAGAAAGGTCATGAGGAACAGAATTCAGGCCAGATGTTTCCCCTCCTTTCCTCTGGGCCCCTGATGATATGTGTGGTTGTGGGCGATGTTACCTGCAGAGGGTCCCGAGGACCGGCTGGGTGTACAGGAACGTGAAGAGACCAGAGAGCGTATCGGACCACATGTACCGCATGGCCATGATGTCCCTGACCATCACTGACCCCGCAGTGGACAAGGACAGGTGGGTCACACACACACTGAGCAATAACATCACTTTATCAGCGCAGGCACCTTTGGCTGATGGAAGAACATGTCATCTGATGTGCAGATTAAGGCAGATTAAAGTTATTCACTGCAAAATGATCCACAGACTGTCAATTGTCTACTGACATCTACCCCTCCGTTGGCCTGTCTGTCTTCAGATGTATAAAGCTGGCTGTGGTTCACGACATGGCAGAGTGCATCGTGGGAGATATTGCTCCGTCGGACAATGTCAGTAAAGCAGAGAAACACAGGAGAGAAGAGGCAAGAGGCCGTCAGCACTCGCATTACATCTACGCACAAAAGAGACTGTTGAGGTCACTCGATGTGTTAAATCCAGTGGTGTCTGCGTCATTGTTTATGCATTCTAGCTTGTACATCTGCTTGCTGAGTGAAACCCCGAGTCCCGGTCAGGCGTATGTTTGGTTTTTCTGAAATCTCCTCGACTCTCTTCTAGGAAGCCATGAGACATCTAACAGGTCTTCTGCCAGACGGGCTCAAACAGGAGATTTACGGACTGTGGGAGGTAAATAATCACACTAATCTAATGGCGGGTTCAGCAGAACTGACTCTGCCTCCCCCAGAATCAGAATCAGAATCAGAATCCCTTTACGGTCATCGTACAGGGTACAGTGACATTGGATAGTGGTCCAACGGTGCATTTCACACAACAGAGACAAATAAGTGAAACTAGACTTGTATAAAAGGCTAAATAGAAATAAGTTATACATGTATGTTCCCTGTGAGGCAGTAGAATGTAAAAAAAGAGGTAAGAGAAAAACAGTGCAACGAGAATTATTGGCAGCCGGGATACTGCATACTACTGAGCTGCTTTGGTCATAATATTTTATCTGTTAATTTGCATTCAAGGTGCAGTAATGTATATTTATACATTAAGTTTAATCACGTGCCTCTGGATTATGTGCATGCTAGAGTGTTTCTGTGTAGCACACACTTGTCCTATCTGCAGGAATATGAAACCCAGAGCAGTCCAGAGGCCAGGTTGGTGAAACAGTTCGACCTCCTGGAGATGATCCTGCAGGCTCACGAGTATGAAGAGTTAGAGGGAACGCCTGGAAGGCTCCAGGAGTTCTTTGACTCCACCAGCGGTAAGTCTCCAGCCTGCCTCGCTTTTGTGATCAGCCACCCTTGTTTTCTCCATTTCGCGTCTATTGCTCTCTTCTCCGCTGGAACCCGCCGCTCAGGTAGCCTCCATCACGGTTCAGGCCTCGGGGAAAGAACTGTGCAATAATCTATGGTGATAGGTAGTTCAAAAATATAAAGCGCTTTGATCTTTGTTTGCTCTTTCCAGTTAATGAATTTTGACTAATGGGGTTTTCGTTTCAGTCCTCGAGTCATTTAAAAACAAATTTTGACATGTTGTGTGGACTTTTTATACTTTGTGTGTGTTGGTCAGAGAAAAATGTCACATGAATATTTATATATCACAAATTTTGAGTCGCCTTTACTTGCGTTTTAAAATTAAAAAAAAAAAATGTTCTCAGGTCGTTTCCGCCACCCAGATGTTCTCCAGCTTGTCAGCTCTTTGAATGAAGAGAGAGGGCGTCACATGACCAAAACCGATGGCACAGAGATTTCTGGGAACTCGCAGACAGCCGGTGCAGTATCTGCACAGCCGCACACGACAAACACCTCCTGACTGTAACACACACTAGCATCTCCTTATTTTGGGGACGGAGGCGCTGGACTGGAACACAAAGTGTGTATACATGTGCACACGAAGGCATCACTTGACCATGTTCAAGACCGGATGTGGAAAACTGTATTTTTGGGAGTTTCGACTGTCATCTACAGTTATTTTTCCTGTGTGACCTGTGTGTCTATCTAGTTTCTGTGCTTGGTTCAGCTGTAATGGACTCAGGAGGCTGAGCACACTCCCTGGACTTTAATCCATGCTCTCCTGGAAAGTTCAGCATCTATCATTATCTACGATCAATACCATCTGACACTTACTGATGAAAAACTGCCTGATAATTTAAAAAAGCAATATGATTAAATGTTCCTGTAAATGGGTTGGAATGCAATGACACTGATTTAAATTGCCAGACAATGTTCAGACAATGTCATTTTTAGTTTTAAATTAACTCCTAATGTGGAGAGAAATTACTAAACTGTGCCAACATTGTCTTTACATCAGAGAGCTTTATTGCATCCATTGACAGACATTTTGTTTTACATTTTAATGTTATTAAATATATATTATCTGGCAGATTTTACATTGACATGTTATGCATAAAAAAGTAGCATGATTGCTGCACCATCAGACTTTAGTACTGCAGCTGTATTCTACTTCCAGAACAGTGTTAATCCTTTCTGTAATGCACTTATTGTACACAGCGTGTTAGAAATGTATATTGTTGACACAGGTAACAACAGTATACTCAGGAACTATTTTACTACATTGCATAGAAACTTCACTTGCAGATTACATTTGTTATTGTGTGTTAGGTTGTTTTATCTCTGGTTTTTTTGACCAGTTCGGTTACAGTTCTCGGTGTTTATTGTAAATACAGTCATCTGTCATATTCAGTTTGGTTCAGAGGATCTTTTAATACTGGTACATCATCCATAAAAACAGTTATTTAAAAAGGTTGTGGAATTCATTACATGACTACATCTGAATGTTAAACACAATGTTATTTTATTTGAATGTCACAGTTTGTTTTTGGGTGCTAGTTTTAGTGAAAGCTCTTGTAAAAGACGTTAAAAATATATACCGTAATTCATTTTCATTGCCTCATTTATCTGGTAACAGGTCAGGCCTGGCAACATTTTATTGCTAAAACGAAATCTTTGAATGGTGACGTGAATTTAAAAACTACATTTCATGGAATGATCCTGGGCATCTTCTGAAACCACAGCAGAGACAATAAAAGCCTCTACATGACAGGCTGTACGAGAAAAATGAAACACAAAAAAGATTATATATTGGAAACAATGTCACACAATGACAGCAAGCCATGCAACAGAGACCAAATGGAAACACATGATCAGATTTTTTTGTTTAATCTTTTGTGGCACCTTTTTATAGTATAAGTAAAAATGATTTCAGCTTTAAACAGGTTAGTTCTGCAAAAAAGGAATTTAAAAATCAGATCTGAGCTTGTGGCATCACAGCAAAGTAACATTATGTACTTTATTTCAGGGTCAGATTACAGTCAAGGATTGCGTTACAACTTCTGTATGCAGCAGTTCTAGTGTGATGTCGTTTGATCAATGTTATGAATAGTGTTTTATCAGTGACACAGCAATCAGCATCAGATTTCTATCCTCTGAGTCAGCTTTTAAGTTATCTGGACCATTTCAGGTTAAAATCTATTCGGATTCAGCTGTGCCATCCTTAAAGATTTAAAAAGATCTCCATTTTTCACAGTAAACATCCCAGGTATAGGTTGTGTTGGAGCGGAGATATTTGCAGAGAACAGTCTCTTCAACTTATCTCTCTCTACATTGTGCATTTCCAGCATCAGATTTCATTGTCTAAAAAACGTTTTATATAATCACTTCAGTCATGAGAAAAGCAAAACATCACATTTCTACATGAACTAAATGTAACATTTGTCCATATTTCACTGCACATGAGTGTTTTACTGCTTCCTGTACACTAGTTTGTCCCTAAGTGTGAATGAACACACTAGAAACGGGTGCCATTAGTTACGATCCACCATTCAAACAGTTCCAAGCAAATGTAAACTTTGAATTTTAGAAAGTTGTATGACTGGGTGCATTTGCAATGCCAGACTACGAAAGATATTTTTAGGTGCTATAACAAAATCTTAAGACAAGAGTTTCTGCAGAGTTCACCAAATTCAAATTAGTGCCTCCTGGCAGTGTATAAAACTAATTTCTCATAATTTAATTATTTTAATTAATGCGATCTGGATAAGCAGGCTTGATTGATTAACCAATTAAAAGAAAATTCATAATTTTTAGAGATGCTAGGCCATCAAAAGAAAATAAACTATTCTGATAGTTGATTAATCGTTTCAGCCTTTTTTTTTTGGTCATATACAATGATAAATGAGTTTTGGACTGATGGACGGAAAAAAGAAGAAAAAAGACTTAATACCTTCTAGAGTCTCTTTTTTGCTTCTTGGAGGAAACTGATTTTAGTGCTTTCCAACGCCTTTCAAAACCAAGAGCAGCCTGTCCTGTCACAGTGTAAAATCATTTCTACAACTTTTACACCCATGGATTTTGGATTTATCACAGTCACCTTGGGTATTGTGCATATTTTTCATATTTTTCCAAGGTAACAGGTAGCTGAAAATTTAACGCAACCCCCCACACACAAATTTTTAAGTATAAACTCTTCCTCATCAAACTCATTTGATCAACATTTGTGGTGTAATATGGCTCCGAGGCCACAGGAGGGCAGGCGACATCCACCACACTGAAGTGTAACAAGAGCCCTTCAGCCACAGAGATGAACCAGCTCTAGACCAGCTCAAAATGTGATACGGTGTTAATTTTCTAATGGAGTCTAAAGCTTTTAGGGTTTGCATGAAAATTCCATCCAAGTGTGAGGAGAGCGTATAACATATATGGGATTGTTTGCAAAAGCATCTTAACACTTGTGATCAAATAAAAGTAACATTTCAGTCAGAGCTTTCGGTAGATAAGAGACAAAGTGCTGGGGTTACGGCAGTAATAGAGTTCCTGCTTTCATTCCCGCCCCGTGGTCTGGATGCAGAACTAACATGGCCTCTCGGAGCTGTCCGTCAAGTTGTTAGTGGGAGTGTCCTGAGAGCTGGCATTTGCTGCGGATGAGAGGACTTCTTCAAAGCTGCCTCCGGTCCCTGTACCACCGACCTTTGTCTGGTATAAGGGGGGTAAAAAAGAAAAGAAAAGAAAAGAAAAACCTCAGATGTGCTGACATTGATCGGTAATTCCTCTCCTCTCTGTGTCCTTGCTGCTGCATCACCACTGTTGTGATGCAGAAGAGGCTCAAGGTGGCAGAATTGCACAAAGATAAACACACTGGGGGTTTTTTGCATAGATGACTTGAGCTTAAATCTAAACTTTTCAGAAACAATGCTTGTTTTAACTCAAGCAGTGTGTACATTTTTTTAAACGATTATCCTTCAAATGATACTAAAACTGAGTCACATAATAAATACATGAGCAGCAGTTAAAGAGTCTTGTTCGACAGGGTAGATGCTCACAGAAACGGGTCCAATAAACTATTTCTAACCTCTTTCTGTACAGTGTAGACCCATAAAGTATAGGCAAAGGATGGAAGTCTGCTAAGAAGACGTGCAATTACACACAGATTACAGTGTTTTCTTCCTTGATTTATTACTAGAGCTTGAGGCGGTTTAGGAGGGAGTTGATGATTTCATACTATACTCCTCACAACATTTTTTATGGGTTGGAGTGAGACTATTCAGCAGCTGACACATTGTGTCCAGAGAGCTTTAGTCAGTCATAATAATGCAAACTCTCTCTCTTACACACACACACATACACAAAGGTTACCTTGATGGTGGACACTGTATTTTCAACCTTCTCCTCAAAGGACTTGAAGCTGGGAGAGTTTCTGTGAAGATGGAAGAAAAAAAAAAAACCATTGTTTAGTACTTTAGAACAACCAAATTACTTTCTGAAGAAATAATGTGGGTGAAATCACTAATGTGCCATATGTTAAAATGATTGTGTCACAAACTGAATTGTGAATTATAGTTTATAACCTGGTTATTTGGAATAAACCCTGTGGCAACCATTATCGATATAACAGTATGTACATTTCTGTATCTGCATTTATATATACTCAATTGAACTGAGGTAGTGAAGGCAACTTAAAATAATACGACGGCAGGGGTCTAAGCAGGTGTCTGGTATTTTAGCTTTCACAGGTTTATCAGTGTCTGAATAGTTGTATCATTAAACACAGCCCTTAACTAAATATATAATCAATGGAAGCAGCACATTTATGTATATAAGCAATGTTACATTAGGTCAACATTAATTTAGATAAAAGTTAAATAAATTCTTATGTAAAAAATATAAAAAGACAGAAAAATATCACACACACACACACACACACACACACACGACTGGTTACCTCATTGTGGGCATGCTCATAGAGTGTCTGACAGAATAGCTGTCCCCAGAGAGCGTGGTGAGAGAGGAGTTAATGATTAGCACAGGTTACAAACACACAAGCGCGCACACATACACATACACAAAGCCAGACTCGAACTGGCCCACAGAGTTAGCAGGAGAAGACATTGTTTGCATGTTTCCTTTGGATACTGTGCACATACAGGCTTAGTCCCAGGACCTCACATACAGATGATGAGAGAAAAGGCTAAAGGAGAAAGATGTGCTATCAGGGTATGAACTGGTTTTACAGGAAAACTGGTTGTTCTACTGATAGAAATAGAGTTTGCAATATCAAAAAGATATTGCATCCATGGTACGATACAGAAGACTGCAAATCACAATCAATTTCATGAATCTATCTTCATCTGAGCAATAAAATAGATAATTGTTCAAAAGCATAAACAAAAAAATTAGCTTAGCTTTAGCACTTTCTTAAAACTCATTAAGTGCAGAAAAGTTCATGACACCTTGTTCACATGATTCACTGAGATAATTATCACAGACCAAATTCAATCAGCACCCGACTGAGTGCTGGAGTCTGGCATGGCAGCAGCACTTACTCAACAGGACTCAGCTGACTTGTCTGAATCCAAACTGAACTGTTAAGAGTTATCGGCATTGAGATCTATTGAGCTAAGACTCGCTGTCAGAGTCCCCGGCTCGGGTCTACTAATGTGGCAAAACCAGCTGTGTGACTCTTACCCCAGAGAGTTGGACCTTGGGTAGCGTGGAGGAAGATGGAAAACATTTTAAGATACTTTGATGGGCTTTTGCAGTTACACTCATTCAAATTCACTTTGAGTTTGTAATTTGGGTTAATAATACAAACAATTTTTCTATGGGAGGCAAACTGCTAGTGGCGTAGTACTGAACCGGACTTTCTCTGAAAATGAAAATTATCGACTGACGTCAAACATTACAAACACACAAATTTTATTCACATTTAATGCAACCACTGGTAATAATTAATCACTAAAAGTGAATTATTGCAAAACATTCTGTACACAAACCAACTGTCTGCTCTCACACACACAAAAACACACACACACAGAGCAAAGACAGGAGTTAGTTGATGCAAGAAAATTACACACTGCCCAAAGAGAGAGGAGGAAAATCAGATTTTTAACTGCTCAAACATTACAAATATTTGATGTTTAATACTGATTTAATGTGAATAAAACAGCAGCGTTGGATTTTTCAAGGATTAAAAAATAAATTAATAAAAAAAAACAAAAATCATTTTTTCTGTTATCTTGTCCGATGGTAAAGTATACACTAGAGGAAATTAGCCTTTCCAGAACCAGTGAGTTTTATTATATTTTTATTTCTATATTAGATATATTCAACAATCATAAGCTTTTTTTGATGCAAATATAATGGGAATAATTACAGTATTATTTATTCAGCAAGAGGACAAAATGTCAATGAAATAATGTAAATAAAAGCAAAATACATTACATTGTCATGGGATAGATGGATTCATAAGAAAACTGTTGTATGGTTTAAACTTTGGAGAATAAAACCTCAGTTTGAAAATGGTTAAAAAATACAGATGGGACAATAGTACATGCAGGAACACACATCAAACATAAGCACAGCAGAAATGTTTACTGTATGTCACTATGCACACATAAAACATATACGCAACATACCTCCGCGGAAACAATAACTCTAGACCAACCATGCTGGAATAAACCAAAGATAATGCATTGTTTCCAAAAGCACTTTAAAAATATACCTTCCATTAACCCATTACAAACTCTCCCCAGGTCGAGCAATAAAATAAACTTGTTTTGTCGAAATGAGCCATTATATGCTGTATGTTGACATGTTGTGGTTTCTTGAATCCACTTTGATCTCTGAGTTTCACACTCTCCCTTACACTTTGTTTTTACAGCCTCTGGCAGAAGTAACCCAGAGAGACACAGCAAGAGAACTAAGTGACTGAGGGAGACAGACTTTGCTCTAGTCCTTTAGCTCCCACAGAAAGCAGCTTAATGTGGGTTTATATAATCTCAGCTTCCTCTGAGCTGGAGGGAGCAAGAGTCACAGCTCGGAGATGGATGGCACAAATAAAAAAACACGTCTATGAAGTGGATAAAAGTGCAACTGCGTCAGTGGTGGACGGGTGGATTGGGTTAAACTGGGCTGGTTTGTGATGATGAGTTCATAACGGACCTTTGCAAAAGACACACATGGTCACTTGATATTCGAAGATGACTGCACCTCGAGCCACAAGGACACAGAGGATGATGCGGTTATTCACTAAGCATTTATGGTTTGTGAGTGAAGGAGAAGAGTTCAAAAACTGAAATAATTAGTGTGTTAAAGCAATTGGGCTCACTTTAGATTCCTGAAGATGTTTCATTCAGAGACCTAAAGAATCTAAAATAAACCCTGTCCATGGTGTTTGCGTGATGGATCATCAATTGACACGGACACACTGCTCACATTAGCGAAAGGTAGGCGAGCAACACGAGATTTAAATCTGTAAAATGAAATGAGAGATATGCCGTACCTCATGTCCCCAAACTTCCTGGTGATGGCGGTGCCGAGGTTGCTGAAGGCTGCTGAGGTTTTCTGTCCTGCGGTGGACAGCGTCTCTGATGTCTTCTTGTAGCTGACACACACAAAAACCATTACTTCTTCACACATTTAGGCCCTGAAATTCATACTCATGCTCAAATTAATACAGTGCTCATACACGCACACAAATGTGTGCAGATGTATTCGAAGGGGACTAACACACACACACACACACACACACACACACACACACACACAGCTGCAATAATGCTTGTTTCCCTGCAGATGCAGACAGAATAAATCCAAGCATCAAAGTCAATGTGCATTCGGCTGATTTGGCAAACTACTATGAAAATCTTTTTTTTTTTTTATAATTAATCATCATTCTCATCAAAGGCAATAAAACCCACGGACCGTTCTCAGAGTGCACAGCCACCCTCTTAACCACCACGCGCTGCATTAGCCCAGCGTCTCGACCTTTTTCCACTACAAACTATTTTATTTCAGGAAATCGCTACTTCAGATTTAAAGTATTAAGATGAAGACACCAATTTCCTCAGCATCACTTTATTGCCCTTCATCATTCTCGCCACTTTAGTGTCCTAATCATTTTTTTTTAATACATAAATGTCAGGCGGTTTCATGTTTTCAAGTCTTGTCTTTGAAATTTCATTGGCAAGGTGACCTCCTTTGTTTAACACCTGGATCATAAATTGGAACTTTAACCAATCATGGCGTCCGAGTCTCTCTCGCATCTTGCACTCTTGCGGTCACACCGGTTCATTATAGATGAGGATGGAAGCTGTGTGTGTAAAGTGATCTTCAGCCTCAGGTGTAACAGGAGAGGGAAGGAGGCCTGCAGAGACTATCCTCTTGTCTCGCTGTGTCTCTGGATAACAGCCAAGCCCTGACCCTCTACTCAGGAAACACACAATACAAGACTAGGTCATGTTAACTCTTCCAACAAGTCCTATCCTGAAATATACCTCAATGATAAAAAAACAGTAATAACAATGAGGGGATTTTCAATTTTCAGTTTTTATGTGTTTTATTTGCAAATGAAAATGCAGGTAACTTTTTAGGTGTTTTTCCTACTCTATGGGAAACTGACATTTACAAGTCAAGAAAAAGTCAAACCAGACGGTCTATGATTGTCCCTTTCAGTGCAAAGACTGGAGAGGGTATGCAAAGGTAATGGTGCCATGATGTCAACAATAGCCTTTTGCCCTGCTGGATGTGTTTTTAATCAGATTAATGATGTCTGTTACAGTGAACACAACAATGATAACAAATCACAGGCATGCTGTGCTGCTAGGAGCAGAGGATTAAATCAGGTTTTCTGATATCTCTGTTTCCAAAAGACTCGCTCTCTGGAGGATGATTTGTTTCTCTGCTGTATTAGCTTTAAAAAAAAGAACTACCTGCTCTCTGTGTGTTTTGTGTGTGTGTGTCCTTGTGTCTGTCCTGTGAAGGGCATGTATGTTGACAGAAAACAGAAAAGCCAGTCTGCCACATGCTGCTGCTTTTACCAGCGTTGCCACACAACTGGGTCTACGCTCACTCAAACGCACACTCTCTCCCCTCAACCTAAACCGGCAAACTGACACGAGCTTGTATCACACGTACTCACTCTCCCTTTGGCTCACACACTTACGCCACGGAGCTCTGCATGTCATGCCAGCCTCTGCTGAAGTTGTCTCTGAACTCGCTCAGAGGAGTGATGCCCAGTTTCTGTTTGAGCTCTGCATGCTGCTTCTCTTTGGACGACAGGACCTGCTTCAGTGTACTGATCTCCTCTTCCAGCTGGACAACCACAGAAAGACAACCAGCTACTTGTCAGGCACTCGTCCTTCTGCTGTCAAATCGTGTGTGAATGTGTGTGATCATACTTTAGCCAATTCTTGCTGAATCTCCTCTCTCTCCTCCTCTGTCATGATGGAGTTGTTTAAGTTGACCTCTGACTCCAGTTCTTCATCAGCCTCCCTCAGTGGATCAGAGTCCAGAAAACCTGCACAAAATATTCACATACACATGGTGAAATGTTCATTAATGGACCCGTAAAATAGTGAAGGTAAAAAAAGGAATAAAAGTGGATGAAAATAATGATTTGATTTAAATTAAAAAAAAGATACTGGTCTCTATGGAGAAATCCTTGATTCATATTTTAACAGAAAGAACTGTGCAGTCAGTCGAGTCAAACACCTTGTACATTAGGCATCAATCCATTATCCAGCATTATTCTCCAGCAAATTTCTGTTCTTCAATACAACAAATCATTGGGCCAACAGGAGGATGGTTTTACTCTAATATTATACATGTAATTATATAAATCTATTTATATATAATGTGTCTATTCAAAACAAATTTGTATTACTATCATTTGCAGCAAGGCACTATAACCTGCCCCAACAATCGTCAATGTTGTAGAAGTACCACGCATTTCTGAAGGAAGAGCTCCTGACCTCTCCTGGTTTCTCCTTCTTTACCTCCCTTCATTTCTAGAGTGTGTGTGTGTGTGTGTGTGTGTGTGTGTGTGTGTGTGTGTGTGTGTATGTGCCTCTGTTCTTTTTTCTGTTTTATTTCATCTGTGTGTCTGTCTGACAGTTAAGTAATCTGTGGCTGCAGCCTATAGAGCTCTAATCTGGATTATCTGATGTGGATTATCTTGCTTCAACCCTACTCACTTACACCATAGACTGTAGCAGAAGCATACACACATACACACACACACACACACACACACACACACACACACACACACACACACACACACACACACACACACACACACACACTAAACAAGATGCTTTCAGCTGACAGATGGCAGAATTTCATTTTTGCAGTAATTGATTTTAGTGGTTTAATGCGGAAATAACTTGGAATACAGGGAATTTGAGGTCTTGAACCAAAATGAAAGACATTATGTAAAGCCTGAGTTTGTTTACATGTGCAGCATGAATATAACAGGCATAAAAGCTAATCTATCCAAACAAGATTTAACAAATAAAATAAATGTTGTGAGCTGCAGAAATTCTGCAAGACAGTTTTATGAAGAAAACACTTTCTTTCAAAAATTCTTTAGAATAAACTTATGATTTCTGTTGCTTACAGACACACCTTATTATACGACTTGCACACTGTATTTACCATGGAGACAATGCTATGTCTCATACACAAAAATACACACCCACACCCACAAACACCAGAGCACACTTTTGAGATGCTGATCCTGTACCCAAAAGCATTACTTCCAGGAGAAGAAAAGAATTTCAAACTGAGCTCCACTCAGGCAAAGAAATGAGGGTGATACACACAGTCAGCTGATCGGCCTCAGATGACCGACTTCTATATATGATGCAGCGAAAATAAATTGTACCTGTCAGGACAGACACATATAGACAGACACATATAGACAAAAGGCACTGACACTTACAGATACTGACTGAATAATGATCCAGCAAACTAGTGAAAAATCAAAAACAACCAACACTGAGAAAAGACTGAAAACAAAATGACAACCAGGTTTACATGCTGAAACTGCTTCCACCTGATTAACCTTTTATTAATGCAGGATTTCCCATTGTGAAAGGCAAATCAGGGAAGACAGGTACCACACAGCAACAGGCAACAGTAGGATGACACAGCCCGAGAAATGCAAATACACTCAGGCCATAATGTCAGAGTATTCGTAGAGGACCGGTGACCTGTTTTGCATGTAATCTGTATTTCAAACTTTTGACAGAATGGAAAGGAACTGTTACTGTACCTGCTGCGAGGTGTCCTCTCTCTTGATGTGGCCGCATTATAAGACATGACAGAGCAAGGTTAGAAGAGACTGGCTACTGTAGTAATTTCTACACAATACTGTTACTAACAATCTAAGGTTAAAAGGGGATCTGCGGCACAACATGTAGCAAAGACACAGAGTTCACACAAGTGCAGCTTAGGGCACTTAACTCCATCACAGCCTGCATCAGTACAAGTCAGACCTTTCTATAGTAGGGAGCTATTTCTGCCTAAGTTACACAGCAGCAGGACAATGCACTTTTTTTAAACCCCTGTGGCTCAGATGGAAGCTTTTCATGTCTTAAGTGCACTGAGAAATGAGACTGAGCTTTTGTCCCTGTTCACAAAGCTATGAGAAGACCTTAGAAATACCAGGAAGAGCACTTGTTTAAATATTTTCTACCAGTGTAAATTCAGTATTAATTGGTGCAAGACAATTAGAACGTTGATAGTTTCATAAATTAACTGTACACACTTAAATGCACACAGGAGAGGGACGCAACATTCACAGCGCAGCAATAACCATCTACAGTTAAATTTGTCTTCTTCTGTCAGGGAATTGTTTGCAATTTTAGTCCATTCCAAACTGCTAAGGATTTAATTACCTTTAAAGGGACCAATGGCTGAGTATGCTGGTGTTTGTTGTTAATATGTTACAACTGGTTTCCTCTTCTAACACAGTGCTCGCTAAACTTAAAGGACAATGATAACAAACTGCATATGAATCGAAAGCTTTTTTTTTTCCCCCAGTCACAATTCAGTGTTTGTGTAGTTGACTTTTATGTTGGATGTCAGAGGGATGCATGTAAGGACAGTATTTGAGAGTCACTGGTATTTACGGTTCGTCATTGTCGAAAGGTGCAGTGTGTGCGCGAACTTCGGCATCATGGTCAGTTTTGAAATGAAGTTACTGGGAAAAATCGGATGTTATGGTTTTAAGTTTCATCGCTGTCATTTCTGCTGTGATACGCTGATGTAGTGTTGCCAATCCACTGGCATGAGAGGAATGTTGAAATTCCTGTAAGTTAGTGGTCATAGTCACGGTTCGCCATGCAGAATCAGTAAGATGAACTTACAAAACAGGATTCAAAGTGAGCTCGGGTCCTCAAAAACTACCACAACTACATACAACAACGCTCTACACAACTGTAGGGACTGGGTTAACGACAATTTGATTTTAAAAAGGACTGTGAAAAGCAGATTTACCAAAACTGATTAAGTAATTTTTTTTTTTTAAATAATTGAAACTTGTTCATGCATATAACCTGTTTAGAGCTTTTGTGGAGGCTAATAATCTTCTAAGGCAGTAAGGGTCAAAGATACTTTTCCCTTTGGTTGAATATTTAAAATATCATATATCAAAAAACCATCACAAGCAATAACAATTTCAGTTTTTTCCCCTTCAGGGATCAATAGTAGTTACTAGACCTTAACAAATCAGGGCATGATAGTTTGCTCTGATGTGCTGTGTGTTCAATTTCGCGGCCTATTATCATAGATTAGAACTGGTTTAATATAATAGAGAGAAGGCCTGTGAAGGTGCTGCAATGAAAATCATTTCCAGCAAACATGGACAACATACTCTTTAAATTTTGCCAGTATAGTATCGATACCAATGTGCTGAGGCACTGACATTAGAAAAATCAGACTAATATGTGTAATTTCATAATTTTAATAGGTGATTAGGTGATGTCCATTTGCAAGAACTGGTCCCCTGAAACCCGATGATTTCCTTGGATACCAATCAAATGCATTACAAATGCATGCACATGGATTACAATTAAGACATGTCTCTTCTACAACTCTCAGAAAATGCAGACCACACACCAAAAATTAAATCTCTAAAATGCTTTAATTTTTTAGATTTGCCAGCTTTTGATTATTTAATTTAGTTGACTGTTTAATTATATTAACTGCATTTTTGTTGTTGTTGTTTAATTTAGGTCCAATGTGATCTTTCTACACTGCCAAGACTAAAATCATGGTGGCGAGACACAAAATCTATTTTCACTTATTTATTGGTTGACCTTAAAGTGGTCAAACTAAAAATATCAAGTACAATTTTGCCCAAATCTACTCACACCGTGTTAATCTTTCAGTTTCAATTCAATTTTTTTTATATAGCACCAAATCATAACAGAGGTTATCTCAGGGCACTTTTCATATAGATCAGGTCTAGACTGTACTCTTTGTAGTTATATATACAGAGTTTAATTCCTCAAGGTTGCCAGGATGGGACCTCACTGGCAGCTATAGCACTAGTGTGGCTACAGGATCTCACAGACGTCTGTGATGATGACAAGTAAATGTTCAACCAAAGTGAAAGACTTTCTACTCCACAGGCTCTAATCTATGTCCCTCTTCACCTGTGCTGTCCAGTTGCATATCCCAAGTGGTGGACATGCACCAGTTGTCAGAGTGGGAAACTGACGTCTGACCCCACTGATCCTCCCCTGGTGGTGAAGTTTTGCCCCATTCTGTCAGGATTTCCCCATTTCGGACCCCAGGAGCCAAGTCCTCACCATAGGAGTCCCTCCTCCACTCATCGCCGGAGGGGTAAAGCATACCCTGAATCAAACCTGAGCAAAGTAACAGCTGTATACATTTTCAAAGTCTTACACAAAAAAGAAGCTGCTGATTCAACTTATTTCCCAAGCCATGAGTTCTAATGTAATGGTGTTTTAGCTTAACTGACAAAAGTAAAAAAAGAAAAGAAAAAAAATGCAAGTCTGATCTTAAGCCCTAAGATTACAACATATCCGAAGTTTTAGTGCAATCTGGTGAGTAAGTTTAAAAAGAAAGGTGTTTAGGCTTCTGAAAAAGAGACAATCAATGAATAGCCTCATACTAGGAGGCATCCTATCAACCGCCCTTATTACATTATGATAATGTTGAACCAATGACGTGTCCATAATTCATTTCATACTTGTCTATTACAAAGCAAACCTGGTGACATGTCTGATAACTAGCAAACAGATGCGAAGTAATTTTTTTTATAGCTAATTGTGCGGTGGACGAGATGCAAACAAACACTGACACACTGCGTTATGTGCTGACAAAGTTCATGTAGCAAACATGTTGTCAAATTGCTGCTAATTCACACATCCATCAAATATCAGTATATCAAGTCTGATCTGTTCTGAGTGGTTTACTATGTAATGCTCACTAGTAAGTTGCTAACTTTTCTCCCTATGTCATTTATCTATTGACTCAGGGGCAATACATGAATCTGGTGCTGGGCGGGTAATGTGCAGCGATGGTATCAGGGCTTTTTCACTGATCACCGCAGCCCACTGCAGGCGGAAACTTAGCAGAGAGCTTTACGAGTGAACCAGAATGGTAAAGTCGTGGGCTGAAAAACCAAAACAAACAAGCTGAAAGATGGTAAAATGCTAACATAGAGCTGAGGGGACCTCTATAGTAGGGTGATCATTTTCTGTGTTGGTGACTACGGGTGGCGACTTTCCCATAACACAAAGTAACTTGTGTGTTGTTCATATAAAATATTCCACATGTAAATTCATAGTTGAAATCCATGAACAGGGAAATTATATGTCCGTCAACACGTAGTGAATATCCAATAGCTTGATCCAACCAAAATTGCAATGAAATGAACAAATAAAGTACAGTTCCTGTTTTATTTTTCAGGGTGATATGACCCTGCCTTGCCGTCTTCCGTTTTGTCAGTTTACTCACTCAGACCACACTCAACCACTCTGCTGACTATAAGTTAAATCAACACTCAGACACATAAGACAGAAATGTGCTGCTGCAGGGATTTTTCATGCAGAAAAACATTCAAGCATGTTGCAATTCAGGGACCTAATTTAATGCGTTTCGCCCTCAGTGCTGTTGTCAAAGAGGGCGCACACCTGCTTTGATGTCACTGCCCGATTTGCGGTCAGTGGGCAGCGGCAGTTTTCCTGCCCGGTGTGATTCAGTGTTGGTTTATGTTTTTCAGCTTTGGGGAGTTGAGTCTTACCCTGCTCTCCCTCGCGTGTGGCTGAGTTAACCCATTCCTCTCCAGGACCCACACCGCCCCAGTCCACCACTGCTTCACTCAGAACACTAGAGTACCGCTCTGCAGCAGAGCGAGGTGGCAGGGCAAGAGGAGACAAGAAAACTGGTTATGTACACACACACACACACACACACACACACACACACACACACACACACACACACACAGGGATTTTGGCGTTTCTCCAGTGTCCATCCCGGCCCTGCCAGTAAAAGGATAGGGTTGTTTTGGTTGGTGCGGGCAGCTTATCAGAGTGTTCATTTTCACAGGAACAGGAAATCTGACTTTTGACCCTTTGTGGCACAGATCTGAAATTTCTTTGAGGATATATTCTATTTTTTCAATCAAAAAGCATGCTGGTAGTAGATCTGTGCCACACAGCGTTAACGATGGGATCTGTTGTACCCTTAAAACAATTAAGCAAGACTATCCAAGGTTATTGAGCAATCTGAATTATTTGGTAGCTGATGAAATCTCATTACACCTCACTACAGCACTACAGGAGGAAACAGGCCAGCATAACCCCAATGCTGTTTCAACAACAGTCATTTCCTTCCACAGTTTAACATACGGTAAAACTGACTGTTAAACCAGTAAACAAATTTATAGCATTACTGAGTGATATCATTCACTCAGTATCATTCAAGTATGAAGATTACATTACATGTGCCAAAACACTTCTGATGATAAAGCATAATTCAAGCTGATCTAAGCAGGTGATGAGGGACCTCATATGTTACTCACAGATGAAGTAACACTTATTAGGCCACTCAGGTGGATCTCAAAGACTGTGATTTGCTTTATCAATGGAGCAGTTCTAACACTCCTTACTATATTTTCTCTGAGCCCACCCCCCCCCCCCCCTCGTTTGTCTAGGGTGGAATACCTTTGGTCACAAGATTCCCATTCTGCCCAGTGGTCATGAGGCTATGCTAAATCAGGGGCCTGGGGATGGTCATATGGCTGCAAAATCAATTGAAGCTAAACCAGAGGCCAAGTTGCCAGCAGCATGGCTCAGCAGCAAAAATACTGTACATGTAAACCTCTTTAGTCAGAGACTGAACTTTGGGTTATTACTGCTGCATACACATGGGAAAGTTAAAAAGAGCTCAGCTCATAGGCCTTAGCTTCTGCTTCTTCCCTTTTAACACCAAATGGATTTCCATGCTTTGGAAAGTTTTCACAAAATAATTGAAAATCCTTCTGAAGTTTCACGGACAATAAGAATCTTTTTTTGTCCTGCTCCATCTCCGACCTTTGAAGCCTCAGTCCCAAACTGTTCGCTACAACAGGTACACACTCAGACCATTACCAAACATTTATCCTCCTATTTTTTTGTGAGCTACTTGATCAGGTTCGGTCTAATGCCTCATTTCATTGATCAGCAAATAATTATTCCTGCTTTTAAAAAAAGGGGGGCTGAACCAAACACCAACACGCCTAAACAAAAATACTACTTACTTCCTTTACACCAACTTTCTGATTCTGAGTATCAGTAAATTTAGAGTTGGCTTAGCTGTCTGCTGCAAACGCATATTCTATACACTACATAGGCAATTAAAACATAATATAACAAAATCCATCAACATATACATGTTCCTTACAGATGATAAGACAAGCTGACATTAATATTGGGTATTCTTGTTCTGATAAAAACCATTTACCATTTGAACTGTAGATTTTATAGAATCACAGTTTATGAACGACAAAGATGAACAATTTACTTCAAAAGAAACTGTCTGTTACAAAGATCCTTAGCAGGGGATTTACTTAACACTTAGTTCACTGCTTTGATAAGAAAACTAGCAAATCTTGGAACAAGGCTTTCAGGAAGAACATCAGACTACAACCGTGTAGTTTTCATTTGGCTCAAGGGAAGCGAAGATGCTGGAGACCATGTGTGGGGTAACAGGACTTCAGAGGGGTGAAAGCTGTGGACCGAAGTCCGCCGAAACACCTAAAAACTCGTGCATTAGACCGGCCGGGTTTTATCCGGGCCAGAAAGCAGGAGCCAGCCCCGGGACTCGGTCCGGTCCGGTCCGGTCCGGTCCGGTCCAGAGTCTCTGTGGCGTCTGGGACCAACAGTAACACGAGCCGACCGCACGCTGGCCCGCGGGACCCGCGCTCACGTTTGACACTTCGGGTATTTTTACTCGCTTCTCGCTTCTGGGAATCTCTCGCCCGGTAAATGACACTTTTGTGCGTGTGTGGCAGAACAACATGCATCAACTGCACCAGACTCCGCAGTGAGTTATCACCTCGGCGCTGCGACCCGAGCCGGCCCGCGTCCCTTTCCTTTCTTTCCTTTTCAAACTTTCCCAGTATTTTCTGGTTTAACCTTTTCCCCGTCTACGCCTCCAGCCTCGGTGACGCGCGTTCAACTTCAGCTCATTATCAGCTCAGCGGCCGACGCGCAGCGGGCGCAGCGCACGGGCTCAAGGTCCGTCTGGAGAATTAGATAATTAGACAAACAAATAAAGAGATGAAGAGGAAGAGGAGAAGCTTCCTCTCTCCCGGCCGACGCCCGCTCACCTTGCTGCCTGGTTTCCATCGCGTTGGCCAGGTGAGCTTCCTCCGAACGGCCTGCTGAGACGACTCGAGGCGCCGGCGGCCGCTTCGGCTCGTATTTACTCGGCTTTCCTCGGATGTCACGCGCCGGTTCAGTTCTCGGGCGGAGCTAGGGGCGCGAGCCAATGGGCGCGCGCTGTTGTAATTTACTTAATTAACTCACCGGACGTGTTTCTTCATAGGGAGATAGAAAGTTTAATACATACATATATATACATATATATATACATATATATATACATATATACATATATATATATATATATATATACATATATATACATATATATATATATATATATATATATATATATATATATATATACATATATATATGTATATATATATATATATATATATATATATATATATATATATCTACATATATACATATATATATATATATATACATATATATATATATACATATATACATATATATATATACATATATATACATATATATACATATATATATATATATACATATATATATATATATATATATATATATATATATATATATACATACATATATATTTCTATATATATATATATATACATATGTCCTGAATACAAGAATAAAAGGACTCAGATAAGTGGTGAATTATAATTATACTTAATTCAAGTAAGGTGCCTTCCGCTACAGCTCTATGTATAAAGTGTTGTATTTTTAACTCAATTTTCTCCTTGTATCCTTGTATGCAGTCCTTAACATTAACTAATACTACTGCTAATAATAATAATAATTAATAATAATAAAAATAGAAATTATAAATTAGTTTCAATTAGTATTATTGTTTTGATTAAAAATTACTCACTAGTATTAGTAGTATATTTTTTCTGCATTTGCAGAGATCATATATATATATATATATATATATATATATACACAAAAGGAGGTTGTGGAATGTGGAAGACTAGGTTAATAATAAGCACTCTCATGACCCCACAACCATGGATGCAGGTATGAACAGAGGTCAATGCTGCTGTGACAGACCAACAAAACATTTACACACAGACTTAGTAGCTCAGAAAGCATGACACAGAAAAGAGAGAGAAAAACTGTTAACAAATAAATCCAACCACAATGTTTTGGCCTTTGACCCAGTGGATTTTATTCTCCATCAGATCCTCAGATGAAAACAGTGTTTGTGCCTGGCTAAGTGAGCAATAACAATATCAGCAGACGTTTTTTTAACAGTGGCAGCAGGTGGTACAGTGAGTTCTTGGTGCAAACAAGGAGCATTCTAGTGAAGTCAGAGACGTTTCCTCTAATGGAAATACCCTTGAAAACGAAAGTGGTGTATACCTATAAATATGCTGCTGTTTTTTTTCCCAGCACGTGCATATCTAGATTCAGATGTCACTGATAATACACTACACTATGAACTTCACTACACTACGTATTGCAAACTGTATATCCACAGGCCTCCTGAGTTGAAGTGAACCTACACTATATGTATTGTCCCTAACTAGACATTTGATCTGATCTTTTTGGTATAATCACCTTCCGTTTGACAGTCATCTAATGTGGGAACCTTGGCTCGCATTGCCACGGTTTCCTTGTTTTAATCTACAGTCAAAAAGTGAGGTTAGTAGGAGCCAGAATAAAGTGACCGTTTTACTTTTGCACTAGTATGAGCAGTATCTGGGATGGAGCTGACACCCGGGGTTGTGGTACTTGTTTAGACGTCTGCTTAAATCTCTTAATCTCCACTAAGAACAAACAGAAAAACACACATTTTAATTGAAGGCCTGACTGTACTGGACATTGCCCTGTGCTGAGGGTAACAGATCCACAGCGACATTCAACAGTGGTTCCATATACTTTCGTCTTACATTCAGAGTCTTAACTTGTGATACAATATATTATTCTTTGCTTTAGCTCTTCTAAGACATCTGTACCTTTTGGAGGCCATTATAGAGTTGATCAAATTTGTATTCTTTGGAGTCACGCAGGGGCCCTGGACCGCAGGTTGGCAAACCCTGATCTAAAGTGACTGTGAAGGCACCATTGCATATTCATGCCGGTATCACTGGGACCATAACACAAAAAAAAGGCCAGGGGTATCAGCCAGCCAATACACCCCAGAGAAAGGAAAAAATCATTGGCTAAAACAACTCTCATGTCACTGACTGAATTAATGAAAAACTTTTTTGTTTTTTTTGCATGTAAAGCTTCAACCAAACAGTTGCTTCCTGTTTAGATAAATGTCAGTGATTAAGTCAGTAATCTGCATTAAAAAGTGTCATAAAACAAAGCAACGATGGCATCTTCACATTGCATCAGTGGGTAGAATTCTGAAGCAACGCACATGAAAAAAAGGGTAAGAAATCAGATATGGGTGGATAACTGTGACAAATGCCATCCTATTATTCATTTATATTTTTCCTGTAGCTAAACAGATGGAGCAAACTCATATTAGCATTTTCTGTCTGACAGCCAAATAAATCTGACTGTAAACCCATGTGCTTACCTCAATGAAATGTTAGGTTCTTTCTTTTTATGATCAATGATGTAAATGATTAATCAAACTTATCATTTCAGTAGTGGTACAGTAAACACAACAGGGCAACGTTTTTGGTAACATATTGTGGAAACTGTTACAGATATGTGTTCATGTCATGGAGAAAAACAGCCCCTGGTTAATGAACACAGTTTAACGTTTCTGCTGAAGACAAGTTAAAGTATAAATATCCATCACGCTCTTACAGTCAGTCGTATGTCAGCCCAAAAAAACAAAAAAGAAAAAAAAGAAACCTCACAGCATGTCAGTGTATTATTAGTTGAACAGTTGGATACA
Source organism: Istiophorus platypterus (assembly GCA_016859345.1). Lineage (NCBI taxonomy): Eukaryota > Metazoa > Chordata > Actinopteri > Istiophoriformes > Istiophoridae > Istiophorus > Istiophorus platypterus. The sequence continues at coordinate 9,576,797 of CM029133.1, read as the reverse complement.
GAGACATATAGTAGGTGATAAAAGATTGCAAGTCAAAAACAGCAAAGTAGTTTCAATATATTTGTTTGGCGCAGTTCTTACTGATTCAATTTCCCAGTGCTACTCATTAATAGATGTTCTTCTATGTTCTTGTTCCCCTTTTCAGTCCCAGATTCGACCCCTGACTTCCAGGGAGGGTTCACAACACAGCTGAGTTAGGCTGAGAAACAAACACAGTGCTTGCAGCACTCAGATTTTTGGATCTCATTTGACCCCAGAGAGTGTTTTTTACTTCCTGGAATTAATTATGGTTGCTAAGCAGCTCTGGGGAAAAAAAAATATCGGGAAGCATTTTTAATCTGCGGTGCTGTTCAGCGATTTTCTGTGGCACAGCTCATGTCTATGGAGAGCTCTGGGTACAGTGAACAGAAAACAGACTCCCTGAGAGTGCTTTCAAACCTAGATTCAGGAACTTTTATTACTCCTGAAATCAGCGTGTGACAATATATTCTTGGTGTCCTTTGGGAACCTTGTATGTACAGTTTGACTGTACTTGATGGTTGTTTTACCTCTCAGATGCAGAAAATGTTTCAGATCCCTGGGAAAAAGCCAAGCTAATTGCATTGCACTGCAAATTGTCCCACGTGCATGAACATCAACCCTGTTTTTCCTTCACGCCTTAAATCCCGGCTTCAGTGAAGAGTCAGTGATAAAACATGCTATAACAATCAGGATGCATTCCACTCGTAACCACTTTGGATTTTAAAATGCATTAATAAAAACACAGTGCAATTCTTCCCTTCAATCATTCTTTACCCTATTGTTCCATATCTTTTACTCGCTGTTCTGTAGCATTTCTTATCTTCAGACATATTGTGCTTTTCCTTGTCTTTTTCCTCTCGTTGAGTTGCTCCATTAAAATGTCTTTGTAAACCTCTGATGAAAGAGCAACATTAAAAAAAAAAAAAGAAGAAAAATATAGCTCCATGAAGTGGTGGAATAGAAACATACACACACAAAAAAAATGGATCTGCACCTGATTTTGCAATTGAGCTTTTTGTATGGTAACTGTCAGCCTATCTACCTCTACTCACAGCTGAGCTCAGAGGGATGTAAATCCAGTTATGCCTCAGAGGTCAGGTTGCACCAAAGATGTTAACAAGGTGAGAGATAAAAGGGAAAAACAAGAGGCAGTAAAACAAGAGGGAATGAAAGCAAGAAAGCAAAGAGAAGTTAGAGGGATAAGTAAGGACAGCGAGCTGGCTGCTGCCAGGTGACAACCTTTAAAGCTCTTGAAAATCTCCTGTTTCCTGGCAGCACCCTACGTGTGTGCTTTCTTATGTGTCAGTGTGAATAAGTTATAAGGGGTTGTCAGTGCAAGTTAAAAACCACTATGCCACTATTTAAACTCCAAAGCAGACAGAAATCCTCCTTTCACTGCAAAAAAAAACAAAAAAAACAAAAGCAATACTAATTCTTGAAAAGCTTGAAAACCTGATCCCCCTATAATTTACATCCAAATTTTTTTATCAGCCACATACTGAGTGCACAGCAGTCTGATGATAACCTCTAAGCTCACATTTTTAAAAAATCTAGCGTCCTTGGTACGTTTTTCAGCAAACCGCAACCCAAACTACAATAAAAAGCAAAGTAAAAGCTTAAACGCTGTTTATCTACAGGTACCATTTGTGATGGTATGTTCAGTGCCCCTGTTCTTGTGCAGCCTCCACAACACACTGACACCATCACCACCTAAACCACTGAAAAAGGCAGGTCCTAAAAAACAATAAAAAAAAAATACAAAAGGGCAGAGTCAACTGTCCTGCCACGTTCAGCGTTTTGTTTTGGCACAATTACCGCACAGCAGCTTTGTTTTTTTTTTTTTTTTGATGATGCAGATACTGGCATTCAGTATGTGGGCACAGCAGAGAAGAGCTACTAGGCAGGGAGGAGGGTGTGTGTCGGTGAGAGAGCCACCATCCAGCCAGGCAGAGAGGAAGGACAGAAGGAAAGTGAGGAAGACAGCGACTGAATGAAGGAGGAGTTGATGGAAAACCACAACAGAAAACAACGGAGGCTCCCTAAAATTCCATTGGTGTTTCCACTATTTCATTAGGGGTCTGTGGGCTGAAGTGTTTTTGGAATACGTCATTCTTAGACACACAACTCAACTTTCAGGGTTTCTAGCAAAAGGACTTGAGATCAGGCGGAGTCAGTATTATCCATGGTAGCCAAGATCAGGATTATCGGACTAGCATCACCCTCCTTTCCGCCAAGTTTAGTCCTTTTGTTTCATTTTTCATAGTGTACGATTGTCAAAGACTCAAATCGCAACAGACATTTTCAATATCATATGAAAGTGGAGTTTCCAACAGAGGAACATGAGCAAAGTCAATGTCCAGTTCTTGTTGTATCAGTGAGAACTCATTTCTCCATCATGGCTTGATCCAAATTCAGTTTCCATCCTGCACTTCTTCCTTGCTAACTGCAGCACAAACATATATAATATTATCTCCTCACATTTCTGTGTTGTTTACCTGTGAGTTCCTCCCATTGTGTTGCAGCTCTTTCAGCGGATGAGTGCTCCTTGAAACATTCTGGTATCCAACACTGTCAAAGCCTCTCACCGAACAAAATCCACAGGTCACAACATCTAACCAACGGGGTCCCCACTTACACTTTTAATGCATTTTCACGAGTGTGGGTGTAAACAAAACTGCATCCGACTGCTGCCTGTGTTTAGGATTGTTCTCCTGAAAGGTAGCTGTTGTTAGATGTGAGACTGAGAAGCTGCAAATGTGCACTGCTGAAACTTTCTGAAATGCGTCTGGGACAAAAGCTGGCCAGGAGGAAAGTCCTGACAGGTGTTAAATTTTTTAAAATTTTGAAGGGATTCAAACACTTACTATCCATCACCTTTTTCTCTGTATGGCACTGTACAGGACAGTGGTTCCTCCTTAAAATTGTGGGGGTTTTATGTCCTTTTCGGCTTGAATATCCAGGTCCTCATCAAGTGCCAGTGTTGATTTTCAGATGTCCTTCCCAGACTTTTGCGATGACTCAGGCTGGCATGTCTGTCCCTGAGGAAATGTGGGCGTCGCCATTTCAAGCTGTGCATGTGTGGTCTGGATGTAGTGCAGGGCAGGTTTTATATCCACCGTCCAGAGCCCTGAGTGCGCTGCTTCTTCCTCTTCTTACACACATAGTAAACCGGGAAAACTACCAAACCTGCAGACATGGAAGGTGGTTGTAGAGATAAAGGCAGAAAGTGGGAGAGAAGAAAGATGGATTAAAGCAAAATATCCTTGTTCCTATCCTGATGACTTGAAAACTTCAATGGTCCATCAATGTTAAAATCTCATGATTATTCCATCTTACAGTACACTGCAAACAGATCTGGCATATGCGAAATTAACTGAGCTGAAAAGGAGAGGATTGGAGACGACGATTCTATTAATGATGAAAATAATTATGAATCTGCCATCACAGCATGTTAGCCCCCAGCGGATCATCTGTCAGACATACAGACACGGGAAAGAGATTAACATTAATTACAGTTCAGCTGAGGCATCAATGGTTCACAATAAAGCCAGACAGGCTGCTCAGAGAGTCTCCAGTTGGAAGATGTTACAAGTAAATATAGTTCCAAGAAATAAAAGTCAGTCACCCAGAGAGTGAAAATCTGGATCTAGAAAATCGCTTTTTTTTCCAAAACAGGAAGTGTTTACTTCTCTTTCACTTGCAACACAGAGATTCCCATAACTGAGAATGTCACTGACAGTGAAGCTGCTTCGCTGTGTGGAAGAAAATATCTCTAATTGTCTCAGACCATTTAGCTCTTATCTCTGTACTGCTCTCCCCCGCAGCTTCTGCCTGATTAATATGCATGTGTGTTCATGTGTGTAATTATGTTACCTATCACCAGTGCGAGAGCTCCAAGCACCACGACCAGCAGAATGACCATTGGAGCTATCAGCACCTTAGTGGCTGCAGAGAAAAACACAGAGAGGGAAAGAGAACAAGTATCATTCATTATGGATATGTTCTCTTTCAGATGGGACAGAAATTGCATGGTTCAAATTTAATGGTTTGTTTTGTTACATCGTATATAAAATTTTAATGGATCCCACCCAGAAATTTTAAGTTGTTTGGTCACCAGTGCATGGTCAGGGAAGTTACTGAATGCAGTACAGACTTTGGTAAAAACGATCAGCTCCATTTACAGCGAAATGTTTTATATTAAATGCAAAATCCGTGGCAATAATAGTCCATGGCAGCGATCGGAGCTGTGGAGGGTAAATGGTTCTTGTTAAGGGACAAATTAGCTCCCAGTTTGACAGGCTCCATGGTGATATTACTAGTTGTAGCTGCCATTGAGAGCAGAGTCAAACAGATCTATCAGAGGAGTTCAACTTCCTGATAATGGTTAAAATTACCTGATATGTGGTGCTTTCAAACTTCATTATGAAGCTCTCCTCACTGGCCTCTGCAAGTACAGTCAGGTATGTATGTGTTCTCTCATGTCGCAACTGTATGTTGGATTTTGACTAGCTTTTTTTAAGCTACGCTAGAGGTGTGGTTCTATGGATAAGAATTTTGGATGGTCAGTTCACCACTTTGGTGCAGAATGAAACGGCTCAAAAAGTGTTAGATTCAGATTCAACTTTGGTTTATGAGCAAATACCTTAATTCCCACCTGCCTCAGCTGGGCTTTGTGCATTTTGCTAATTACAAAGTGTTAGCATGCTATCATGCTAAACTAAGAGGGTAAATATTCAATCTGCTTAACATTAGTATGTTAATGGAGTCATTGTGAATGCATTAGCATGATGATTTTAGCGTTCAGCTACAAGTGTCGCTGTGCCTGAGCCACACACAGAGCTGCTAGCAGTAGCTGACTTTAGACTCTTAGTCTTATCTGTTATCTGACACATGAAGAGAGATGAAAAAAAGTCACTGCAATTTCTATCAGTATTTCTCTCTCTGATACATAATTACAATCCCGAGCTGTGTGCAAAGTGGTCTTACCACTTCATTTTGAGTCATGGAGAGCAGAATTACGGTAAATAAGGCAGGTTGAGAGAAAGGACATAGACCAAAAAGAAAAACTCATCAACAACAGTTTACTGTCACATAGTTAATCAACCGCCGTGAATCTGGTGCTTTGTTAAAGCCCTTAACTATTGGAATAAAGAAAATCAGTGCCTAATAACAGAAGCCTGATAGCAAGCTGAGAAAATAAACCCTCAATCAATAGATATTAAAAGCATTTTTGGGACCCCACCCCCCTACCCACCCACCACCACCACCACCACCCCCACCCACAATAACAATCACACACAACCACCACAGACCAGACTCTAAATCAGCCCCCAGAGATGGGGTTTATCAGGCAGATAGCGATACTTGCAAACACACACACTGGGTTTGGATGTGGGTCCCCAGTTTATGTTTATGACTAAAGAAGGTGCAGGCCCCCCCATACCCACCACCACCACCACCACCACCACCACCACAAATAAATATACACACCAACATACCACAGACAGACCCTCTAATTAGCCGTCTCAGATGGGGTTTATCAGGCAGATAGCGATACTTGCAGCCAAACACACTGAGGTTGGATGTGTGGTCCCCAAAAAACCTGCCAACAAAGATGGCCAAAGAGAAAATCAGAGCTGCAGGAAAAAAAAAATGCAAAAAAAAAAAAAAAAAAAAAGACTCCTCCAGGTAGCCACTGCACTCTGGGATTGGACAGGTAACAGAAGTTAGTGTTACACTGTGTGGGGACACATCACAGACATCCTCTGTACGCTTGAATATGAGAATATTAGGAAAATTAAATTATCAAAAAATTAAAAGATATCAAAGACACATTGATCATTTGGTGATTCAAAACATCATCAAAGTGCTCCATGGGGTTTGACACACTTTGGTTTTTTTTTATGTTGGTTTCTCAGATATCCAGATGGTACCAAATCTACATATAGAATATACTCACACTACTGAGGGGAAATGGTTAATAATAATAAGATGAAAAGAGGGATGGATAGGTAGCTGAATGGAGGGTTGAAGGAGGCAGTGGAGAGAGCTGAAGTTAATATGTATCCCTACTACATAGAATATACTCAATACTTACTGAGGGAGGATGGTTAATAATAATATAAGATGAAAAGGGATGGATAGGTAGCTGAATGGAGGGTTGAAAGGAGGCAGGAGAGAGCTGAGTTAATATGTATCCCGACATTTCATGAATCAACAACATCAAGTGCTCCATGGTGGGTTTGTTCACACTTGGTTTGTTTTTGCGGTGGGTTTCTCAGATATCCAGATGGTACCAAATCTACATATAGAATATACTCACACTACTGAGGGGAAATGGTTAATAATAATAAGATGAAAAGAGGGATGAGTATAGGTGATGGAGGGTTTGAAGGAGCAGTGGGAGAGAGCTGAAGTTAATATGTATCCCGAAACACACACACACACACACACACACACACACAAACACAAACACAAACACACACACACACACACACACACACACGCGCACACACACACACTTACATTCAAAAAAAAAAAAAAAAAAAAAAAAAAAAGGATTTAAAGAAACAATATTAAAAAGTTTTCACTCTTTTAGAATTTAGGCTTCTCAAGGTGTAATAGGCCAAAGTTAAGGGTTAAAAATGCCAATGAGAAAAAAAAATCTATTTATTCAAAAGATTTTAAAGGAATCAAACTAAATATAAAACCACATTTTGACACAACGACTTAGATTGGAGAGACACTAAGTTCCACCGTTAACTTTACTTCTTATTCCGTTGTTTCCTTTTCACCATCTAGCTCTCACTTTTCCTCCCAGGGCATCTCTTCTGCTTTAGTTCCTCCTCTTTCCCTTCCTCATTTCATATGTTCTTTCTGTCTTACTCTCTCTCTATCCACACTTTCAGTGCCTCAAAGCCAGTGAGACCTGTTGTGCAGACACATGATAAAGTTTTTTTGTCAGTGTGTATGTGTCTGTGTGAGTGTGTGAAATGACAGCAGACAGAAAGTGGAGAATAATAGCATCGGCCTCTGAAGGTGTTACACCTACTATCCCCTACAGCACATGCACACAGACTAATAGCCTATTACATGATCACAAAAACGTATACAGATATCTGCAGACATGAGTGATGATGTTTTTTAGAGTTGCCAAAACACTAAGGCTTTGATGACCGCTGGCAGACTGGTCAAACAGGTTCAGACCGCTGCCTCTCTCTCTCTCTCTCTCTCTCTCACGAATGAACACACACACACACACAAACGTGTGTCATTATATGTGCTGTGCTTAAAATGTGGGTGACCTTGTTCTGCATTTTAACTGTCATACGGTAAAACATAATCCATCATGAAGCCATATATGTGATTAAAACAGTAAATTAACTAAGCTTGTAATGGCCACACGGCTGTCCCAGGACAGTGGTTACTGTAACCTCTTACAAAGCTAAAACTGGTACGACTTAGTGTCAGCAAGCAGTGGTGTGTGATTCTTATAGCAGTAAAATTAGGATTTGATCGAAAAATATAACTGCATATTTGTGATAGGTTGCTAATCTCTATCCCTAATTTTAACATAAGATTAAAAATGCATGTAATGCTGATATTTACCATATAACCTTTAAATTGCAGAATGCTATAAAACGAGTTACGCAAGTAAGAAGAGAAATTGGAATAATTACCTTAATAATAGTAATGGAAAAATTATTAGTTGGCAGAGGCAACATAAACACTGAAAACTGAGTTGCATCGCAAGTTATGGTGTCAATATCCATTTTTATATTATAATAGTGTTAAATAAAATTAAGTTTATAAACCATTCATAACTACATATTTGGTTCATAATGTCTTACAATAAAGCAGTTGGGATTCCTTAAAGTTCAATAACTTCTTGGTGATGTAAAAAGCTCACTTTAAACAAGTAAAATCAAAAGCTACTATATATAAAGTAGATGTATATTCATATACCAATATATTTATACATAAATATATGCTATATATTTACACACATATACACACACACACATATATAAATTACTGGTTTAATCCCAGTGAACCAGCTTCTATCCATTGTGATTCAGTCTCCTACTGCATCCATCTACCCTGCCCACCATCCTTGCACAAATGCCCTAGAGCAAGGCACTAATCCCAAAGGGATCACATACTGTGATCTCTCTGACCTAATGCCTACTGTACCTACTGAGGTTTAGCACCAAGCATGTGTACTAACCTAAGCGTGCAGTGCATTAACAGAGAAAAATTCCACCTACACAGCATAGTTTAAATGCCCCTTATCTCACCCTCTGTGTGCTTATCTAAGAGTCTGTTTGTCTCCATGCCTTTATGATTATTCGTGTCTTGTTATCAAAGAGAAATGATTACAGATATAAAGCAGTCTGTATAACTGATAAAAACAGTTTTATCAAAACATAAAGCAGATTGTTGCTACAGTAGCAAGGGCCTAAGATTGTAACTTCTCTGCTCGTAAAACCTCAGTAACAGGGGAAGCCTAGAAAATTTATCAAAACTGAGATTACACTCAGAAGAATGCTAAATGGCATCAGCTAATGAACATGGCACTTAAAGACAAAAAAAAAAAATCCATCATGAGACACTTAAGCCGCTGTAGGAGGCAGCAATTGGCAACGTGCCTTTCATTGCTTAGTCCATATTTCCATGGCAGCAACAAGGAAGATTAATGGAAGTAAATGTTTCATTTATCAATTATTCATTTCACTGATGTATCATTGCAAATCATCATCGGGGTCAAGGAATAAGATCTCGGGCTGGACTCTTTATGTGCATCGATATTCTGAAGTAATACTGAAAGAAATCTTTTTGTAGAAGAAGCTGCCAAGTGCTTCGCCGGCAAACCAATTTGACCAGAGTGCATCGCAGCAACTGCGCTGTATCCTTATGGTCACTCTGTTTTGAATATCCTGCTAAATTGCTGTTCTCTGTGTGCACGCTTAAGCATGCTCTCGGGACGCTTGCTTGTATATAACGGCATCAACGGGGGCGGTTTTGCGGAAGCATTGGAAACAGTGCAGCAGATGTAGGATCCGAGGTCTGGTAAACGCTGGTGCTTTGCCGGATTGTAACTGGACTAATGTTACTCAACAGGGGGGGCTGTATCCGAGTACGGAAACCTATTTCAAAAGGTGAGCCTTAGAGAAGCAAATTCTGCTGAATAAGGCCAACGTTGCACAAAGTCTGCTATTGTGAAAGCATTCCTGCCCGGGTCCCAAATTTAGTGCTGAATGTGTCAGTGACCCAGATTCACAGGAAAAAACAAAAAAAGTCACAAGATGAGGAGACCTGTAGATGTTGGAGCTATGACATTTCAATAATAATTACATACAACTTTGTCCTAATTACCAACGGGGAGCCAAATAAGGCCCTTGGTACTATTCTTAAGTATTTAAAACATGTGGGGTCAGCAGCTGGGGAGTTTTTCCAGGGTCACCAGAACTCCTGGGCCTGCCCTCGCATTGGGGTCAGATAAGACAGCAGACATGACACATAGCGGGTCTGAAGGAGACGAAAGTTTGTGGGAGTTAATTGCTCCCTAGGGACACTTCAACCAGCGGGTGACTGATCCTGCAGTACCCGCCCCCCCTGCAAACAACACCGACCTGGGAGCTGACGTAGAGTTTCAGACACTCGTCGCACACGGCCTTCCTGCAGCAGGACAAGGGTACGATGGGTTTGTCCTCCAGGCACACCCGGCAACTCCTCTTCGCGCTCTCCGCCCCGGCCTGACCCCTGTACAGGTGATGGGCGATGTCCCCGAAGGGGTCCACCAGGTCTCCCAGTGTGTACGGCGCCGGACCGCCGGGACTCGGACCTTCGGGGATCGAGCCTCCCTCCTCCCGCCCCGACGCCGAGTCCGTTTCCGACGCGTCGGACGCGACCGCTCCGTCGCGGCCGACCCCGGCGTCTTTCCGGCGACCGTCGTCGGCGATGCAGTAGACGGTGCAGTAGACGTGGTCCCCGACGGGGAACGACTCGTCCGGGGTCACCGGGTCCGAGTCCCCGTCGCCGTCGCGCAGACCGCGGCACTTAACCGCACACGCATCCGGACCCGTCGACTCGCCGGCCGCCGGCTCGTTTCGCGTCCCGGCGTCGCCCGCTCCCCGGTCCGACTCTTCCCCGTCGCCATGTTCACTTCCACGCTCGTCATTGACGTCGTCGTCAACGTTTCCCATGCGGTTCTCACGCTCGGCGCCGCGCTGCATCCGCCCGCCCGGGTTTACGCGGAGAGACGGGGATTTGGAAACCCCGAGATTCCTCCTGAAGATCTCCACGGCGCTCGCCGCCCTCCTCCTCCTCCTCTCCCCTCCGCCGTTGCAGTTGTTGTTGTTGTTGCCCTCCGCATCCCTCTCCTCCTCGCCGCTCCTCTCCCCCGGCTCCCTCTCTCCTCCCTCGACCGGCAGCCGGGAGTCGGCTCCGGCGACGCGTCGGTTCGAGTCCCCGACCGGGCGCTCGGCTCCCCCGTCCGTCGGGGAAGTTTCCGTCGGGAGGTTGCGGGACAGTTTCACCCTCCCCTCGTCGAAAGAGCCGATAAAACTCGGCATTTTACAGGCGTCAGCTATCGGTCCGTCATCTTCCATCCCCGGTTTAGCTCTCCCCATCTGGTGAGCGGTTCTCTCTCTCTCTCTCTCCGTCTCTGTCTCTCTCTGTGTCTCTCTCCCTCTTTCCACCTCTTCCTGTGTCTCTCTTGTACAACTCGGCTACAACCAAAACAAAACAAAGCGGGCGGCCCGGCGCTTCCGGGTCGCGTCTTCGCGTTTTCCCCAAAGCCACGCCCCCTTCCGTCCGACGGCGGCCTCGGCGGAGCCACCGAGACGTCGACCAGTACGGAAGCGGGCGCGGCTCAATCTAAACCGGGTTAGAGGGGGGTAAAATAAATAAATAAACCTACAGGCTTTTGGGTCACGTCGATGGACCGAGGGGAACCCTGGTGGTGAACTGCAGCCCTGCCGGATTTGGGCATGCCCAGGTGGAGTCTGGGTTTACCTGGACTGGAAGTGGGCGCAGCGGGCACCCGGCCCCGGGTCTGCAGAACACAAGAGCCCTGAAAGACCCTATGCTCCACCGTGTGTGTCCCCCACACTGTGCTTGCTTGACTCTAAATGTCTTCGGCAACATAGGGGGCGAAAGGACAAGGGCCCCAAGGTGTCCTGCTTCTTTACCTAATCTTGGGGACCCGTCTCGGGTCAAAAGTTTCAAGGAAAATCGTGTCGGTTTTGGACGCACGTCGTATATTCCTACATCAGTGACTTAAACCGTGTTGTTAATAATTCAACTAATCTCTTATCATAGAGGAGATGTGCACAAGGCAGCACTTTACATCGGTGGCCTTTTGTTCGCAGTTTGGCGATCACTATATGTTCTACCACTAAACTACAGCTTTATAAACTGTGTCAAGTAAAGGTTAAGATGCATTGAAATATAAATAAGCAGATATGTATTTTGTTGAAAATACACTGCATCATTTTATCGAACACTTGTAAGCTCTGGAAAATTCTAGGTAGCGGACCTCTATTCTTTCCGAGGTCAAGAATAAAACTTCATGCTCAAGTAGAACATATTTTAAACGCATGCAACTCTTGCAGAAAACCCAAAACTGCAGTTATAACATTCATGTGCAAGTATAAAGACTGCACAAACCGTGACTTTATTTGCCTGTAGATGGTGCATATCAAGATATGAAAATCTAAACTACTGCTCTTGTTGCTCTTTTTCCCAATATGGCGGTGCAGATAGAACTGGAGCTGCAGATACATAACTGAAGTTCAGCACTTGAGTGATGTAGTGTTTGCTGCGCCTGGTTATTGTTTCTTCACATCAACTAAACCGTACTTTGTTACATTATTTACTGTATATGGTGCCATAATGGAGGAGAGCAAAACCTGTCAGAGCTTGTTGGTTTAAACTCAAATGTGCTCTTGAACAAGGCACTGAATCCATAATCCTATAATTGCGTCCATCTACTAGAAAAAAATGTGATCACATTGACAAAAAATCATATTTTGCTATTATTACTATAATACTTAGTATGTGAAAGGTTGTATATCTGTTACTGTTCCTTGCATCACACACACAATTCTCATCTCCATAAAGACCCCCTTTAAACAGAACTCATTTCATTTTGATAGGAAAAGGGGTATTTGAACATTGAAGAATGAAATTAATTTGGACGGACACATTTTAGCTCAGCGCTGTTGGCACAACTTTCGAATAAATCTAACTGTGGCGCCTGTAAAATGGGTTGTTAGTTCTGTTACAATTCCTCATTAATTCCATAGGGCCCAAGCCACACAGTAATTAGTTTGCTTGTCCTGGCTGTGCCCAATTGGTTTTAGTGGAGAATGCCAACAATGTTAAAAAGCTTTTACAAGTGCTAGTCTCAGCTTATTACACAAAGCCGGAAAGCCCATCAGACATTTTAAGAAGTGTGTAGTTCCACACAAAGCAGGTTAAAAAGTGTGCAGTGTGCAGTCTAAAAATATATGTTTGAACTACTTCCAACCTTGAGTGTTTACTCTATCAAAAACTCAGCCAAATGCATCTATAAAGGGGTTTTTCTAACACTTCCAAGGGAGCTTTTGGTCTTAGTTGGGTATATGTTTCATGTTTTAATTAACCACTATTATTTTGAGGGATTTAGGTATTGAAATTACTTTAAAGCACTGGTACATGTCCTCGGCATAGGAACAATAGGGCTTCCTGGCACTGACTTTAGGTGTATGTGTGTGTGAGTAGGTAAGGGAAATACTGATGTACTCAGGCTGGCCAGTTTGTGTGAACTGTTCTGAAAGAGAAATCAGGGTGGATCAGGGTTTGGATTTTGCCATAGGCTGTCATTTAGGATCCTGATTCAGTGGAGAATAGGTAGAGAAGGTGTAGTTTCTTCGTAAAACCCATGGGTGGATAAGAAAGATACCCGCAACCTTGAAAGAAATAACTCAGCCTGTGAATACTGCATGCATTATGTAGCAGATATAAACAATATGACTACAAAATAATGCCTGAAAGGTATCAGAGAACAGAGGACACATTATGGACTTTCCTTCTTCACTGTCTACTTTATTCCCAACTGTCTAGTTTATGTACAGTCAGACACCTGTGGGAAAACCAAGAGAAAGGGTTAAACCAAAATAGATGGTTCTTGTGAGTGGTGAACATTTACAAAGCAACCTAGAGCCACAGAGAAAGAATGGAGATTTTTTTTTTCCCACTGGCAGTTAGCAGCATATTCCTGCATTGAAGTACTGACAGTGTGGTAGTGGACTCGTTAGGCTTCCTTAAATTAATTTCAGATTAAATGAAAGCAAATGTAGGTTCAAAGAATTAGATAAATTGTAAAACCAAATCCATTTTACTGTCTACAGTATCCAGTGGGCTGCTAGATGAAGTAGCTAAGCTGAGTTTTGGAGTACATCAGGGCTCTGTCATGGGTTCTACACTTTTCTCTTGCTTGATAATTTAACTTGATCATGGACTGGAGTTATTGACAAAGTACTTCTTTGCCCGCTACAACCGAAACATTTTTCACCAAAGTTAGAAAGATTTTTTTTATTTCAACTGACAGATTTCCATAAATTTTTCCATCTCTGCAAGTTCTCATTCATTACAAGTGGTTTTGGCTCAGCTGGCAACAGGTGATGTCACGTACGTCTGAGCACCAAGCAGAGTTTAGCAATAAAAAAACACTGTACCACTATTTCTATATTTCTATAAAGCTGACAATGCTGGATTCAGCTAATGAAATGCAAAGCTTCTTTTCAGGTGTATTGAAAACTAGCCAAATACAGACTTTTTCTTTTATTATTATTTATACTCAATACCATATTAATAACTGTAAATATATATTTTTGCCACAACTGTAAGGCTTCGGAATGGAATAGTTAGTTATTAGGAGAGATCGTGTAACTTTACAATGGCTTGACTAAATGTTTATTGACACCACTCGTAAAATAACTGCTTGGGTCCAGCTTCTTCTGCAAAATTTAAACTCTATGTACAGAGGTGCATTTTTTAGATCTACAGATGAAAGGTCTATTGATTGTTCCAAACTCTAAATGAGATTAAGCAACTCTGAAGATAAATATTGGACTATATTCATTATGTCTTCATTGTTATTATTACTTTGAAATACATTGTCACTGTTATTGCTTTTCTTTTACAATCTTTAACGAGTTCTTCCTTTTGTTGAAATTTGTGTTGAATTTAGAGCGGTCGTGGCTTTGCAGGTTCTACGTTAAATGCTATTCAGTTCACCATGACACAGGAAACAATATACTGTGGTACAAAGTCTCTCTTTCACACCCACACACCCACACACACAGACACACACAGACACACACACAGACACACACACGTACGTTCAGGTCATGTTACACATCAAATATTCTTTCACTTTCGGTATATATTTGCTTGAGTTTGTTAAATCTGCCGGATTGGTGTTAATGTCTATATTGATTCCACAGTGTCATGTAATATTAGATTGATTGACTCTATTAGGACAAATAAATTAACAAATAAATTCACTTTCAGTTCAGATAGTGTCATTTGCTAATGACACAACCAACTATCATTTTCAATTAAGATTCTAAATAATGGATGTGATACATTTCAGAGTTCTTGATTTGAATTTTCTAAAAAGACACTTCATCTTCAGTGAATTTATTTAATAAAAAGCATTGTGTGGTGGTGTTTCACAATTTGAATATAAATTAATAACGTAAAGTTAATTATGTGCTGAAGTGAAAGTGAATTTCCAGCCTTGAAAGAACGTTTAATGAAAGAATTATAGACTATAGATTATAGTGCAACTAATTCTCTTTCCTCCCATTCTCCTCTTACCCTCTCATTTCAAATACACTGTACAATTAGAAGAAATAAAACATAGTAGTCCCACTTATACACAACATCATACATTAGTAGTCAACTAGAAAAAACAGTAAACACGGCCACATGTGATTAAAAAACGTCTAGAAGTTCAAAGTTACATTTCATCGTTTTACATTGTAGTAGCTATTTTTCTGCTTTACTAGGCAGACATGTCAGAATGTTATTTATAGAAAAATCACAAAGTTCACATTTAGGACTCTTGAAGAGAGTTGAGGAGCATTCAACAAACCAAACAGTTCCCATTTTAAGTAGCTAGTTAGTCACACGCAGCATGAGATTAAATATGCAACAGATTGGAAACACCTCATGCAAACACACAAAATGTTGTTTCTGTCCTGGAGTCTCGTGGGACAGCGACTCTAAACATAACCCACAGTTTTGTTGAAAAACAGATTGCTGAAGATAACTGGCAGAGGGGGGTGGAAGGTGGACTTTGAGATCAGTTTGTAGAGGAAATTGGTCTGTTAGTCCATCCTTGTGTCAATAGAAGCCTCTGCCCCCCCCCCCCGAAAAGTGTTCCTTGGTAGACGAAGAAGGCCTCTAACTTTTGGTCCACTGATTGCAACACAAATGCAACATGTTGAGCCGCATTCCCAGTAAGAATCAGTTGATTTTCTGAACAGAATACAACAGAAAAACCTGCTGGCCACCTGAAATACAGAGGTGATTTTTTTTTTTTTTTTAATTTGTGATATTCTTGCTATTTTACTTATAGAGGAACCAGAGAAAAATGAACCTGAGACCCATTACTTTTGGTCCCAGTCTGTGGCATTCAGAAACGAGGCTTTACAGATGCTCATGTGGTGATTCAGTTGGCACTTTCAACATCAGAATTGGAGCAGTGAGGTGAAAGGGGAGAGGCGCTAAGTCTGTGGCATTTCTTTTGTATCATTTTTGTCCTCGTTAGTCTGAAAGTGAGAGTGGATGCCTAAAGTGTCTGCCTCTGTTTCCTTGTCCTCTCTTTCACAGAGCTTTGACATTCAGCAGAGGTTAGAGTTTTGATACATAAAAGATAATAAAAAAACGAATCAAATATTGTCTAACTTAGAGGCTTCTCTGTTCCCGCGTGACAATGATGCCACTTTTCAGCTTTGCGTCACATTTTTTATGATACAAAAATGCCAATCAATGACACGATTCAGGCCACTTTGACTGTGATTGTCACTTCTGTAAAGGGTGTGTCTTCTCTCTCTATGTAGGCATCGCCCGTGAAAGATTTTGGCTGCTTTTGAACTATTTCTGTTACTAAAAAGAGCTGGATGTTGTACACGATAAGGACGACTGGCCACTTGATCTGGCTTCCAGCATTTTTTAAAAAATATATATAAAAAAAAACCTGCCTGCTGAGTGAAATGGTGTGGTGTCTAAATGAGGACTGAGGTTGATGGGAAACTGTTGCCTGGGTGTTTCTCTGTCATGTTGTGTCTCTATCTCCCTCTACCTGTATTACTTGGATGGAAGACGAAATATTTAGACAGCAAGAGACCAAAGAAACTGTCTGTCCATCTACATGGAAGAAAAACATCCCATGGCCTTTAGGATGCTGTAGCTAAAAAGTGTCCCTCTTGTGTCTCCTGTCTGTCTCCAAGTCTGCCTGTCTATCTACCTGTTGCACCTGTCAGTTGGTTGTTCAGTCTTTCTGTCCGACAGACAGAATTCCTGTTGTAAACAATGTTAAGATTCACATTAGTATTAAAAAATTTTAGTAGTTGTGGGTCTGTTATAAGCGTGTGTGCATGTGTGTGCATGCGTGTATTCACATATGCATTTCTTAATGTCTGTCTGTGTGTATGTTTCTGCTTCCTATACACATGCACATATGTGATGATAATATGTAAATCTACACATCACACTATTATTCAACATTCAGAGTTTCTGATGAATCGACAGAGTAAAAGGAGTCCAGCCTATACTTCTATCAAGCCTCCATCTTTACTGTCGCTTTTACCCAAATGAAACAGAAAAGTATTCTTATAAAAATCAAGTCTGACATTCCTTGATCGGTGGTCTTGTTAGGAAATGCTTGGTCAGTTTGGCTGAAGTCCAGTGTCTAATCTATCAGGCACAATGAGCAAAAGAGTTCCCGAGATGGTTAAACAGGCTCTATTGTGTACACAGGGATGTGTCTCTGGGTTGTTTTTTTGTTTTTTTTTTATAACTCTTTGGTCAGGCATGTCTACACTTGCTGTCAGATACCATAAAACTTGAAAGCAACTGATTTCTGCAGTGGCGTGAAGGAATAGGGCTCCATGTTAACAATTCTCTGAAGGCAGAAATCCATGAGTTCTCAGCAGAAGCCTGAAGAAACACATCACCAATGAGTTGGGCCGTCGTTTCAATCACAATGCAGATACCCAACAGCACGTAATGTCCTGCGGTTACCACGTTGAGCCACACGAGGCCAGTGTTTCATCAGGAACAGACCTAACTGCATTAAAAACAACAGACAGGCAGATCAGGGAAGCCTTGTGACAAAGTCCTAGGAGGATATGTAGGTTGAGTCGCAGAATATTTTATCATCTTATGTATCCCGTCTATATCTCAGTTGTTGTTGATTAAAAGACAGCTGGAGTAGTAAAGCAGGATGTTAAGCAGTGGTGGTTGGTAAGGCAACACTTCTGGAGTATATCCTGGGTTTACTTTGACCTGGAGAGGAGAAGAGCGGAGAAGGTTTTAAAAAATAGTCAATCAATCCCTTTTACTGCTTTAGTATAGTTTTAAAGTAAATGACGGTCATACAGTAAACTGTGAACAACATGTTTTATGTAACTTTAAGCTACCTGAAAAAGTTTGAGGTGTAATTGAAAACACTTTGGTTTAGGAGGTTTATGATGACATGGGAAGTGGTGCATTAGCTCAGTGTTGTCCTTGATGATGTGATTCACTGAAAAACGTAATGATTCTTGATGAGACCATCAGAAGCAAATGTGTTTCTGCAGTGTGAATGAGACGCTGTACCTTTTTACAGAGGAAATAGTTCATTCTTCCTCTGACAAATGAAAAGTATGTGTATAAGTGATAAAACAAACCTTTGCTCAGTTCAATACACTGAAGTTTTTTCTGCTAAGAAAGCATTCAGTCTGGTTTGACCAGTAATTTTGGTGGCTAATGTTAGCTAAACCTAGCAAAGTTTAAGTAAATGATATTTTATAATGGATATTTTTTGGTTAGCTGGCTGACTTTATGACGCTTCTCCACTTTCACTACAGTTACAGTGGTTTAGCAATTTAGCAAAAAGCTTGCGAGAAGGGTTAGAGGTTGAGGTTAAGCATTTAGAATTTTCCTATCCTCAGTGGCTGCTCTTCAGCAAAAGTTGCATGATCTCGCTCTAAGTGAACTATTAACGCAGCGTTAACACACCTTCACTAAATACACGTCTTAGATGAAACTTCCTGCTATAGCACTGATACAAATCCCAATTCTCATTGTCCTTGGTTCCTGAGGAAAATGCGCTGTATTTATGATCTATTGTTTTAGAGCTTTGAACTGAACATATTATCTAACAATTGATTGTAACATGAAGTTCAGAAAGAAAAAAATCTGTTATAGAAAATTTAATAAAGTTACTGATAGTGCTATTACTGCTTTTAAAATGCACAATGTACATTTTTTGATGATTTTTTTCTTTGCATAGAAATGCAAAGGTCTGTAGATGGTTATTATAAAGTTATTTGTGTGTGTGTGTGTGTGAGTGATGTTCGATGGGTGCGTGTGTCTTATGCTTTAGAGCAAGAGAAAGGGAGAGAAAGGAGAGAGAGAGAGAGAGAGAGAGAGAGAGAGAGAGAGAGAGAGAGAGAGAGAGAGAGAGAGAGAGAGAGAGAGAGAGAGAGAGAGAGATATCCTTTGGGAACATACAGCTGATGCTGTTTTATTGGTCCCCCTGGCCAAAGCCAATAAACATTAAAGTGAAGGGACAACAGCTGGGGAACAGTAATAGCATATTGATGATCTTTGTGCACGTGTGCACACACACACACACGTATATATATATATATATATATATATATATACGTGTGTGTGTGTGTTTGTGTACATACAATAATGTGTGTATAAGCAGAAGCTGTTTATCAGCACATTCACTGTGTGCGCCTAGCTGTTTGTGTGTACAGCACATAGGGTTTAAGTGTGTGTTTCTAAGCGCTTGCGTCTGTGTGCACATACAGTAGGTATTCATGCTGCAGTGATTATTTGAGTGTGTGTTTGTGTTTTCAGCCATTATCTTGTGGGTCGATGATTTATGATCAATGTTATGGCTTCCACAAGGGACATATAAAACTACAGAATGGCCCTTTATTGCCTTTTTCTTTGTTTAGTCCTATGTTTCATCCATCACCCTATGTCCTCATCTTCCCATCTCTCTCGCTCTGTCCGTCTGTATCTCTCTCTAATTCACTCCTGCTCTTCTTTCTAATAAAAACAGTTATTGATAACCTGTCGGCTGCACATCAGTGGAGTCACCATTATTCTGTCTGTTCTCTGTTTGTTAGAGTGGTGTAGCTTTTGTTGTATTGCTTGGTGCTTTCCACAGCACAAAGTTGGAATGAGAGATTGATGCAGGGCTGTCTAAGCCTGGACTCGGGCTGATTTTGTGTTATCCTATTGGCTCTTTGGTCTAAGCAGAGCTGGAGATCTTGTTGAAAATGGGAATCCATTGTTTAAGTCTCAGGAAATCACTGTACAGATACAATAGGAAGAAAATAAAAGCCTCAAAAACAATAAAATCAATTGCATACCACAACAATAATATCCCTGATAATGCCATTTCCATTCACTGTGGGTAAAAGAGCTAATTAGGAAAAACAGCTTGAGCATTAATGACCTCAGGGATACAACTGTGTGTATCATGTATCCTACCTTTATTTTCAATGTCTGAGGGAAGTGATAAAAGCACTAGAGCAGTGATAGCTGATGAAACCTTGGGCTGATAAATGATAAGACCTTATGCTGATGTAGCAAGAATGTCCTAATATCATCCTATGCAGACCTCGAGATATCAAACACAGATGAAGATTAGTCCCTAAACATAGTTTGCCGTTGAAGGGGTTGTGGAATTTAAGAAGGTGAGACCTGTCAGCCTCCTACTTGCAAATCTATAGCCTGTTTTTTTGCTTTTAAAAAGATTCATTACAAGGTATACAAACTTTGTTAACATTCAGCACTATTAATGATATTTTATCCTATTTTTGTTACTAAATAATGTCATATATGTGTATGGAAAACACAATGGGAGTTTTTCAACAAAGCGCTTATAGACAGACATGTAGATAATTAGCCAGTGTAACTATACTTACATGTACATGGGCTGTAGTTGAAGGTGGGAGGTCTTCTGAGGCCCCTGGTAACCATATGAATCAAACCCTCCTATAAAATCAACTGCACAAAAAAAACAACCAAACAAACAAACAAAGCATGAATTAGAGAAAGTGTCTAGTAAACTGGAAACCTCCCACCGCAGATGATTCATGGCATTAGGCTTCCTGCACCTACAGAGATCTCAAAAGTGCATTTGATACAAGACACCACACCTCTATTATTGCTCTTAGTGCTAATCCGAGTTGTGGGCATACATTTTTTTGCAACTGAATGAAAATCCTGTGATGCAAATCTAATTCTATTTTTAGGAAGAACACTTAGACCTATGCAGCGATATATTTATGTCTTGAGAATACTCTTAACTCCTAAATTATCTAGGATAGCTCTACAGATTCCCGGGCTGAGGAGCTGCCAGCAGGTGGTTGCTTGCCTCAGACTGAGGCAGAGAGCCTGGACTTCTGAAGAGAGGAAGCCATGATATTTTTTTACTTTGATGTTGTAGAGCTCATAACAGGGTACTTCCTTGCCTTGATCAGCAGCATACTTTCTTATTTATTCAGTGAGATTTCATACCATTAAGTACAGTATGTGGAATCTGGCTGTCACTGCAGAGATGAAAGCAGCTATAACTTTTACCTTAGGTCTGCAATAAGGACGGATATACAGTAAGTCCAAGTATCATGTTGGAGCTAAAACAGTCAGGCCATTTGATTTCCAACAAATGCACATGGTTACTTCTTCTTTTTCTTTCGGCTTTTCCCTTTAGGGGTCGCCACAGCGAATCAGTGTCCTCCATCTAACCCTGTCTTCCACCAACTACCTTCATGTCCTCTTTCACTACATCCATAAACCTCCTCTTTGGTCTTCCTCTAGGCCTCCTGCCTGGCAGTTCAAATATAATCACTATCTCTTCTCAGGACATGTCCAAACCATCTCAGTCTGGCCTCTCTGACTTTATCTCCTAAACCTCTAACATGTGCTGTCCCTCTGATGTACTCATTCCTGATCCTATCCATCCTGGTCACTCCCAGAGAGAACCTCAACATCTTCATCTCTGCTACCTCCAGCTCTGCCTCCTGTCTTTTCCTCAGTGGCACTGTCTCTAGACCAAACAGCATCGCTGGTCTCACCACAGTTTTGTACACCTTTCCTTTCATTTTAGCTGAAACTCTTCTATCACACATCACACCTGACACTTTTCTCCACCCGTTCCAGCCTGCCTGCACACGCTTCTTCACCTCTTTTCCACACTCTCCATTGCCCTGGACTGTTGACCCTAAGTACTTAAAATCCTCCACCTTCTTTATCTCTTCTCCCTGTAACCTCACTCTTCCACTTGGGTCCCACATGTACTCTGTCTTGCCATTCCTCTCCTTTCCAGGGCAAATCTCCACCTCTCAAGCTTCTCCTCCACCTGTTCCCTGCTCTCACTACATATCACAATGTCATCTGCAAACATCATAGTCCATGGAGATTCCTGTCTAACCTCGTCTGTCAGTCTGTCCATCACCATAGCAAACAAGAAGGGCTTAGAGCTGATCCCTGATGCAGTCCCACCTCTACCTTGAACTCCTCTGTCACACCTACAGCACACCTAACCACTGTCTTACAGTCCACATACATGTCCTGCACCACTCTAACATACTTCTCTGTCACTCCAGACTTCCTCATACAGTACCACAGTTCCTCTCTGGGCACCCTGTCATACGCTTTCTCCAGATCTACAAAGACACAATGCAGCTCCCTCTGACCTTCCCTGTACTTCTCTATCAACATCCTCAAAGCAAATACTGCATCTGTGGTACTCTTTTTGGCATGAAGCCATACTGCTGCTCACAAATGCTCACTTTTGCCCTTAGTCTAGCTTCAACTACTCTTTCCCATAGCTTCATTGTATGGCTCATCAGCTTTATTCCTCTGTAGTTGCCACAGTTCTGCACATCTCCGTTCTAAAAATGGGCACCAGCACACTTCTCCTCCATTCCTCAGGCATCTTCTCACTATCTAAGATCCTGTTAAACAACCCAGTCAGAAACTCTACTGCTGCCTCTCCTAGACACTTCCATACCTCCACAGGTATATCATCAGGACCAAGTGCCTTTCCACTCTTCATCCTCTTCAGTGCCTTCCTCACTTCATCTTTACTAATCTTTGCTATTTCCTGATCCACAACAGCCACATCTTCTACTCTTCTCTCATTTTCCTCATTCATCAACTCTTCAAAGTACTCTTTCCATCTTCCCATCACACTGCTGGCACCTGTCAATACATTTCCATCTCTATCCTTAATCACCCTAACCTGCTGCACGTCCTTCCCATCTCTGTCTCTCTGCCTTGCCAATCTGTATAGATCAGTCTCTCCTCCTTACTGTCCAACCTAACATACAAGTCATCATAAGCCCCTTGTTTGGCCTTTACTTTCACCCACGCTGCATCTCCCTGTACTCCTGTCTACTCTCTTCAGTCCTCTCAGTGTCCCACTTCCTCTTAGCTAATCTCTTTTTCTGTATACACTCCTGCACCACCTCATTCCACCACCAAGTCTCTTTATCTACTTTCCTTCCAGATGACACACCAAGTACTCTCCTTCCTGTCTCCCTGATCACATTAGCTGTAGTTCTCCAGTCATCTGGAAGCACCTCCTGACCTCCCAGAGCCTGCCTCAACTCCTTCCTAAAGTCATGCAACACTCTTCCTTTTTTAGCTTCCACCATTTCGTCCTCTGCTCTGCCTTTGTCCTCTTCGTCTTCCTCACCACCAAGGTCATCCTACACACCAGCATTCTATGCTGTCTGGCTACACTCTCACCAACCACTACTTTGCAGTCACTGATCTCCTTCAGATTACACCGCCTACACAAGATGTAGTCTATCTGTGTGCTCCTACCTCCACTCTTATACGCCACCCTGTGCTCCTGCCTCTTCTGGAAGAAAGTATTCACTACAGCCATTTCCATCCTTTTGCAAAATCAACCACCATCTGTCCTTCTCTCCTGGATACTCTGTTTCCTGCACCAACATGTCCATTGAAGTCTGCACCAATGACAACTCTCTCATCTCTAGGGATGCTTTCATCAAGGTCCGACCAGAATTTCTCCTTCTCCTCCAGCTCACAGCCTACAACCACATTGAACATTACACCTTCGATTTCTAGCTTCAGACTCATCACTACCTCCAGGACATTCCAAACAAGCTCCTCCTTCAAGATAACTCCTACTCCGTACAACTTGAACCCTGCTCCCAAACTTCTAGCCTTGCTACCTTTCCACCTGGTCTCCTGGACACACAGTATGTCTACCTTCCTCCTCTGCATCATGTCAACTGGTTCCAACATTCAAAGTCCCTACTCTCAGTCCTAGCCTCTTGGCATTCCTCTAACACACCTTCCTCTCCTTCTTCTACCAACAGTAGTCCCACCCTGTAGGTGAACAGCACCGATGGTATGGGATTAATAGATCTGACTCGCATGTTTGATTTGGCAAAGGATGCCCTTCCTGACACAACCTTGTGTCTACTACATTAAATGCACATGGTTACTGTGATTAGTTTTTTCATGCCTATTAAAAACATCATGAATTATATATATATATTAAAAAAAAAAAAAAAAAAAAAAATGTTGACCTGATCCTTTTAGAAGGAATGGTATGAATTTGGGGAAATATATTTACATACCTTGCTTGTTCTTTTAAATCTGTTGGATTTGTGTAAAAAATCTTTATAAGTCACCAAATCTCAGCTATGAGTTTTCACACTTCTCCCTTAATCCATTTAATGTATGCATGTGAAATTTTGATTATACCACACGACAGGACAACAGATGATCTTCTTTGTCTACCAGCAGTTTTCCTAGACTGCTGCAATACGGTGATATTCTATGATCATACTGCTCATTATTGTTGTTCAGACAGACAACGCAGAGCCATTGTCTGTGCGTGATTGTGTATCCTTCCATTTTCCTGCTGATTCATGCTGCAGTCAAATAATCTCAGCAGAGTTTCTGCTTCAGATATGTTATTCATGAGGCTAAGGACTGTCCGATGAGCACGAGAAATACGAACAAGTCTGTGATTAGTTTTTTCATGCCTATTAAAAACATCATGAATTATATATATATATTAAAAAAAAAAATGTTGACCTGATCCTTTTAGAAGGAATGGTATGAATTTGGGGAAATATATTTACATACCTTGCTTGTTCTTTTAAATCTGTTGGATTTGTGTAAAAAATCTTTATAAGTCACCAAATCTCAGCTATGAGTTTTCACACTTCTCCCTTAATCCTTTTAATGTATGCATGTGAAATTTTGATTATACCACACGACAGGACAACAGATGATCTTCTTTGTCTACCAGCAGTTTTCCTAGACTGCTGCAATACGGTGATATTCTATGATCATACTGCTCATTATTGTTGTTCAGACAGACAACGCAGAGCCATTGTCTGTGCGTGATGTACTCCTTCTTTGTGTGTATCCTTTTGTGGTAGAATGGCCTGGCGTGAACGGTAACCATTTTCCTGCTGATTCATGCTGCAGTCAAATAATCTCAGCAGAGTTTCTGCTATGCACGACCCTTTGAACACAAGAGGAAGTGGAGCCCCCCGACCTCGTCAGTGTGCTGCCTATCAAGCTGTCGTGGCCCAATTTAAAAATTCAGATATGTTATTCATGAGGCTAAGGACTGTCCAATGAGCACGTAGAAATACGAACAAGTCTCTCCAGAAGACAAAATTTGCAGTTTTATCTGTAATAATTTTACCAGACACAAGCAGCAAATAGTTAAAAAAATGGAAATTTTATGAATTTCTACAGTCAAATTATTTTACTGTTACTTTATTTTGTTTTCAGTTCCGAACCCATTCACTTACACAAAGACTGATCATAAATTGCTTTGATTATCTTGAGGTGTGTGTGTGTGTGTGTGTCTACAGGCGTGTTTGATAAGAATCTGTCTGACACATTGGAGTAGCTGTGAGACAGATAAGACTGACTATAATGATTTATCTCCGAACGCAGACAAAACCACACACACATACTCACACATGCACAGAATAATTATCAGAGTAATTAGCTTTCTCAGCAACTCAAAATCTTCATTGGTCCTCAGTGAGTATTAGCGTCTTAACCCACGGCACTTTTCCCTACTAAGCTCCCTGATTATTGTTTAGTCTCCCAGACTGCATTATTGCGCATCGCTTTCCATAGCAACATTCAGGACTTAAGGCTCGGCAACATGACGATTACAATGGATCCCAAAATTATTCTAGAGACAAATATCTTTTCGCCACAAAAAAGGATGCACGTGACTTGATGCTGTCATTGCATGCATATTCATTAAGCCTTATTAGTGGCCTGAAACCTGAATTTGAGTCGTCAGTCGCTCTGATAATGTTTGTCCCCTGAGAAGAAGTGTGAAAATGACAAGCAGCTTATTATCGCTCATCTGAGTGGAGTGTAAATGTTTTCCCCATGTCTGTGCGTGTTCCCTCTGTGTGTTCTTCATTCCTCCCGCAGTCCAAAGACATACACTTTAGGTAGAAAACAACACACTGAATTGCCTGTACATCTTAATGTGACTGTGAATATGTTTTTGTCAACATGTTTTAGCCCTAAAATAGACTGGCGACCTGTCCAGGGTGCACACTGCCTCCTGTGCAAGGTGCTGTGAGCTAAGACAGGCTCAAGCACCACACCACTTAACAGTATAACAGCTGCTGCTTGGAAAAAAAATCCTCTGTCACTCTCAATCCTCAATCTGCCTCGGGCAGAGAGGAAAGCAGGAAAGCTTGTCTACTTTCAGCGCTTCAACCTATTTCCACCGATACCATCTGCATTTATTGTCTATCAATATTTATATGTTAGCAAACAGCATCCTCAATCCAACGTTGAATAAGACATGCTTGGTTATTGATCCTCCAGTAGAACAGCTGTGTTGACTTTGAAGGAATAACTACACTGACGGGCTCAGGTAAATGGGTTCATTCGAGTTAATGCTCACAGACAGACACTGCATTTAAAATAAAACACAGAATTAACATGTTGATTTGCCTCATTTTCCCTATCAATTACACTTCAAATGCTATTCATTTAGCCTATCAAAATGCTTACTAATCGACATTCAATGTTGCCTTTTACTGAGAAATTGAACCCTTCCCAATCAGCATGGTTGTACTGATGAACTGATGTATTTCTAAAAGACTGAATTAAGATAGGTTATATGTGGATGGATGAGTAAATCTCTTTTATTGATCTTTGAGTCTCCACTCTGCGTTTTTCGTCATGACTGTTGCTTGGTGATGGTGGCTGAAAGTGGAAAGTTTGTGGGAGAAATGTATGAATGAAAGACAACTTTGATCGAGCATGAATCTAGCTAGTTCCCTTCAACCTCCACTCACTCTCACTCTCTCATTCTCTCTCTCATTCTCTCTCTCCTCTCTCTCCTCTCTCTCCTCTCTCTCCTCTCTCTCCTCCATGTGTTACTATAAATGAATGAGCCCAGCTGAACAAAAGGAAGAGCCAGGAAACGGGTATGGAGAGAAACCCAAGCAACAGACTGTGGGGGACTGACATGCTTTCTGAACTCAGAAACACCAGTCACATGAACGTAAACCACCAAGACCTACTTAAACAAATATATTCAAAGTTCATTCACTAAATCTCACCAGAAATTGTTTTTTCTGTCATAGCTTGGCAGTTATAATTAAGCAAGCCAAGTCTGTCAAGCTTTGGACTTTGGTAACTTTTTTCCTAAGACATACAGTTTTAGTCTCCGTCTTTTAGTGTGATACCATGTATGTAGCCATCAAACACGAATTTAAGACCCTGTCACAAGACTCTTATAAACAAGTCAGGTGGAAACACTAAAACAGTCGGCCGGACGCAGCGTTTTCAATCAAGTCATGGAGCAGCGTTAGCTTAATCCCCTAGCTAGCTAACCCTGATAAACTCTGCCAGCCTCGGTTGTTATTTTAGCCTTCAAATCAACACTCTATGGCTAGAAATGAGATGCTTTCTTTTTCTACCTCTGTCTGAAATCAAGTACCCTTTAATTCAAAAATGACTAAGAATCTCAAACTGCATATGTGCCAAGCTGGAATGCAAAGCTCCAGTGTTGCTATGCCTGATTAGATTTTCCTGGTAATTTGCAAAATGTGCATTTGAATACATGTATGTGAATGCATGTGCCTGTGTACTTACAGCTGTCCTCTTCTTCAGAAATGAGCTTGACCACGTAGCAGGCGTAGATAAACCCCACCAACTAGAGACAGAACGAGCAGCAGAAACACAAGATTATTATTTTTTTTTTTTGTAGAATATAGAGACAGACAGATAGACAGATAAAAGGCTAGACAGACAGACAGACAGACAGACAGACAGACAGACAGACAGACAGACAGAACATGGACACAAGAACAATTAGTTGGAGCAGACAGAGAAACCAGGTGTTGGTATAAGTTGAACAGAACAGCACTGTGGTATTTTGACCCAAAATAGAGCACTTGAATCAGTGGCTGGAGACACACACGCACGCGCACACACACACACACACACACACACACTACCACACACACACACACACACACGCACACACACACACACAAACACAAACACACTAACACACACACAGACAGCCTTCAATGACAGCCACAAGGTTATGGTTTCAGAGTCGCACTGACATTGTTTTAACACACATCTTAGAACCATACAGAAATAAGAGAAAGAAATGTCACAACCTTCTCTTTGTTATGCCGCTGTGCATAAACATAAGTGAGATCGTGATCACTGAAACTGAATTTTCATCTCACCCTTTTGCTTTGGTATAATGATGTCAGGGCAGATAGATTTTGTCGCTATCATCTTAACGAAAACCTCCTGCCACCACCCACTCTGACAGGCCTTTGTTGTGTTGGGCTTGTAATCAAACACAGAGAAATACCTCCACATTGTTGTGCTTCATCGTCTCACATCCGGTTGAGGCCATTCACAAATCTACAAACAATAACGGCAGCAGATTGAACTGTCAGAAAGAAGGCTTTAATGCTGTTCTTCTGTGCGCCGTTATCGTTACCAAAAAAGATGACATTAGACGTGTGTGTGTGTGTGTGTGTGTGAGTGTGTGTGTGTGTGTGAGTGTATGTGTGAGTGTATGTGTGTGTAGTGTTTAGACAGTGATATAGCAGTCCACATTAGCAGAACACCTTTGCTCTCTGATCCACTCTCTAACTGGCTGTCTGTTTCCAAGGCGACTGATAGGCGGTAGCTGATTGGAGGAAAGACGCAGGAAGGTGCGGCCAAGTTAGGGTCAGCATTTTCGTGACCTTATTATCCCACAATGATACAGGAGGAAAGAGAGACAGAGAAAGAAAAGAAATGTGGGAAGGAAGGAAGATACGGGCAGAGAGTGACGGAAGTACATGTGTTTGTATCAGGTATTTAACTAACGATATCCAAAATAAGGAGACCTTATTGCTCAAATAAGGCTTTAAGTGTAGGAAAATGACATTGACCTGGTTGGTATTCTATTGACTACATGGACACACACACACACACACGCAAACGCACACACACACACACACACACACACACACACTACCACACACACACACACACACACGCACACACACAAACACAAACACACTAACACACACACAGACAGCCTTCAATGACAGCCACAAGGTTATGGTTTCAGAGTCGCACTGACATTGTTTTAACACACATCTTAGAACCATACAGAAATAAGAGAAAGAAATGTCACAACCTTCTCTTTGTTATGCCGCTGTGCATAAACATAAGTGAGATCGTGATCACTGAAACTGAATTTTCATCTCACCCTTTTGCTTTGGTATAATGATGTCAGGGCAGATAGATTTTGTCGCTATCATCTTAACGAAAACCTCCTGCCACCACCCACTCTGACAGGCCTTTGTTGTGTTGGGCTTGTAATCAAACACAGAGAAATACCTCCACATTGTTGTGCTTCATCGTCTCACATCCGGTTGAGGCCATTCACAAATCTACAAACAATAACGGCAGCAGATTGAACTGTCAGAAAGAAGGCTTTAATGCTGTTCTTCTGTGCGCCGTTATCGTTACCAAAAAAGATGACATTAGACGTGTGTGTGTGTGTGTGTGTGTGAGTGTGTGTGTGTGTGTGAGTGTATGTGTGTGAGTGTATGTGTGTGTAGTGTTTAGACAGTGATATAGCAGTCCACATTAGCAGAACACCTTTGCTCTCTGATCCACTCTCTAACTGGCTGTCTGTTTCCAAGGCGACTGATAGGCGGTAGCTGATTGGAGGAAAGACGCAGGAAGGTGCGGCCAAGTTAGGGTCAGCATTTTCGTGACCTTATTATCCCACAATGATACAGGAGGAAAGAGAGACAGAGAAAGAAAAGAAATGTGGGAAGGAAGGAAGATACGGGCAGAGAGTGACGGAAGTACATGTGTTTGTATCAGGTATTTAACTAACGTATTATCCAAAATAAGGAGACCTTATTGCTCAAATAAGGCTTTAAGTGTAGGAAAAATGACATTGACCTGGTTGGTATTCTATTGACTACATGGACACACACACACACACACGCAAACGCACATATACACACACGCACACACGTGCACGCACGCGCGCGCGCACACACACACACACACACAAAGAGGCACGTAAACACAGTGAGCTGCAAATGTGAGAAACTACATTTGAGATTCAGAGTATATCTCAAGGTCTTGACCTCATTTAATCTAAATAATGTTCAGCTCCCAAAGCTCCTCTCTCCTCCATCCTTTTTTCATACTCTCTCCCTCGCTCACTATTTCCTCCTATCTTCCCACTTCCCTTCCTTTCTGTCTTCCCCCTACATCACTATTTCCTTCCTTCACCTTTTCTTTATTTCTCTCCATCTCTCCACTCCTGTCTCTGACGAGTAAATGAGTCATAGAAACATAGTGTTTTGCACAGTGGGGGATGAATTTTCTTAAAGCTGTTCCAAATACTGGAAATAGACAACACTGTCCGTATCATCGGGGGGATCAACGGTAATGAGAAAATCAATCTGGATAACACAGGCGCTTTTATGTAGCAGAAATGCCTTGAAAAATTACCACTAGTCAAAGAAAGTGATAAACCACTGGCTACAAAATATCAGTTGTCACTACCACTGACAGGACTTTAGCAGAATACCTTTATTTTGAAAGATTAAGATGACCTTGTTCGAGCCAGAGACTGCCTCCGCTGTCCGCTGCCACTCCAGCTAAAACGATTTATTATCAGTATTCATTTTAAAGGGGACTTTGAATGGTACAAAGTCGAAATGTTGTTTAAAAGATTTTCATGAGTTTGGGGACTTTACAGTGACATGGAGTACAATCTGATCCAGTGCCCATCTGCAGGCTCATTGCCTCTGAAAATGACTACTGGGTGCAGTTTTGTGAGCACCACTGAACAGAGCGCAGAGAGCTGTGCCCACGCTGCCATAGAGAACATGTGATCAGCTGTGACAGAGCGCGTTTTTCTGCACATCAATATCCTGTTAATGTTCTTGATGCTCACGTATTCTGTATTGGCGTCGCTGCATATGAATATAATATCCTGTTTACAATAATCCTGATTGTATCTTATCCCGATAACCAGGATGCACCAATATTAGCTACGATGTGTATGCTTCTTATTGTGTTTATTGTTGTTCTGGGTCTGAGCCAGTTTGGTGCCTGCAGATATATTTGGACTTTCCCATTCACGAACCCTGAGAAGTTTTGTATTTAGCATTTTGAGTTCTGCAGGGCTAAAAAGTTACCCAAAACACATTTTATATCTAAAGTAGATAATATCTCCAGGAGCAGGTGTTATGACTAAGATCTAGATAATATACATCCAAACAACCATTCAGATCTCTTAGCTCACAGCGTTGTATTCTAATGACGCTGACATTCTCCTTGAAGCTAATTTTATTTATTTCTTTTCTAGTCTACAATATTCTACTCACTGTGAGTCATTCATTTAAGCCCACAGCATTCAGTTAATTATATTGGTACAAAGCAAAAGGAGAAAACAAGTATGGGAAAGGGAAAGTTTTACCAGGGTTTATGTCTGGGAAAAAATAAGCTGAGAGAATAAACCGGATAGCTGATCTGCTTTCAGAGATCACACTTCACCTTTGGTTGTGTTTCAATATTTGACAATTTCAAAATGTTTAACTGCAAATTTCCATCTGTGAGCACACTCAAATTTTCATTTCTAGTTTCAGACTATTTTTGAGGAGCTAATGAACAATTAACAACTACAGAGTGGCAATAATGGTGACTGACAGTTTTTGCGTGAGAGATAAAAAGAAAAAGTATTTGTTGTTCCAAACATTTCTTCCTTGGTTTTGCAGCTTCTGTCTGCATTTAGATGGACTAAATTAAAATGAGCTGCTCTCAGGCTTCTCAGGCAGAGACTGGTTCCTTTTTTCATTTTGTCTGTGGATTAGGGTTACCTAGTTACTGCAGCAAAACTGAAGGATGTTCAGTGTGACAAGCAGAAATGAAAAAAGCACCACTTCAGCATGGTCTCAGACAGGAACCCTGACCTGAAAGACCTGACAGGCAATAACTTGTACAACTTCACCCCTTCACTCCGCAGAGGCATGTATCTCATTCAGGGCAGGAACCGTTTTTATGGGGTTTTATGTGCTCTGTGTCACACACTATTCCAGGACGCAGGAAGACATGCTTTTAACCCATTTCTTAAAGATACTGTAAAGCAGGTGCTTGTTGCCATGGCAAACACAGAAAATGTGGATAGTCATGCAACAGTAAGTTGGCAAAACCAAGTGACATTACCTTACGGGAAGGGGAGAGTAATGGTGTGAGTAATTAAAGGTACATGTCCGTTCCACAATAGTTGGATGAAACATCTTACCCCTACAGAACTTAAACAGAATGCTCTGAACAAATGTTTGCAGTGGTAATGAATGTAAAGTGGGCTTCATGCACTGCACGCACACCCTCTAGCTTCACAATATCTTCCCATTTTTGGCCATTGAAGGCTGCAGTATAGTGCTATGTTTTCAATCTCAACCCCTGAAGTTTATCCACAGCTCCCTGGGGAATGTGATCATGGCTCCCATTTGGCCCTAATGTAAGATTTGCCTGTCATAACGGTAATTAAGTGAACTGGGTGAATGAAATTAAAATGAAATGGGGTGTTGCAGTGATTAGCACTGTCACCTCATAGCAAAAATATCCTGGGTGT
Organism: Istiophorus platypterus; assembly: GCA_016859345.1. Classification (NCBI taxonomy): domain Eukaryota; kingdom Metazoa; phylum Chordata; class Actinopteri; order Istiophoriformes; family Istiophoridae; genus Istiophorus; species Istiophorus platypterus. The sequence goes on along the minus strand of CM029133.1, from coordinate 9,544,321 downwards.
GAATCTGCTGGACAGTTGTGGTCTTACAAACACATATATGAAACTGTTGTCTTTGTTAATTTGTCTGTCCTGTAAGAGACAGGAAGGACTGGGGTGTATCCTGCCTCTTGCCCAATGGGTGGGCTGGGATAGGGGGTGTAATGTTAGCCATCTTACTTTAGCATATTAGCGTGCTAACATTTGCTAATTAGCATTGAACACAAAGTACAGCTGAGGCTGATGGGAATGTCATCAGTTCAGCTGGTATTTGGTCAGAAACCAATGTAATGGATAATTAAAAGTTCTGATATCATGGCAGCGCCATGACAAAAAGTCAAGGGATCACCAATGTGTTTAGGATTCATCCTCTGGCCATCATGAATGTCAGTCTGGACCAAAGTGGTGGACTGACTGACCAATGGACCAAAAGACCTTGAAAGCCATGTTGCTAGCATGGCTGCAAAATGAAAATATTAAAAGGTAAAAAGGTTACTGTAAACAACTGAAACCTTAAGGCGCTGAAATTGATCCTGATATGCAACCAATTTATCTTCTAGTACATTTAGTAACAAATGGATCACTCTAATAAGTACAGTAGGATTTTGTGTTTTGTTTTTTTGTTGTTTTTTTTAAAAAAAGGTGTAGCCTACAGTTTCAGGATACTTGTACATTACCAGACTTAGTACAAGATTTTATTGTCATCTTGCAGGTAAAGGTTCTCCTAAAAACTAAAAAATACATTTAACACTGTGCCTAAAATGATCAAGAGGCCCATAAAAGTGTAAGGCGACATTATCCATCAAAAGGAAATAGATAACTGAATCATCATTCTTTCCTACAATAATCAAGTCCCAAAAGCTCCCTAAGCAGAGATTCTCAGAACACCTGGAAGTTCTGAGAGGAGCTTGGGGAGAAATTAGTTGAATGTCAAACAGCTGGTGTTTGATAAGCAAGGGAAAACCTGCGCTATGTGCTCTGCTGAAGCCTGAGACCAAAAACCCAAGGAAAGCATCATGGGAGGAGACCTTTTCGAAGAGCAAGGACAGACGCCAAAGGGAAGGCAGCTGTAGGTCAGTCATCCAGTGACGCAGTCTGTCCCCCGCCAAGGAGGAAGGTGAGGTTGCATGGTGCCAAAAAAAGTCCCAATGGAAAGTGCAGACTCCTCTGATTTGTATTCCTTAAGTTCTGTAAAACTTGAAAAACTGAATCACAGGTTGATAATCAACCAACTTTTCAGAAGATCATGACTTTATTTCAATCCAAAATGAATTCTGTCCCATCGCCTTCTTCTTTTGGCCCGCAACCTTCCTTGTTGATGAGGAAGTTGTTTATATGTCTTGCTTTGCATTGAATACATTACCCTATGATGAAAAATGTATTCATCTCAAATGAAAGAATCCATTACCGCTGCATCGTTCTCCTGAAGAAAAATTTTGCTGTGATCAAAGTATCACATCCGTTGATTAAATCTGTTTATGTACTGTTGATGCCTGCTTAAATTCAAACTAATGTTTTACATCAGTGTCTTCTTGCATGCTTTCTGTAAATTATTTGTGATGAAAGTATTTTTTCAGTGAGTCAGAGCTGCATTGAAAAACTGTTGTAACACTACAATCAGTAGTTACGTCAATTTCATCTAAATTTGTTTGTGCCATTTGATGCTATTCTAAAGCTGCTCACGTATTACAGCATCAATAAATGAATCACAAATAAAGTAAAACGCAGTATCAACCTTGCTCAGCCGCGAAGGATCCTTGTTTTCATCTCATGTCATGGCTTTTATGTGCAACAATTTTGCAGCTGCCATCTAACGTAACTTGTTGCACGCTTTGGTTAAACCAATTTAAGAATTTCAGTGTTACCTGTCATAATTTTAAAAAAAAAAAAGAAAAAAAAAAACGTAAACAAAAAAAAGAGAGGTTTTACTTATTCACCAGATAAGGGATTAGTGCTGTAGAGCACAGCGGTTGCCTTGGTTGACTGACATTCAATTCTTACACATTGTTCTTTCTCGTTCCTTTCTCTTCCCTGATCTTTGAATAACAACTGCTACGAAAACCAATCTGGCCCCAGTGCTTCCTCCATGAATACAATTTGACCCTAACATGGCATCATTGACTGGTGTCAGCGACAATAATGTCACATTCAATTCAGTCGAAAAAAAAAAAAAAATGAAAATAAAAACAACACTTCAAATGCTAATGACTCAATTTCCTATCTTCCCAATGATGAAAAGGAAACCTAGATGCATTTTCATTCTCTTTTTTCCTTGATTCGTTTAAAAATGAAGGCTATGGTACAAACAACTGTATGCTGATTTCACTTGAAATGAATAAACTGACTAAATTATAAGAATCCATAGTATGTTTCCTTTAGGTTGTGGTCATTAAAAACCACTACCGTACCCCTGTTAACCATGACAGGAGAGACTTTAGGGTTGTTCTCTCCGTTTCCCTAGATTATTCTCAATAAGCTTCACACCTGGTGAGTTACAGTTATCTTTGTTTTTCATTTTTTTTTGTTCTGTTCTTTTGATTGTATTTTAACATTACCTCACAGTGTTATATGAGTTAGAGTTGTAATCATGATCATGGGTACTGATAGGATGGACCTCACCCATCTTCGAACTCTGCCTTCATCTGGATCTCAACTACACACCTGTAAAGTTTCATGACTGCATCTTACAGGATTGTGATGCTGTCACGGTGACAAAATCTTTCCATAGACAGACAGACAGATGTGTAAACACCTGCTAAAGTCCTGTGAACCGCCTCTGTGGTAGTTCCCTGCACAGAAGGTGTCTCCTGGACCACATTCTGCCATAATGACGCACGCAAACACACACACACACACACACACACACAAACACAGACTCACAAGGAGGAAACAATACCAGCCACACTCTTGCTCGCAATAAAGTTTTTACTACCAGCTGGTTATGGGCTATTCTGACAAACTATCTCAACACTTAGGATTTCACACCAGAAGTATGAGCCAATCTGGAGCACAACCTAATTGACTATGAGTATTGATATTGTTCAGTATTTTGTTTAGTTTTAGTGACTATAATTCCCTCAGTCAGCTTGCTCAGTGTTGATAAGAAGCGTAGTATGCAAACAAGCAGGCATAGGTAATGATCATTTTCTTCATAATGTGTACAGTGGAACTATTGGACTGTGTACAGTGGAAGGCTGAATGTCTACAGGGTTCTCTTTCCTACCAAAAACAACATTAGGTGATTTCACTGATTAGTTCTTCCACTCTGGCTGAAGTTATGTTAATCACTTAAATTACTTGCAGGCGTGCACTCTAGACCACTAAGCCAGCAGGAAATCTTATCTTACATGTTTTTGGGTGAAATATTTAATTATCATCCTATGCATGTTATTAACAGGTAGAATAAAGCAGGAAAAAAATCATAATCATGGAACTCATGTGCATTCCCTCATGGTGCCACAGTCTGGAAGAGATGACCCCCCACCACCACCACCTATCCACACACACAGAGTCTAATTCTGTCGAAAACACTGGATCTCCCTAGAGGGGCCCTATGCTCAGCTTCAGCTCAGATATTCATACTGTGCACCAAATTGTGAAAAGATAGTCAGTTAACTCTTCAAAAATAACAAAAGAATTGGCTGTAACAGTCGGGGAGCAAACCAGTCATTACAAGTCAGTGAATCAGTTAACAGCATGTGAACCATTTGAAACATATGAACCATGGCATATGCCTGAAGAGGCTTGGAGAGAAAGGTCACTTTCTTTTCAAATAAATACTCTTATCTAATGGAGAAATAAAAAAGCATACAACAAGATTTAGTTAGATCTGAACTTCTACAACATATGGCTTTGTAACTCAGTAAGCCAGAAACAAAGTCGGTCAGTCAGTGAGCCTGTCAGACAGTTAAACCAGTCCAACTGACCATCCAGCCAAACAAGGTCTGCTGAAGATCTTTACAGCTGCAGAGGATTCAGTCGCTGCTCTGACTTCCACATGCTGTCCTGACATATCCTCCTTTGATATGTTTTATTTGTTGTGCATCAAAAAGTGCCTTGATTTGTGAAAAACATCTGACCGGCAAGCAAAAACAGTTCCCTTCCCCCTCCTTTTTGAATCAGTTTACCAGCCAGCTAACCGGTAAACATGCACACGGCCAGTTACTTTACAGCCAAATGCAACCTAACCCTAGCACCTCGCTTAGCCACTCCACTGGTTGAACGTACTGTAGGTTATTAAGCACCTCGCCGGTGTTTCCACCAATTACAGTATACCAGCCATCCAGTCGGCCGGTGAACCAGTCAGACTGTTGAGTGTGTGCTCATGGAGCATGACAGTGTTTCCACACACCAATTATAGTGAAACAGTGGTACAGCTGTGTGGTGGCTTGGCACTCAGCCACACTAGAAGTACCACTATCGATTGACGGAGACACAGAGAGTGCATGAGAAGAGCAGGTGAAAGAAAAACTCGTGCTAAGAGAGGGAGGAAGCTACAGAATGAAAAATAAAAGAGGAAGGCAGACTGCAGCCTCTCTTTCTAAAATGGTTTAATGATGCATGCAGTCACATTAAAGGTTCTGTTTGTTTATAGCATGTGCGGCTGTATTCATATGCATGTGTACACCCCCCAAAAAAACCCGAGCTGCAGCACAGAGAAGACTTGGATGAAAAGTGACAGGCCTCCTTCATTCCTGCTTTTTATTTCCTCCTCCACTGTCTCTTCTGATCCTGCTAATTATCACAGTTTGACAGTGCAGAGGAAGAAATACAGAGGGCGAGGGTAAGAGACAGGCAGAGGAAAACAGAGCGAACAAAATCATTTTCGCAACAATGAAATAAGACAGACAGAGTTGGAGAGAGGCTAAAAAATACTGATATAGAGAGGGACAGTATCTAAAGCAGCTTATCCAGCCCATTCTATGTTAATGTGGGTATGAAGTTATTAGCTCAAAGGAACCTAGATGCTTTATTTTACTCTTAAACAGATACCTCAAAGTCTCACAATCACCCACCATTCCCTAACCAATTGCAACAGACAAAGAAGTTGGCGTGGTTGTAGTACATAGAACACATTAGACTGAATGTACAAGTGAGTGAGTGTTACTGTATAGAACATCAACTGAATGATTGCATTAATTTTCCAAGCGCTCTGTCACACAAAGAACAGAATTTAAAGACTGCATATATTACTTCTCTCCACACAAAAACACATTCACACAAACTCACACTCTCTCATACTAGAACTTTTTATTAATAGCTGATGCACTGCAATGTCAAAGCTTCCTTGGAGACACAAATGGAACAGTTTAATATTTTGGGAAAACCTTGGCTTTGTTCTTATATGCTAGATAACCAGTTGGCAGAGGCAAAAAACAGAAAAAAAACAACAAAAAAACCCAACAACTACAAGGAGAGTGAATATTGGACTTAAATTTGTTTTTTGGAAAGAGCCTCAGTTTAAAATGAATGCTAACGTTGATCGGCATCTGGTAACTGTGCAAATAGGGAACAGTTTGCTAACCTGTTTCGCCGTAAGTTTAAATGTGATGACATGTCAATGTTATGTAACAGCTTATATCACCACCACTACTTCGCCGAACACAAAACAAAAATAAATCAGAAACCAACCAAACAAACAAGTAAAATCAATAAATATCACTTTAAGTACAGTGGAGTCACTACGTGTTTATCCTAACTTAGCGTATACACTTGAGGCAATGGGAAGCAGTTAGTCTAGCTCTGTCCAAAGTTTAAAACACATGTGCCTAAGAGCAAAGGCTAAATAGCATCTTCTTGGTTTAAGTCATACAAGAAAGTTAAAAACAAACAGTTTGTGGCTTCTTTAGGGGTAGACATGCTGGCGCATTTTAGCTGTAACTAGCTAATAAACACTATCTTCATCGCATTAAGTGTTTTTTTTCCAAAGTTTTAGTGGCCTAAGGTTCCTGGTTACAGTTGCTGTAATGTTTTGGAGAGGATCTAGCAAATAGTCAGCCAAAACTTAAAACTAGTCTGTTGCTCTCAGTACCAAATTGCTATTCCTCTTCACCTGTACTGACCAGGTCTCATTGGACAGAGCCGGGCTAGCGGTTCCCCCTGTCCCTAGGTTTTGTGCTAGCTCGGCTAAATATGTCCTCACTCTAGCTACACTGGTTAATATTAATTATCTCTTATCAGAAAAAAAGCAAAAGAGCAATGGGTACTCCTGTTAGAAGACATTTGTAGCTATAAACCCAAGTGTAACAGCTTACTACATTCAGATACTTCAGTTTGAAATTACAGTTTGTACAACGAAGTATTTATTTGGCTCAAGTACTTACAGCCAGAAGTATCTGCAGCGAGGAGTGAGCCACCTCTATGAACTGAAAATCCATCAGACAGCCAGATATAGATATATATCGGTGGTCCTCGGGTGCCCAGGAGGGGGGAGGGGTGATGGGTGTCACCCTGCACCCCGGGCCGTTCTCCATCCACCAGGAGCGATGCATGGACAGGTTGAAGGTCAAGACAAGGTCAGAGTCCTGGCAAGGCAGAGACACATACAGACAGACAGACAGACAGACAGACAGACAGACAGACAGACAGACAGACAGACAGACAGAGAGCAAGATGAATTACATCCCCTGACAGAAGACAGATCAGGAATAAGGCAGAGGCAGGCTGAATGTCAGGGCAGATTCTAACCAAGCTTTAATTAAAACCAAACTGTTTGCCATATCCAGGTCTGTGAGATAGATAGACCGAAAATAGAGAGAGAGGGGAGGGTTTGGCTAGAGCTGAAAATAGATTTCAGATTTATAATTCCAATGATCTGAGATCACCCAGATTAGATCTGAATCATACATGCGCAGGGTAATGACAAGGACACTGAGGGAGGGATGGACGAGAACTTTGGGAGGAAGCTAGAGAGAGAAGAAAGGAGAGATAGAGAGAGGCTTCGTTTTGATTTGGTTTATTCATTCAACATAAGCTCATGTTAGATGCTTCCAGCCTATGAGAATGAGGTGTTTGTGTTGTTGTGTCATGAGACGGTCAGTAACTAAAATATTAATGTTATGGTTTTGGGCAGAACAGTTATGATTTGTTCTCCTGATTTATTTCTCATTAAGCAGGACATTCCCAAATCTATTGGAGCCATTAAAAATTGAGGGGCAACATTACTGATTCATAGCCATGCTTGCAAGTCAGTTAATCCACCACTATGGAGATTGAGACAAATACTAAATGGATTGCCATTCAATTTTGGAAAGGAAGTCATTGTTCGCAGAGTATGCATCTTTCTCTTTGGTACTCCCCTGACTTTTCCTTTAGTGCTAACGTGAGACTGACATTTCCACATTAGAATGACAACTGTTCTACAACTATTCTCTGATAATGATTGGATGGATTGATGTGAAATTTATTCAGACATTCATGTTCCCCTCAAAATGAATTGTAATAACTTTGGTGTTCCACTGACTTATGCGCCGCTCCACATTAAGTACAGACTCTTTGTCTTGTTCTTCAAAAGATATGGAGACACTTTTTTCTCTTTATTCACTCAGATTTTTCACCACAGCATGAACAGAGAGATGACTTAAAATTATAGCCAGGAGCAGCAACGAATAGCACAACTGACGACCAGTAGATAAATAAACAAACATTTTCCGTTCCTGGCTGTTTCAGTTCTACTCTCACAGCAGCACAGAAACACCACATTCAGTAGCAACGGGCCCCTGCAGTTACATTGCAGTGTCTGCTTTGGATCCACTTCAATCCTTTTAATTTTAAAAGCATCAAAGATCCACAATAAATCACTTATGAGAGTCGTCTTGGTTTAAATAATGCACATATTAACGACTCCGCTTAGCAAGGACAGACATAGATCATTCATCAGACGGCCTGACACACAGACGCTCAAATACGTAGGCCACAAATGCACACACGTGCTTGCTCTTGCACCGCTTGCCATTAGTCAAATGAAAAGCTCTTTAAAAGCAGGCTGAAAGCATAAATAACTTTCACCTCATTTGATAATTTTCTCTGTGATAATTCATCTTTTTATAAACAAATCAGAAAATGTCTAAAACTCGCATTTGTCTATCAAAATCCTATTAGTTTTCATTCTGAGAAAGCCATGTATCTCTATGTTAGCTCACCAAAATGATATAGAGGCTGAAGAATGTACATTTTCAATGGCACTGTCACATTCAACAACTACAGCCTACTGGAATGAATGGGCAAATAGTCCAATGAAGGGAGGGAAGCTCACTAATTTTCAACAGAAACTACAAAGTAACCTTCACTAGTGAATAACACGAATCTTTAAATAGAGCTTTAAATAGACTCTGCCCCAACATCAACCCCCTGAGTCAATATTGTCTGTTTCTACACTGTACGTCCCACTTCATCGTTATCTTTACCTGTCCCCTTTATCCTCCTACCACATCCACACTGTCTTTGTCTCCTCCCTCAATATTGTTAGTTAATTTCTTCCTGTTATCCTCTATTAATTATATATATTGTGGTCTCTCTTACCGCTCTCTTCCCCCTCCCCTTTTTCTCCCCTCTTTTTCTTCCTTGGCCTCTCTTTATTTCAGCATAATGAGTAAATGCCTCATTAGCGCAGAGCTCTGATTAATGCCATCTCCCCTTGTTGTGCTCCTTTTTAATGAGTAAAATCTCTCTAAATTTCTCTCCTGCCCCCTCTGTGCATCACCATCCCTCCGTCTGTCTCTTACTGTCACCACCTTGCTCCAATTCTTCTTTCCTCTCCTCCTCCCTTTTTTTGATATTTCTCTCCCTCACCTCTTTTCTTTATTGCTCTTGTTCCTCGCTCTTTTCCTGCTCTCACCATGGGGTTGGGAGGGGGGTAATAATTATTTCAGTAGTCTGTATCAGTATTTTACTAATGAGCCTCTCGAACAAACACACATGCATAAACACAAAAGTAATTATCTGTGAAAAGTTGAATTTGGCAAAAGACCAAGCAGGATGCAATGCTTCTAATTCTACGATTAATATTCTCTTGCTTTGTGAACACCATGAAAAGAGACACAACATGAAGTAGAATGTGTCCGAACTCGGCCAAGTGGTTAGCTTGGAAAAGTTAGTTGTGTAGTTTATCCGAATAAAGGCAGCTGCAAATTAAATCAACTCGGGAAAAATAAAAAGTAGCATTTATTATTGTATACAGAGCTTTGCTGGAAACAGCACAGAGGACATTTTAAAAAGAGTTTTAACAATAAAACATATGCAATATTACCAGCAAAAAGTTTAGGCTGAGGGGAAAAAAAAACAAAACATTAGAACGAGAAAAATAAGTCTCACCTCCTCTCAAAATTGTGCAGCAGTTGTTGATCTTGCTAGTAAGATTCAATATGCCTGCTTTAAGGCAAAAGTTGGGCATGAAAAGGCTAGTTTGGATTTGTTCAGAGCTGAAGAACTTCGCCTGTTAGCACCCTTAACCTCAAATTAACACACTATAGCTCATCTGTTTGATTTGTCTAAAGGGTAAAGATTTGGAGGGGTGGGGCAGAGGGGTTACATGCCGGACTATAATTAGTCAGCATAAGAAGAAGTGGTAGGTAGTTGTTTTTTACAGCTGTACAAAGCCAAGCTAGCTGTTTTCCCACCTCTCTGTTAGTCTAAGATAACTGTCTCCTGTAAACTCCAATGTACCTGCATCACATCAGTGTGATGTGTGATATTGTGTTTGTGGTTACACTTATCAGCATCAATATAAAAAAACACCACGTCTTACAACAATAAAGACCTAGAAAAGCAAGATAGACTTCCCTTTATTTTCTTTTCCACTGCACTGTGTCTGAGGATCCTGTGCTTCTGCGTGTGGTAATCGAAGTTACAAGGACTGTAGTATATCTTGAAACCAGACTGGTGCTATTAATAAAAATAAGACAAAAAACCTGTCTATCTCCTGTCTATTCATCCAGCTGCAGTGAGCCACGACAACAAGCCTCTGCTAACACAGATGGAGTAAATGTGCTAAAGTCCTTGTTGTTATGATTGGCAGTACAGAATTCAGAACATCCTCAAAAATAAATGCAAATAAACCGATTTTTGTATAAATCAGAATATCTAATAAAATGCCCAAAGTTACAAACAATAAAAAATGCTTTTATGTAGTGAAATAAAATATACAGATATAAAACGGTCCCTTGACAGAATTATTGGCAACCTTTTGATTTTTTTTAATTAGTTTCTCAAACAAAATAAAATATAAAAAAACAAATAAGATTTTAAGTCTTCACATGACCTTAATTAGGCAATGAATGATAGTTTTACTGCATAAAAAGTGGCTGATTGTTTCCAGTTCTTTTTCACTATTGCAACGACAAGAAAGCTGTCTTAGAGCATCGGAAATGCTATAATAAAAAAACACAACAACTCTAAAGGCTACAAGGCCAAAGATCTTGGAATCCCAGTTTCAACAGGTCATAGTGTTATGAGAAAGTTTTACAGTCATAAAACTGTTAATATGCCTCCAGGACGTGGCGCTAAGGAGAAACTCAGTGACAGAAGTCAGTGAAGGTCATTTGGATTGAGGATAAAAAAAAAACTCACAACACATCTACAGAGCTTCAGGCTGACCTGAAGCAATCTGGAGTGGTGATTACGCTGCACACTAAACCAAGTGGAGCTCCAAGGGTAAAGGCCAAGGAAGACACCACTACTGAAAGAAAGGCAGAGAAGGTCACGACTAAAAACTTTCATAAACAAGCCACAGTCTTTCTGGTATATTGTTCTATGGACAGGTGATGCCATACTTTGGGAATGCAGTGCATCGGTTTATTTATAGATGATGAAATGAAGCCCATAAGGAAAAGAAGACCCTGCCTACAGTAAAACATGGCGAAGGTTCTATCAGGCTGTGGAGCTGCTTTGCTGCCTCTGGCACTGGAGGCACTGAATGTATCAAAGGAATGATGAAACCAGAAGAGTACCATGGCATTTTAGAGCAAAATGTGTTACCCAGTGTCAGAAGACTAGGTTTGAGGAAGATGGCGGGTCTTTCAGCAGGACAACGACCCAAAGCAAACATCAAGCAGAACAAAAGAATGGTTGAAAGGGAAAAGATGGACAGTTTAGAAGTGACCAGCAATGAGTCTTGACCTAAATCCCATTGGAAAAACCTTTGGAAAGCTGAAATAGCTTGAACAGGTATCAATGGAACAGTGGCAGGAGCTACCATCAGACTGGTGCAAGAAGCTTCTAGATGCTACAAGAGATGTTCAGAGGTGGTTGTTGTCGCCAAAGGTTCTGCAACCAAATATCAGTGAGTGACACCAGTAATAGTGCCAGGGGTATATGTTTTTGGTTATATTATGTCACTATTGTGCAAGTTTTGTTTTTTTATTTTCTTTTGTTCAGTAACCTTGGACATATCATTAAGAACAAATTGGTCAATTTGCATTTATTTGGGAAGATACTTCTAAATGCTGTACTTAAAATTCAGAGGTGCCCATACTTTAATACATTGTGTTAAAAAACACTTTTGAAATTAAGCCCATTTTTCCGAAGCAAGTGCAGCACAAGTGTTTGGATATAGTGCATTTGTAATAACAAATAATCCAAATATGGAGAGTTTTAATGTTCACAACCTGCACAAAGAAATTAGAGGCAACACTCAAATTACTCCATACTCACCAGTGGGATGAAAAACTATTAAATTACAGCTGTGTACTGGCATTGATGTATTGATTTTATATGGTGGAATTTATTCAGGATGATAAAGTCATAGCTCCAAAATAATTTTGAGATGTTAATCTGTCTGGTGATGAATGAGCTGTTTAGCTTGTAACCTCACATAAAATAAACCAGTTTGATTTGTAGTAATATTTCCTATATGTTTGTGCTTGTGTGGGAGTTTCTTACAAAAGACCATTTTTGACTATTAGTCTCCAGTCTCCCCAGGTCTTTCCTCCATATACAGTATTTCCTCCCCTTCTGTCATGTCTCTTACCTCTCTTGTTGTTCCCCTCTCTCCCTCACACACACACACACACACACACACACACACACACACACACACACACACACACACACACACACACACACACAACCACAATAACACACGTAGTGTGCCAGGTCAGGATCATGCACTCATGCTCTCAGGTCTTTGTCTCCGACTGTGGGCTAGTGCCGCTTCAGTGAACCACATCTGCTTTTCCTCTGCCTTCCTCTCCAAGTCTGCCTCTCGTTCTGCCTCCGCCGCTCTCCCCTTCTCTCTCTCTCTCTCTCTCTCTCTCGATAACCTCCAATTTCCGATCTCTCTCATTCCCTTTGTCTTCCATTCCCAAGGGATGGAGGCATGGAGAGGTAAAAAAAACGAAAAAAACAAAAAACAAAACCCAAAAACCACGCAGAACGATCTTTCCTCTGATGGACTGCTAGTCAATAAGGGAGGAATGATTCCTTTTGCTACCTGGAGCTAAATTTGAGACTAGTTTAAGTAAAACACCTTGTTACCTTGTTAAACATTTTGTTTTTCCTGCATATACAGTATATTTTCTGGACTCTATCTGGATAGGATGCTACCAAGTAACAACTGTATTACTCAGATAACAATAATTTCCTTTTTTAGTCTTCATGCTCACATATATTATGGATGAATGGATGAATGGGTGCATGGATGGATAGATGGATGGCAAGTGGTTGTGCCAATTTTTTCCCCACGAGTGTTTCAGCATCTGCTTCCTGGACACACACTTGCCATGCGCACATCTTAAAACACCGCTACTCACAGAATCTCACAACTTTTTACATACACTAAACATACAGTTCAAGCTCCATCGGTCATCCAGTGAAACAGACAGACAGACACTGTATAAAACAATCAGACTGACATTCTGACAGACGACCACAGTCAGTCAGACGTTCATCGAGTCCAGTGGGCAGCCACAGATTATCAAATTAAAGGCAGAACATTTAGGGATGGGACAATATTAGCTTTATTCTCTCTAATGTCAATGTTTCACTCTATTTAACTACACTTCTAACTCTATCTGTGGCTTCATCTCCTATTCTATTATTTTTTCTCTCTCTCTCTCTATGTCGCTCTGTGTTATTTCACACCAATATCATCAGTCACGGTGCATCTCCCTACATTGTTTTGCTGTGATTTCCCATGGGTGTTAGATGAGGCCTTAACCCATAATGCCTAAAGCACTTTTCTCCTATCAGATTGGTTGGGGGTGTCAGGGAATTGTTTGCATGTGTGTGTGTGTGTGTGTGTATGTGTGTGTGTGTGTGTGTGCTACTGGATGGGTGGTGCATAGAGATGAAGTCTAGATACTAACCCTGACCTTAACCTCACCAAACCAATTACCAATTCTAAGCAAATGCCTCAACATAACCATTTTAACCCCTTCGATCTTTTAGACTGGTGGGCCAATTATAGCGCTTCTCTCTTTACCCCAGGTGGGATCCACTATTGCAGGAAGGAGGGGGGTTGCTAATTGAAGCTTTCAGTGGGGTTAATTGGCTTTTTGGAAACCCTATAGCCACATTTAATTCAAAAAATCAGAACTCCAGTAAATCAGGACTGGTGTATGACTTTGGTACGTTGAACAATTAATGAAAAATAGAAGAATACACAGGGAATTACTGCCTGACTTTGCAGTTCTCCACAGCTCTCATTTTAGTGTCCTTGAGCTTGTTTTGCTTTTAATGTTGTTCAAAGTGTTACTGTTCATCCTCATTCTCACCGTTGTTTCCAGCCGAAGCATGCAGCTCTAATAAACCAATGGCAGCAGATGGTGGACAAAGTTGGTGACAAAGAACACAGTGGATCATTTAGCAAGATGTTTCCCCTCTGAAATTGGTGGAGACCTGAAGAGACTAAGAGGAGATTGGATATAGGGCTTACACTGAAAGAATGCTAACGTTGCTCTCTGTCTGCAGGATATGTAAACAGGCAACAATTTGTTGACATGTTCATCATGTCAACTTTTTAAAACGATAGTATGTCTGCCTTGTGTAGAATGCTCCTTCTGATTTATTACAACTGCGTTCATATCTATTAATCCATAAACTTTCACCTGTTCTACTTGTGAATCTTGTACCTTTGGACTGAGATGTAATGAGGGGGGTCATGTTCCCAGATTTCAGTAATTATTTTAATAAGTACAACCTTTTTATGACCATTGCCAGTGATGGCCAAAACTACAAAGTAAGACACAAGTTGTAATAAACCAGAATTAACTTTTAATGTTTCAATCCCAGGACCTCATCAGACCCTTTTTTTCCTCTGTTCTGAGGTTAAACCAAAACTTCAAAAAGTATGCATTAAATGTGCTTTATAGTATAGGCAGTTAAGCAGTTTCCTCTAGCATGTATATAAAAACAAACGTTACTGCTATCACAGCCAGAGTAAATCCATTACAATTAAGGCTTGAAATTAATGCCAGCCACCATCCAAACCCTGGAAAAAATCTGACTGCAGCAGTCCAGTCAATCAAATACATTATCTACTGCAGCATACAGCCAATCTCCATTTGTTCCATTTGAACAAGTAAAAAGTAACTCTTGTCATTGCACATGAAACTATATAGAAACAATGAATAATCAAAACGAATCCCCAATAATAATAGCTTGGGGCTCCAATGATAAAATTGGCTTTTGGGAATGTCCCACTAGAGACATGTTGATGAAAAAAGGCAATTTCATGCCATGATTTCAACAAATGCATCCATTGATCAACCACAGTCAGAGTTGATGCATTAATTCAGAGAATCAGGGTGGGGGTTTTAACTATAACGCCTATGATTAAATGTGTGGGATCCTCTCATTCATCGTCTCTATTGGGGGTGAATAAATACCGAGGCGAGTAAAATTAAGTGACTATTAGTATTCAAACTGGCCCAGGCAATCTGTTTATACGTTCCTCAGGAATGAATTGGATGGTTTACAGTTTGATTTACTGTCATACTCCTTCTACAATTTATCCCGCAGTAAAAAGCTATTCCTGCAGTGACAACTGATATGAAATTGATTCGAAAGGGACATGTTGGATTTTTTTTCTGTTAGACGAGCGATTCTATCTTCCTAGGAGGTTTTATTGCTCCAACTTTTTCTTTTTCCTCTTTTTCCCCCTTCCCCTCTTCCCTTTTTCTCTCTTACCTCTCTTGAAAGTGAGACTGATTCACATGTGGCTCCATCCCATGTCATCTTCTATAGCTCCTATCATACCTTTGTCTGTCTAAACCTCTTTGTCTCTCTGTCCCTCCCCAAAGCCTCACATATCTACCCCCAATCTTTCAGTATTCTTTAGTTTCTACCCCTTTCGCTTCGCTCCCTCTTTCATTTTTATCTCTCATTCTACCACTTTCCCCCAGTCACTCCGCTCTCTCTCTGTCATGGCTCCATTGTGTGTTTGCTGACTGAGATTAGACGCCTGGACAGATGTGGGATTCGAAATGGCACTGTTTTGAGACTGTCGGGATTCGGTGTGTGCACACATGCAAGCGCATGCAGAGTAGACGCCAACATATGCACACACACACACACACACACACACACACACACACACACACACAAAACCATGGCATATGTGTATAACTATGTATCAGTATCTGTGTGTCATCTGACGCTCAGAGGGTGGTTGGATCTTTTGTATAAAACAGTGGACTACTGACAGTTAGCTGTCTAAGTCTGCGTGTGAGAGAGGTGTGTGTGTGTGTGTGTGTATGCGACATGGTAACAGTTCTCCTTCTACAGGCTCCTCTCCAAATCTGTCAGGGATGCCACATCAGAAATTTTTTTTAAAGATTAATTTTATGGCATTGCTGCAATATTAGATAGTGAAGTAGCGAGTGACAGGAGGGATGGTAGTGTGACAGACTGATATACAGTGGGATATGAATCTTGAGCTCAAAGTCAAATTACTGTCATTACAGGATGTAAACCTTATCTTGCCACTGATTTGCTATAGGGACCTTATGGAAGGCAGAGATACACATTTGATACAGAGTTCTAGCAAACACAGTTGAAAAGGCACATATGTCATAACAACACTGGTGTCAAGGAATTTATCATCAAACAGTTGTTCAGCAGAAAATTAAACAATCCGTATTCTTTTAAATTTTACTTACCCAAATATATGATGAGTTAAAATACCAAACGCTTGTTATGCAAAGCTTCACACAAAAAGACTTGCAGTTTTTTTTTCTTTATATCATAAAAATATTCATAAGAGTTGTTTTTGGCGCCCGTCACACCACATTAGCAATTCTAATTGCCGAGTCATGCTTGAACCAAACTAGTTCAAACAACGTGTAGTGTGAATATACTGTAGCTAATTCATATGGCCACATTGAAATGCATGGCAAAAAAAAACCTTGTTCAAATGAAGTTCTTGTCTTTATGTGTGACATTTTATATACAATTGACTGTCACACGCTATCAGCAATCACAGAATACAATGCAATGAATTTTATGTATGTGAAAGTTACACTGGGTGACCTGTCAGTAATGATGCAAAATGATGGTCATAAATGACTGCAATTTCAATCTACTGCTTTGACTATCAAGCGTCTATTAGAGACGGAGTAGTGAACAAGTGAAGGAGGGAGCAATATGTGGACGTACCATTACCGATTCTCAGAATTATGTTAAGCCTTAACATCTATGTGTCTGTGGCAAAGGGGCTGCTGCTGAGAGCCATGTGATATAGTTGGACTGGGCCTTGAGTTTAGATTGCTTTGTCAACAGCTTTTTTTTTCCAAACTCAAGGACAAACTGTCAAGATCAAAATAACTGATTATGAAAAAGTTGAGTTGCATCCGACTTGGAGTTGGAGCCCTAATGTTTGTGTGGGACAATTGCAGTGACTCATCACTGACACACAGCAAGCTCCTCACGATTTCCTGTTAACTCAGTGTCATGATGTCTCATCCAAACCGATCTACCAATATCTTAATCGTGTGTTCCACCAAAGTTTGTCCAACTGCCAACCTCACTTCTGGACTTCAAACCGATGCCTTTACCCACCTTTCTGTCTTTCCCACCTTTCCACTCACTGTCTGGGGTTTATATTCCTTATCAGGGAGAAATGTCATAGGTGTTTGGCAAACCTTTATGGCCTTAATCTTTCTGACTTTCCTGCTGCTGTGCTACCAAACAGCGAGAGTATTTGCAGTTCACCTGCTGAAGATTGAATAGTCTATGAGGAGTGGTTGACACACTTAAACTGACTCATTGCACCACAAACATGTCTGTCAGTGCAAATTGATTTGGACGGATTTGTTGTCCTTGCCTGCAAAAAGTTTTCAGTTCTTTAATACAATGGAAATGTTTTTATATTCATTTATAATGTGATGCCAGGCCTAAGTATCTACTTACCTCCCTGACACTCTGATCATTGTTCTACTAAACCTACACTGTTGGCACTGGGTATGCTCGATCTGGATATTAGGTTTATTCATGGATAAAATAGGGTGTTAGCACTGGAAAATTACATCAAAACTGCAGCACAAATCCAAGAGTCACTGATAACACAGCATTAATCAAAGTGGGGGTGATGCTCTGCCTCTTTCATACACAGAAAGATGTCAGATCTCTGTAATGAAGAAAAATGGAGTCTGTCACAATTACTTTCATCCTGTGACCCCAAAGTAATGGCCTGAGTGTATAAAGTAATGTATTAAATTGGCACTTTTAGAGTACTGGCCAATACACACAGCCCTGCACTCTGAATTCCTATTGACAATAAATAGCAGTGACTTCTTGACAGGGACACATTTCCTCTAGTCCTGACATTGGAAGTATAGTGGAAGAGCGTAAACGAAAAGGAGGCGAGACACAGAATTGGAGAACGGAAGAGGAGCATGGGACGACTTTTCACTTTGCAAAACAACATGAAAAAGACTTGATTATCGGATAGGGGGGAGCAGAGGGAGAGGAAGGATGAATTACAGGGAGACGGAGAGAGCGAGGCACAGGAGGAGGGAGGGAGAGGGACCACGAAAGAGGGAGGCGGTGTCGGAAAGCAATAGAGAGGATGAGAGATTTTCATTTCTCTCTCAGTATTCTTGAAGCACAGAGCGCACCATCACCACCACTGTCAAATACCAACGAGTTATACTGATAGAGTGTGAAAGATACACAAAAAGATGCAGGGCTAAGCAGGAAAAACATGTCACTACGGCGCCTACTCCTCTCGCTCTTTGATCTACATATCTATGTTTTTTTGATCCTATGTGACCCAGATTTAAATCCATAGCATCTTTTTCGCTAGGTTATCATGACATCAGATTTTAACTTTGAACCTACTTAGCTCTCTCTGATGTTAACGGTACAGTGTTAATTAGGCACATGATTTTGATTTAGTTTCAATTCATTTTAGTCACATTTTGATTATTGGATTTATAAGTTTTAATCAACAAAAGTAGACATTTTAGTGTAGTCTTTTGCTAGTTTTCATGTACTTTTTAATTTTTGTGTCTGCTAATAAGACGGGAGCTAGTCAACATCTTAGACTTAGACTAGGACAAATTTAATTTTCGCATTGGTTTAGTATTAACTAAAACAGCATCCACTATATAGGTTGAGCCTAAGGCTAGTGGCCAAAGCGTTGGACAAAATTAGCACTGTAATATGCCTTTGGTGAAAACTTAGAGGAAGATTTGATTGTTTCCCAGCCTAAATTAATGTTGCACTCATAGTCATGAAAATTAGCCAGCGGAAATGTTACAGTGTTCAGTCTGCATCCACAGCCCTAGGTTAGCTTACTTTTGCAAAAATAGATGTTAGCTTGCCTATTTTCACAACTTGTTCCAGCTATTTTTATTTTGACACTTACTGTCGTATTTTGAGAGAGACTGTCGATTCATAGAGGCCTTTTACTTTCTTCCTTCCAAGGACAAGTTAATTAATGCTGCTTAGCACAGGTCATGTAGATAATCAACCCCTGAACTGATTGTAATGTATTGTTTCTTCTTCATTCTTTTCTTGTAAGTTGTAAGAAGTTTTATCATGGTCCTCGTTTTCAAAGGCAATTGCTCATTTAGTTTAAGTCTTGATTTTGTTGTGAAAAAAAAACAGTCGATTTAATTTTTTCATTGTAGTTTTTGCTAATCAAATTAATGTTGAAATTAATGCTGTAAATCAATTCCCTTTGTTATGTTAACCGAGATAAAGAAAGACACTATACTAACAGCGGCATAGAAACCTTTTTGACACGGTGCAGCAGAGTGTAAATCTGGTTTCGTCAAATTTTCTCTGTTTTTGAACCAAGTGGCAACAATCATAGCGGTATCTGTTTTACATGTGGTCCCATGTAATAATAGCCCTCAGGTCAGTAAACAAGCCCTGGAAAGGCAGGTGATGGATTCGTATCTCACACAACAGCTGGTGAATCCAGGGAGTGGGGAGAAGAGGGCATTTGTGGCTCCCCTCTCCCTCAGTAACTGGGTCAAGGTTGATATGCCCTTCAGCGTGGTACATGCGTAGTGTTCAGGTCGTAAAAACAAGCTGTTCAGCATCTGGTTTGAGCGTGCTTCTCTCTGATTGGTCAGAACGTAATCGATAACGTTATCGCTAATCAAGTGCCTGCTTCACCCTGGTTAGAAACCAGATGTGCTGATTTTGGTCAGAGAGGCGGAGGCTTTAATGGAAGCCTTTTTCTAATAAAATGAGAAGAATTATAATTAGCATTGTATAGTTTTATAATAGAATATAAATTCTAAATGTTGCGATATAATTATTTCATTCTATTTAATTAACCTTTGACTGATTAGTATGCTCCTTTCCCAGATGTTCCAGACAGGCTTGTAATTTCAGTTTGATAGAGACAAAACCCGCCAGCACTTTCTAGCTGTAGTGGTTGGTGTCTAAACTAGACCTCAGTGGCACTGAAAGTTGTAAATATAATTAAAATCATAGATCAGTGAAGGTGCAAGTTTCTACACAGAAGGTACAGGGATTTTATACAATGGACTCATTGTAAAACCTGGGGAAAAAGTTTGGATGGCAACAAAACTTAACCCACAGTTTGTGTGTGTGTGTGTGTGTGTGTGTGTGTGTGTGTGTGTGTGTGTGTGTGTGTTTGTACGCACATGAGGAGCACACAGACGGGGATGATTGCATGGAACAGTAAGCGAGTACCAGGCGAGACAGGGAAACTATCTGAAGATTATGCAGCAATTACGCTTCAGCCCAAACAAACACAAATTAAGATTGAAAAGATGGGTAAACCGATAAGATGAGGACTAGGGGCAATGATATGTGGTGCTACAACTGTAATTTTGTGAGTTTTATCAAATCGATAGGGTACATGTTACATAACTGTCCGATAAAAAAAATAATCTACAGCAAATTGCGGTGGGAAAACCACAATTTTTTCAACACTACACTACAGAGCGTAATCAGCAACAATCAGCGTTCTCATCAACTGATTTCTTCTGTTTACGGAAGCGCCGATTGGCCCTAATTAATATTCCAAGATGGTAATCTGTATTTAAAATCGATAATAATTACATTTTACAGCAGAAAGGTTAAACTTTGATAACCTCAACTTTTATGTCACATATATCACACATAAGACTGGATATGCTTTCATGCATAATTGCAAATCAGATGGTGAGAATTCACACTAAGCCACTTCATGTATCTTGGGTGAATCACAAAAGTATCTGGCAATAAAAAGGTAAAGTGTAAAAACAAACAAGAAACATTAAGGAAGGGCCATGATCCAATTGCTCAAATCACATACGGATTTGTTTTCACATTCAAGCCACATGTGGATAAGGCGTGAATGAATTCATCTTTCCAAGATGCATACCTAACTCCTCATGAGAGTAGCTGTGTCAGTAAACGTACGTGGGAGTCACCACTGACAGGGTCCTGCCCCTGTGATAATGGCAGCTGAAGTTACGCTAAAATTACACTGAAATTATGTGACCCTTCCTGTCAGAAGAGACAGGAAAAAAAGTCGTTTCAGAGATTGCGGTGCTTGCAGTCAAAGTAGAGACATTGCTCTAGAATATGTGCATTTGTTAACTCTAATGAGCTTCAGAGAGCAGTGATCGTTATAGGTAAAGAGAGAGAGTGGTATGAGGGAGTGCATGTGAAGACAAAACCTTTGTCTCGCAAAAGTAAGTTACCAAACAGCTTCCAGTGCGCAACCCCCCTTCTCTTGACTGGAGTAGGGTGTACCCAGTTCTGCAATGTGCAATGTGCATGGACGCAATAGAATTGTGATCTGGCTGAAGAAGAAATGGAAGATCTAACTCTTAAGAAATGGGTCACAAAAATGCAGTTTTAAAGTCTAGTTTTTAATAAACATTAAGAAATCAGGAGCATTTTTGGGGGGACTATTTATATCTGTGGATTAATACACATTGGGCAGACAAGCCAGTATTAATGGCAGCAGGACAGTGTATGTGGGATTGACTTAAACTAAACTTCAGCCCCCATATTCATGGCAATGAGGGAACAAGTCACTCCGTGCAACAGTGTGGCTCACTGAAGTGTTTTTTTGGTGTTTTTTGACCACAATATGAGTCAGAGGAAAAGAGGAGCAAGCGACATAAGGCTATAGCTACACAGGCAATTTGTTAGTTGGATCAGTTCATTGCTCTTTTTCTCATGGCATTTGTAGACTATAAGGAAAATATAGAATATTGTCAACCTGATATTTGCTTCTGGATTTTGATACAAGACACTTGGAAAGCAAGTGCACATGGGTCTAAGAGATCCATGCTAACTCCAGAAATCCCTCCAGTGGTTGTTACTCTCAACATGTATAGTAGAAGACAAGGGTGCAGAAATAATATGAGAAAATGTTTACTTACTCGGGACAGATCCCCAACCTCCAGGTAAAAACAGATGATGAAAACATTCCAGGTCATCCACACTACAAGCCAGGCTGCGTACTGCCGAGAGACACAGACAGGCAAAGGGAGAGAGAGGAAAGTGAGACAGGATTTGACAGGCCTTTGCTGGGGAATTTAAAAAGCATTTTCACGTCTTGCAATCCGAGAGATCAAGACTGTTAATTTCATCAATGAAAACTGTGACACTAATTATTCTTCGATGACCTGTTTTTCACAGAGGAAACAAAAACCAAATAAAAAGTTACATTTGAAAACGACAACTATGACCAAATGTATTACCTTTTTCGTCAATGGATAAAAACTAAACGTGTGAAAGGCGGACGAATCGACAAGTTATATTGCAAAGTCTTATTCAACAACCTGCGTCTGTGGAATCACACACTGTAGCTCATGATTGGAAAAAAAGTTTCTTCTGCTGATCAGAAGAGGATTTAGCTGCTGGTTATGTGTCCATTTGTTATGTGTCTGTTTGTTTTCTCACCATATTGTTATATGGTGAGCAAATTTTATATTAAATTCATCTACAATCAACTGAGAATTAAACAAGGGGCAACAAAACAGCAAACTATGATAACGTGCAGGCAACAAATGTAACTATCAAATGCAGTGGAGGTAACAGTAACGTTAATTTCAGTCGGCCATCTTTAGTCTTGCTAACAGAAGCGGTCCATCTAAATCGTCCTCTAGATGTTAACTAAACAAAGATCGAAGTATTACATAATAGTAATATGATATTGCCTCCTCCAAAGCTAAACCCAGAAAACGAACAGTGTTCTAGTGAATCTGGCTTCTGAAGCCTCGCTGGTCGGCAGTGAACAGCACAGGAAGCAGTGATGCTTGGTTAGCACAAACACCTGTCAGATTAGAGAGAGCGGTTCTGTTCAGTGAAAAACTAAATGTGATGAACAAAAACTAGACTAAAATGTCTCTAGTTTTTGTTGACTAAAAATAATAAAAATCAAATGACTAAAATTTGACTAAACCTAATACACATTTTTGTCAGGCTGCAAAAATTCACATGTGCGAGATGGAGTAAAAAGATAGAGGGAGGCCTCATTTTTCATGTTGTTAAGATGTAGGGAAAACAAAATAAAACGGTGAATTGAGCAACCAATCACCTGAATCTAACTAGACAGGAAGAGAAAATGGAGAGCAGGACTAAGAGTGTGTATGTGTGTATGTGTGTATGTGTGTAAAAACACAGGAAAGAATGAATGAATGATGGAAGGAAGGAAGGGCGAATTTATAAGCCTAGATCAAACTTTCATTTCCTTTCATTATCTGAATCTTCTCACTAAATGTGTGTGTGTGTGTGTGTGTGTGTGTGTGTGTGTGTGTGTGTGTGTGTGTGTGTGTGCGTGCAGGTCTTTCAGGCTGCTTTAGCCCTGCAGCCGATATGGGAACCTCTGAAAATTTTCTGAAATATAAATTATTGCATCAACAGCTGCGAGAGACAGAAAAGAGAAACACATAATTCCACTTGGCAAGATATACCTACTCCCACTCCACATCACTGTTCTAACCTTTTATTTACTATACGCATAATATATTAAAATTGACATTGAATATATTATGTATTAACTCAGATCCACCACTAGGGAAATAATTCAGTTATTAATGAAGACTGGGTCATATTTCATGTTATATATGAACAGCTTTGCTCTGGCTATGAATAAGTGTTTTCAACGTAGGAGGGAGAGTCACTTCTTAAGATTTTACACATTAAATATACCATTGTTCTTTACATGAACATGATATATTTTTCATGGGTTGTGGTGCTACAAAATCTAAAAATTACAAAATAAATTCCAGTGAGACAAAGCACAGCCTGTTGCATAAATCTAGAGGAAAGATTATGTATAATGGCTGTTTCCAAAAAGTGAGTGTGTGCATGTGTGTGTGTGTGTGTTTGTGTGTGTGTGTGTGTGTGTGTGCGTCTGTGTGTGTGAGACAGTGTGTTCAACTCACCCCAGTGACATATCTCGGCCTGAACTGAATCGTGCCGAACAGGCCCAGGATGACGACGATGATGTGGAGGAAGTTGGTCAGGATGGGAGCCCACTGGTAGCCAAGGAAATCTATCACCTGACGCTCCAACACACTGACCTGGGAGGAGGAGAAGGGGGAAGAGATTAGTGGCAAGAATACAACAGTGAAGGATACAATGATCTATCTCTCTATCTGTCTATCTGTCTGTCAGTCTGTCCGTCTGTCTGTCTAAAATGCCCAACATTTTGCTGAGAATTTGCTGCTTTTCTTTCTCATACAAGATGGTTACCCTTGATATTTAAAAAAAACAAGTTGAAAACCTCACCTTAGGCTCTGTTTTTGTTTTTGATCAAAACCTCAGATGAAGTCCGTGTTACTAAAAAATAAATTTAATCTACTGCACATATTTCAAATCCAATTATCTTATACTGATCCTATTTAGGATCTTCAGAAAACTTGAGGTTAATTAGAATTCAAATGATGGACAGTCTGTTCCACAACAATGGACTTACTAAAGAGTAGACGGGGTTAAAGAGGATGTATTTACAATTAGCGCCTTAATCATAATGAAGTAATCCGTAATCAGTTATCTGGGTGTTTGTGTTAGGGTCCCAAGGCTGTGTGTGTGTGTGTGTGTGTGTGTGTGTGTGTGTGTGAGTGAGTGAGTGAGTGAGTGAGTGAGTGAGTGAGTGAGTGAGAGAGTGAGATTATCATCATTCAGTGATTGGAGCTTCATACTGAGCTACAGTAGGTAATGAAGTCAGCACAGCGTATGATATGGCACTGCTAAAGATAATAATATAACACACACATACACAGTGTGTGTGGGGGGGGGGGAGAAAAAGCAAGGAACAAAGAAAAGGGTGCAGTAAGAAAGAGAGAAAGAGAGAGAGAAAGAAAAAAGAAAGAGAGAGAGAAAGAAAGAAAGAGAGAGAGAAAGAAAGAATATTTTAATTTAGTAAACAGACTTACATTTATGGTTGTACATATTCAGCTAGAAGTGTTTAAAGACCAACAGCTTACATCTCAAATCTAGGGCTTTATTTTCTTTTACTCTCTCTCTCTCTCTACAAACACACACACACACACACACACACACTTCTGGATGGCTGAGTTTAGAGTGCCCTAATGTGAGACCATATGGCAACACTACTGCCTTTCACAGCCAGATAGCAGGTACACATATAAAGACACACACTGACTAACACACACACATAAACTCTAACCTTGTATAAACTGCAACTATCTGACACCAGTTTTAATATGAGAATGTTTAATGGTTGCAAGATTTACATGAAGAGGAGGGTTTACGAAAGAGTGTGTGGCGTGCTGACATAGCATGTGCAGCCTCCCGCGTGTGTGTGCGTTTGTTTCCATGTCAGGGCAAGTCTGCTGTGTTTGCACTTGACAGCACCTGCTGTTATTGGACACAGTGGGCTCAGCTGGCACCACAATGTGTGAGTGTGTGTCTGTGTGTGTGTGTGAGAGAGAGACAATGTGTTTCTTTGGCTCTGAAATGCTCCATCTCTGTATGTGTGTGTGTGTGTGTGTTTCTTTGTGTATGGACTTCATTTTATTATGTAAAAGTGTGTCCTCCCATTGACAATTATATAGTGCTGCAATTGTGCCTCTCTCACAAACACACACATTCACATACAGAGGCCATTATAAGAAGTCAGAGGCCTCCCAGCCCATTACTGAGGCCCCTGGGGGCCCTTCTTTCATCACCAATAATATAAACAGTCTTCACTCCAGCTGGGACACACACACATTCCCCCCGAAAACACTCGATAAATCACAGAAGCACAAGTGGGGGAGAGAATATTTGATAGGAGGGATAAAAATTGTTTGTGCACCATAGGTACCAAACATATTGATTTTTCCTGGTTACTACAACACCTCCTTAAAGATCAGTGTGCCAAAAATAAACTTTTTTTTTTTTTTTGATGGTTTTTATTATCCTAACCTGGGATAATATGGATGCCAATAAAGAGCAATATTCAAAACCGGACCATCTGCTCCTTCACACCACACTCGGCTTTTGATGTGAAATGCTCATTACACGGCTCAGCTGCAAAACAACTAAGTTCAGCTGCCTCGGTACATCACTCTTCGTAATTAAGTCACTGAGTTCTCCTGACGTACAAAAGACAAAGCATGCATATAACCCCCACTGTTGTAATCCCTGCATCCTTTGAAAGTGTCAAAATGACAGAAGCTTCGCGTAAGATGTGAAATCGACTGGCCCTTCAACAGTTATAACTCTCAGGGGTAGAGAGATGGAGAGCTGTGCAATGAGCATAGTCACTTGCAGCAGCCACATTAGCAGATATGGCAGTTTTGTGATATGCGCAGCCGATGAAAGCTCCAGTGTTGTACAGGTGGAGCTTCAAGCTGGCTGGCGGCGTCCTTTGGGATCTGCTGCGACAGGCTTTGATGCTGCCGACAGAGATGTTCATTCCAGTTCTGCTGCCTAAAGCACGGGGGCACATTCAGCTTGTCTACCTTGGTATACGCTGTACTGTGTATCCACAGTGGATGCAGCACATTAGTTATAAAATGTCTTGGGTTTTTTTTGTTTCGTTGTAAAGCTGATGAGACTGGGCAGTGGCCATTTATAACAATTTTTAGAGCTAAACAAATACTGAGGTTCGCCGTGAATGTCTTTAAAGCATCTATGAATGCATATACAGTAAGTATCTGTTTGTGTGTGTGTGTGTGTGTGTGTGTGTGTGTGTGTGTGTGTGTGTGTGTGTGCATGTTTGTGTTTGAGTGTGTCATGGATAGAAACTTTGGTACAAGTTGCCATGCAGCCTTCTGTCAGTCTCTGTAACGCCAGCACAGAATCCCTCGGGGACTAAGTATGTTTATTCCTCCTACTGCTTTGTTAGCATAGACTGATGCTCGTGCTCGTTAGTATGAGTTTCCCAAATGCAGCAGTTAGCCGAGGGACTGACTAAAGAGCTGCAGTGCATCGCTGTTCTGTTGTCCTTTGTCACCTCCCCTATAATGGTTTCACCGCTTTCTTTATAGAAAAGCAACCTTCCCGTCAAATGGAAAAATAGCAATAATCTGCTTGTTACCATTGGTTTTTTTGCTAGTGCTGAACAGTTAATTGCTTTTATATAAAAAAAATCACAATTTTCTAACCCCGAGAGTTTTCATTCAACTACATAAAAAAAACTATGTCTTAACAAGCTGTAAAAGGCAAAAGGTTTAGTTGGCAACAGTTTTTAGCATCTGCTACGACACTGTCCCTAGCAAATTTAACCAGCTGCTGTTGTTTTGTTTTTTTTTGGAGTAAAGCAGATGACGAACGGAGTCTTTTTGCCTTCTGAATGCACCAACAGAGTGGTGGTCTTGCTTCACGCCAGTCTCAGACAGCTAGCTAGCTGGGAGCTCGATAGCTGGCGGGTGAAAATGACAGACAGCTGGTGGACATAGTTATCCAAATAAATTTTTAAACACATCATATGTTTTAAGCTAATCACCTTAAAAGCTCTGAATCAAGACTTTCCGAATTCAGGGCCAGGAAGCGCTAAACTAACGTTGGCTTAAGCAGATACTGAGCAAGGCTGTGTAGCACACACTTGTCCAAATACGGCAGTCGGTCCGTTGTTACCTTAAAAGTATTTTGTTATCTTGAAAGCACTTCAAAAACAAAAAAACAACTGTATTGTTTTTTCCTGACGCTGTTCAGGTTTTAAAAAGCTACATTTTAAGATTATGTAAATGTATGTATTTGGAGAAATTACAATTAGATATTTCCCTGAAATTGCCCTGCCCTAGTTTTGGTTCGTTGGTAAAATTCACCGCAAGGATTTCAAATATATTTTACTAATTTTGCCTGTTATCTTTTACCTGATAAGATCCACTTTTTTCTGTATGCAGAGATTATGCTGGTTGAAAGTTTCCAGCTTGTTTCCCCCCTTAGCAGGCCCAGACTATGAGAGGTTCACTTGTAACCACGCCAAACAGCGTTGTCACCGTGTGCTGAGAGATCCTCGAGTACACGTCTACATCACGGCACCAAGGATCAAGGCAAAAGGATAAAGCACCGGAGGTCAGCAGAACCGAGACTTTCAGATGGTGTTAAAATGAGAGACAGAAATTGGCCAATAATAGTTGTAGTTGCCAGGAACCTGTGCGTGTGCTTGCATTTCTATACACCCTGAGCAAACACGTTGTGCCACAGGCGCACAAATGCACCCACACTGCAGACATGCAGCTTAAGTGATAGAGACGTTCACACTCAAACACTTAAGAAATAGATTTGCAGCAGAGAGATGAGGGTGATGAAAGGGACAGTAGAGAGAAGCAGAGGAGAAAATCTTCAGTGAGCTTGGAAAAGATTTCGGTCTATTTGATAATGAAAGATAGAACGGTATCAAAGAATTATTATTGCTCGGGACAGGGAGACAGCTGCACTATGTGACCATTATGAGACACTGCAGAGCGATAAAAGTGTCTTTTATCTTAAACAGAAGAAGAGTACAGAGAAGAGAAGAGGAGAGAGAATGAGATGGTCTGGGACAGTCAGAGACAGGCCAAGGGATCTGATGAGAAGGCCCGGGGAGAAAGAGAGGTGATTAAGACCCGTTAGTCGGGAAAGGGAAGGTGACAGAGGCAGTGGCTGAAAAGAGTAAAAAAATGTCTCATCTTCTGTCCCTCTGTCACTCCGTTCCTCCCCTCTTACCTACTTCCTTCTCTCGCCCACTCTTTCCTCACTCTGCTAATCTTCTCTCATCTTCTCATTTCCTCCCCACCTTTTTTCTTTTCTCTTCTAATTGTCGACCCCTGCTCTTCCTCTCCTACATATTTAATATGCATTCATCTGTTATCATATCTGTTGTGTCAAACAGCAAATTACCTCACCCCCCCTCTCTTTTCTCCCATCTCTTTCCTCCATTACTGCACTACCTTCCCTCTCCTGTGTCTCTTTTCCTCTCCAGCTTCTGTCTCCATTGTCTCCGTCTCCACCTTCCGTCCTCTCTCTTTCCCCCCCCTCGACTCTGCTGGCCTCTTATCCCTCTAGCTTGCCTCCTCCCTTCCTCAGTTTCATCCTTCCCTCCCTCATTTCCTCAACACTTTGGCCGAGAGTTTTCGCTTGGTTCTGTGACCTTTAAAAAACTGCTGATCAAATTCTGCTGCTCATCCCATTATAGACGACAGAGAGGGAGGGGAAAAGGGGGAGGGATGGAGGGAAGGAGCTGAGGTCGGACGGGGTAGGGTGAGACAGATAGGGAGCAGAGCTGGAGAAAGAGATGGTAGAGGAGAGGAGATATGGAAAGCGGACGGGATAGAGTTGAGAGAAAAACAGGCAGAGAAAGCGAGATAATGTCCAACAATCACTTTATGAGTCAGACAGGGAGCATCATGACTGTGTAGCAACATCCAAGCACTTCATACACACACACATCGAGATAAATATATAAACTTGTTTTTCCCTCCTTGGCTTTCATTCTGAAACCATACTTTTTTTCTGTCTCTGTAATCATCAAAACCTTATTCTCCTATTAAAACTCTGAAGAAATTGTGGTTTACTGTTAACTTAATTAAGGCCACCTGCCTGCGCAGTGTCCCACTGTGTACAGCAAAAGCAATCTCCTATCGATTCGGTTCACACAACGATCAATTCATCTCCATTGGAGGCTATTAGGGACCATTTGTGGCTACTTAGGGCTACGAGAGAGAGAGAGAGAGGAAAGACGACAGGGATGATGGGGCAAGCAAAACGAGAGGGGGAAAGATAAAAGGATGTAGGGAGAAGAGGGAAGGGACTGACAGGGAAGGAGTGGGTGGAAATGGTGGAGAAGAAAAGTTAGAGGAAAGATGGAGATGGGGAGAGACATGATGATCAAAGGTGAAAATCTCTTCATTAAATATCCAGTTTCCCCCCATTCAGGCCCACTCATTGTAATCACAACTATTAAGTCATATCTGTAATAGCCATAATTTCCTTAGTCACTCAGCTATAGACAGTCTGCACACAACTCCATTTGAGAGTCCCACTTAAATTAACATTACAGGATGGCCATTAGGCTGGTCTACTTAGGGCTGTGGTCATAAACCTTCTCATCGTTCTTTCATGGGAATAGGCACTGGTAAAATACCCACGACTCATACAGCTGATGTGTTACCTCTGCATGAGTTGGCCGAACTTCCCAGAGAGCTGTGTTAAGCTCCTTCTGAGCCCTGTAGTGCACCTTTCAAATTTCCTGATCTTAAGGGCTTTCTAGGCTGCTGGAGGAGATTATCGCGATACCTGGGGCAATACGGCTTAATTTTTTCTTCTGTGCTAGCATTTCATCATATGGCTCTACAGCTTAACATGTGGAGGTGAGACAAAGGAATAACCAGCAGTGTTCAACTAATATGGGTGTTTGAAAACGGACTCTGGAAAAGTACCTGGCTGTAAATGAAAATATTTCAGAATCTATGAATTTGACTATTTCCATTCCACCAAAAAACAGTTTACCTGGATTTTCATTTTGACAAAAGTCAAAGTCTGAAGTCAAAACCTGCAGGTTTTGAGCTGCACTTTAAAAGATACCCAGTGTCTACAAACTCCAAAGAGAGATTTTAAAGGCACAGTCTCTTTTAGCTTTAGGCCTGACGTGAGGAGTCTTGATCAGAGGACCGTAGAGATCTACCGGCATAGGGCTGCAGGAGAGCTCTGGTTGTAGGCAAAGCTCTAAAATCAATCACAAGATTGAACTGAATTCTAAATTTGATGGGAAGCCAATAAAAAAAGATCAAGATGGGTGTGACATGAGATGTTTAATTGTCAGATTATGCTTGAAAAAAAAACTATTTGGCATGTTGTCATCAGACCAACCAAGGTGTTTGCAGCATTATCGAACAGACACACTGGCAGAGGAGGTGAAAAGGGGTCCATCAAACAGTAGGCTTCTATCCATTAGAGTCAATGCAAAAAAACCCAAAAAACAACATAAAATATTGCAAAAATGCAAAAATGCTAAGGTGAAAAAGAAAATGCAACAGAAGCAGACTTAGCGAATAAATCGTGACAAGCATGAAGCTACCGCTCCACGGTAGAGACTGAAAAAATCGTCAGACACAAACATCAGATCTGTATGAAGTGAGAGTGTAACATTCATTAAATCAATACAGAAAACAAACATAAATGCCATATTTCAATCATGTTTTCTACACTGTTTGCAATTTTCACAAATTGCATTTTCATCTGCAGATTTCCTTGAAATACTGTTAAGAAAATGCTGTATACATTTGGATGGATAGCCGCCTACTGAGAAAAGCAAGACATGATAACCACTCAAATATGTGGATCATGGTGCCCATTTTCAGACAGTCTCTCCTTTTGCAGTGTTGCACTCAGTTATACGCACATAAGTGCCAGATCGTTGTTCCAAGAATGAAAAAAGAGCTTGAGGGAGAAGTTCAAAGCTTGTGTTCTTTCTCATCTCCACACAGCTGGCAAATCACTGTGTGAAGTGGGTGTGAATCTCAGATTGTTGGTTTAGGAAAGTTACAGATATTGTTGAACATAGTCAACCCCAGTTTCCAATGCCAGAAAGGTGTGAGGGGAGGAGGTTTCTGGAGCTGTTTGCCTTGACTTTGATTCAATATTCCTAAACTGGATAAAACAGGCATGAAGCACTTAGCATGCTTGTCAAGGGAAAGCGCCAGGTCTAAGAGGACACCGAAGCAACAATCACACCTGCAGCTGTCTTTCTTTAGGCAGTATTAGTAGCAAATACATACCATTGAGCTTTGCACCTTATCTGCTCTTCATTCACACTGCCTTCTAGGAAATTAAATAAGTGTTATCCTGTAATACTGTCTGGCTTCCTTTACCAACATTACAAAGTACCAAAGTTTCTCTTCCTGAATTAGGTTTTAATGAAACTCTCTGATGGTCTTAGACTGAAACTGGACATCATCTATTAAATACATCAAAGAAATACTCTTGGAAACAGAGGGAGACATTACATTCTGATGTAAACTGCAATGTGGTGTGGGAAATGGTTACAGAGATGATCAGTTTAGCTCATAAGGTCTCACAAAACAAAAAATAACACACTCAGTAACTGGTCTGATTAGTTGGAGAGGTCTTTGGAGAGGTCTTTACATTAAGAGGGCCCAATGTATAAAAATGTCATTTTAACAATCTATAGAGTTAATGCAATGTGCAAGAATACAGAAGTCCATTGCAGTCTCTATGAACTACTTTTAAGTAGCTGTCAAGTGAAACCATCAGTCATAATTACAGCACACTGTGTGAGTGGCCAATATCTGATATATAAAGTATTGGCCCAACAAATCAGTCTAACTTGTCACACTGAATAGTTCCCTTTCCAGATTACCCGCATTTGGTTCATCTTTTTTGCCCTTTTTCTGGCCCATTGTAACATTTGTTTTCTATATATCCAGCTATCAACAGATGGAGAGAGAAGATGGAGGCAATGTTTGCCAGTTAGCAACAACCTGTAAGTACCCTGTCGTGTCATGTGGAACCACTGAGATGGATGGAGATGGCAGTGTTAATGAAAGCTGTGCTGTAAAGACCCAGTCCCAGGCTGTCATTATGGTCAATCATCTTCATCCTTGAGCTCTAGGTAGACTACTTAGAGATGTAATGAAAAACTTCGGGCCCACAGGTAAAATCCAGCTTCTTGCCTAATTTGCAATAATAAACCCCGGCACCTGAACAAACTGCAAATACAATGTAAGTGCCATGTATGTCTGACATACTTAAATGGAATGTCACCGGGAGACAGACAGCTAGACCTCACCTAAACCTTATTTCTGCTACCTAACCAGATATGCTGCAGACAGAATTCTCTCTGTTTCATCGTCTGCTTCTCTGCTCCTCGTCTCCTCGTCCTCGTCCTTTTGTTGTTTTCATTCTCAGCTCGGAATGGCACTGACTGTTTCGGTGCTGGAATATGCTCATTTCTTTCTCTCTTCAAACAAGTACAGGGGATCCGGGGTGCCATATGTTGAGAGGCTGTTTCGGCCGAGCAATCAGGATGAAGACATTTTGAGGTAGATAACATGATTTCACCTATTAAGTCAATGGACTGTGCTGTTTTCAGACCATTGACTTAAAATATGACGTTGCCAGAGTTTTCGTTTTACACCAAAACAGCCTCCTGTGTTTTGAAACATTTGGATTCCTACTACTTTCAGCTACATTGGATAATAGCCATTAAATAAACTTTATTTCTTGTGTATTGCTGGTCCTACCATGGTTTGTTTAACACCACTGGGTTTTGAGAGTCATTAACATACCTGTATCTTTGACTAATAATAAAGAAGGTTAAGACTTGTAGCAGAATAATAACAATAACTCACATAACATTTGAACAGATAGTAGTCCCTATTTTTGTGGCACTGGCATTGATACCAATAACACACCATTGTGTAAATGTCCCATCTGTATTTTTCCCTCACTGCCTCTTCCTTCTGTCCCTCTCTCCAGCCAAGAGCACTGTGGATCCATTTCACATCTCCTTGTGAATTAACTATAGTGATTAATATTCCTAGGAAACATTTCTTTATGTAAACGTGGCATTTAAATGTCAGAAACACCAGCTAATCAGTTTGGTATTTCAACTGATCTTCCCTCCCTGTCTGTGACTGTCCACCCCTCTGTCTCTATCTATTTCTGCAAATGCTCTTTTGTTTTCTGTCAGCTGGATTCTGCTCTCCCTGCCTGGAAACAACAAAAAGGAAGAAAGAGTCTGGCTAAAATCTTTTTTTGGTAAGTGTACATCCTGGTACTGTCATTTGAATTTCTTTCTTTTCTTCTTACTTTTTCTGGGCAAGAGTTGCATTTGGTTTTGATTGAGATTTTTTCAAGTCAATTCTTTATTTTAGAGCACATTTAACAAATAACACAGATACAGTTAAATAATTAAAACAAAAAGGAATAGATAAACAACTGTAAAAGAAATACTTGAAACAATTTTATTATGACATTAAAATTTAAGGGGCCTCAGCGGAAATTTTAATAAAAGCGGGTCTTTAGCTAGGATTTTTAAGTGGTGTAAGATGGTGAAAATATGACAATGAAGGGCACGTAGTTCCACAGTCTGCAGGCAGAAAAAGCTTGGTCACCTTTGGATCATGAATGGGAACAAGGAACAAAGAGAAGTCCTTGAACAGAGGATCTGAGGGGGTCTGGATCAAGAATAGGCACAGAGTCGATTGGAGATGTAGGCCGGTACTAAACCATGCAGAGCTATGAAAACCAATAATGAAATGTAAAATCAGTTCTATACTTGACTGGTAACCAGTGAAGGTAGGATATGCTCTCTCTTCTTGGTACCAGTGAGGAGTCTTGCTGCTTCATTTTGAACCACCTGCAGGTGAGACAGGGAAGACTCAAAAACTCTCATATAAAGGGAGCTGCAGTAGTTGAGACATAAGGTAATAGAGCATGGAGAACAGTCTCCAGATCTCCAAAATAATGAAAAAGTTTTTATCTTTGCTATCAACATCATATAGCAAAAGAAACTGCCATTGATAGGATTTCATTGTTTTTCAAATTGTAACACAGAGGCAAAGATGACAACTATATTTCTGGCATTTGAACTGAGATTCGAGGACAGAGACTGCAGAGAATTAGGAGGGAAATTCTCAGAACTGAAAATAAAAACTTCTGTCATTTAGCTGAAGGAAATTCTTGGCCATCCACCATTTAATATCCTCAAAACAACTTTAAAAGGACTTAAGATCGTATCACGTAGTTTCAATAAGAAGTACAGCTGCATGTTGTCAGCAAAGCAGTGATAAGGAATATTGAATTTCCTAAAGACAGACCCCAGGGGAAGCTTTTCTATTGAATAATAAATTTGACACATTTTTAGAAGGATTGTTGAACTGAATGATAGGTGACAACGAGTGATTGTGATGATACTGCAGCTTTGTGCTTATTTTTCTGTTTTTCAGAATAGAAAAAAATCCTTTTTTGGATGTATCTACCAAAGTCTAAAATTCAAGCCTCAAAGTTACTATTTCCAGTGGCAGCAGCTGTATGAATCTACCCTGCAAGTGGAAGTGGAAGTCCAGCTGGCATTACTTGTCTGTCTTTCATGGGTCCAAGAGTGGTGACGGCAAATTACCAGAGTCAAATGTCAATGCTAAGAGTAGAGTAATATTGGGAATTTCTGACACCCACGATATCTCCCTCTCGGTGAGAAGAACTAGAGACATGTTAACAAAGTCTTGGCAGAATGTCTACAACTGTTCCACCACCAGCTATTATATCCAGCAATGTCACAAGAGAAAGACAAACCACTTAAAGAGTAGAAAAGTCCATAACACCAAAGATAACGGTTGTATGACACTAATTTCCATCCCTCCCACCAATGAGCCAATCGTCTGCTTTATAATAGCTGAACGGGAAACATTAAAAGCCAATTGTGGTGTTGGACTGAGGCAAGCGAAAACCTTGGCCACGCATCGCAGAAGTACAACCGGTGGGAAAATAAGCATTTTCAAAGTCACCAAACCTTTTCTGTGGTTTTTATCTGATTTGACTGGTGATTCTATCCATGCAGCTTTATGTCCCAGTAACCATTCAAAGTGCAGTTTTGCCTCACTAACTACCCAATAATTAAGATAGAGGCCTTGTCTCGATAGCCCCGAATAACTGCGGGACTTTCCTTCAAGGACTTTGATCCCATGTAATTAAAAGTTCAATATTAACACAAATAGAAGCTATACACAATCTTATTGTACTTGGAAATGAAGTGCTACAAAAATGTAGCACAATAAAAGTAGCTATTTTAGGCTTTTAATCAGGGTTGACTACTGCCTACCTAAGTGGGAATATGGGGTGTTTTTCCTGTTCCTCCCTTGCTGCCAACCCTGTTTGAATGCAGCAATTCAATAGGAGTGAGCAGATGCCCCCTGCTGTGTAAAATGCTGGTGCCAATTGGGGTACTTTTTTAGCACTCTGACAAATACAAAATAAGTACACACATAAAAACAAACATCTAGGATATACAATATATACTGATTTCTTAGCAGTAATTTTGGATATAGCTGGTATCATAAGGGACTAAAGGTTCACTCATCCGATCAAATTAGCTGTAGCTTGTCAAAGAAGATCTGAGTCAAACCTCAAACTGTGAAGCACAATTAGTAACATGTCCCCAGCCCAAAATACTAACAGAGGGAGGGTTATTTATAACAGTGGCATCTGAATGCTGCACACAAAATAGTACAATCCCACGCATTTTCATCTACACAAATCCAAATACATGCAGTTAAGCATGCAGACCAAAACAAAGCCAGACAACACAGATTCATAGGAACACACGCACACAAAGGACTGGAGGACATTTTCTGTAGACTATCAATCAGATAATGTTCGACTGCCTCAAACAAGAACATGTCTGTGTGTGTGTGTGTACGTGTGTGGTACTTTGTGTTGGCCCTGTGCTGATACTAAGCTGAATGTGTCATTACCAATAATTGTAGGTTGCAGCGGAAGCTATTTACAGTTCTTTAGCATGACTGAACAACTGATTATGATTAATATCATACACATCATCCAAATAATGCACCTGTCTTTTCCTCAGCGCCTATCTTTTCTACCTCTTACCCCCCTTCATTCTCTTCTTCTATTTTTTTGTGTCCCCGTGTGGTCACGCTCTTTCTAATGCTCTATCTCAGCCTTATTAATCAAACTATGTAGTGGCAAATTTAATGTCTTTGATGGAAAGCCTGTCCATCTGTTCGCCTCCCTGCTGCTGCCTTTGAAAGGCTCCTCTATCTGTCTGTCAGATTGCCTTTTTCTGTCTGTGATCCGGCCAGACCAAAGAAACGCTGACATTATCAGAGGAAAGCAGAAAGAGTGAAATGCTCTGCTTTGTCTCAATATGTTTTATCTGCTTTGCTGCTTTGATCTGAACTGGAACGATTTCGACAAAAGCACATAAGAGAGAGGAGGACGACGGAGATGGACAAAGACTCGTGGAAGCGATTGTTCGGATTAGTTGACATGCTTATGGATGAGGAAGTGCGGGTTCTTTAAATTTCTCGTGTAATTCTGATACGCAAATCAAAACCTCATGACAGCTTTCTGAGCCGTTTGGGGTAAAGCCTTATTATGCCCAGTGGATCAAAAATTTTTAGCTACAGTGATTTCAAACAGATTTTAGGAGTTGTACAATTCATGAAAATGGTTTTGTTCTTTTCCTCTCCTGGTTACTTAATGCATTGGGCTTCCTCTGCTTATTGCCTTTTCCTTCCTTTATCTTTCAACCCACCCAGTGGCGCTCCCTCTCTCTCTTCTCATTCGTGCTTCTTTCCTTTATCACAAAACTCTCCCCTCTGTCTTGCATTTTGCCTTTCTCTTTCTTAATCCTTCTCTTCTTTTTTCCTCTCCTTTCATTTTTGTCTTTCCTCTTCCCTTTCTCCTCTATCATTTTTTCTTCTCCTACTCTTAAGCTTTTCCATTGCTATCAGCCTTTTTCTCTCTCTCCTTTTTGCCTCTGCTTCCATTATCTCTTCCTCTTCCTCTCTCCTCCTCTCTCTCTACGCCTCCATCCCTCCCTCACTTAATCGGTTTCTGTGTTACTATGCACCACATACACACATGCAAACATGTGCACGTGCGTGAACACACACACACACACACACACACACACACACACACAATATCATCCCTCCTCAGTCAGTCTGTAAATGAATTATCAGACCACCAATGGTTTTCTGTTCGTACACTCTTATATCTTAATGGCTGATCTATGTGGGCAGTGCTTTTATGAGAATAAAATGTATGTGTGTGTGTGTGTTGGTTAGAGCAAGAAGGGTTCAACTGCAGCATGATAAATAGGAAGTATTAGGAGGCACCTCTATTGTGCCCAGAGGCTCTTGTTTCATGTGTGTATTAAGATATGTGCCCATGTGAAGGGTGTGTATTTGTTTATGTGTTGTGCATTAACAATGTAATGGTAGTGCATGTGGTGTATACTTAGTTTAGCTAGTATTTTAAGTATGTGTGTGCATATGTGTATATGTGTAGTTTCTGTGTGAAGTAGTGGGACATGTAGAGTGGAAATGACACCAGACAAACCCACAGATGGACACCCAGCGGGCTAAGAAACATTAAGACTGCACAAACACACTAACGCACACTAACACACACTAACACACTAACACACACACGCACACAGAATGATAAGGAGAAATTGGTCTCTACCTCTCTCTGAACAACCTCATGGGAACCAAATGAAATCAACCACATCATGGGTGGTTGTGGTGTGTGCAATTGTGTCTATTATACATGTGTACAAAAACAGAATGTAAGTGAATTTTTGTTGCATAATTTGGGCATTTATGTAAAACGGATTACTTTGAGTCAATCAATGATATGCAACATGAAAAGGTGCGATTCATATGTTAGTTTATTGTATCTGAGAACTGACTGCAGCATGAAAACAGGCAGGTAGACTTTCTAAACACAAGCTGTTTCCCAAAACGTTTCCGCTCCTTCAGTACATCAGGAGACAATAGCATCAGTGCGGTTTATTGTGTCTGGGTTGCGGGCCAAGACTAAATTAACTTTGTGTCCCAGGCTGAATGGGAGACATGAAAAGAAGCTGTGGTGTCCCAGCTGACAATGAACTGCTGGCCAACTTTGTCACCTTATTTAAATGAGCTTCATTGTGCTCACAGCACTCATAGCATCAATGGGCGCCGGGCGCTTTATTTCCTCCTGCTCACTGTTATGAAGCAGAAAATGTGGCCATATTTCCATAATATTACTCTGGGTGCTATCACTGAGGCCACATTGCTGATCGGCCATTCACTGTCAGTGGAGCACATCCAGCCATCACTTGCTCCTGGTGCATGTGGATACGAAGGCCCGTCTGTGTGTTTACTGTATGAAAACGCCCACAAGCAGACTGCATTTAAGCCAATTATGACGCTGTAAATCATGAAGCCTTTGCAGCTTTTCCATCAGCAGGCTACCTGCTACTACACTCCAAACAAACAATGGTTTCAGTTCAGGGCTCAGTTGAACTATCCTGATCTCCGATTCCTGGTACACTTAGCCTGGTTATCGCTCCAGAGCAGGTCATGGTCACCTGTAGCTCACTCTTTGTGTCTACAAATACTTAATTTACCTGTGATTTGTTTTGTACATGACTGCTGGTGCTTACTAAGTCGTGAAATGATGAAATCAAAAATTTTACCAAAAAAGAAAAAGGACATTGATCAATAAACAGAAACTCTATATCAGGGCTTGGACTTGTGACGATTTACATTTCTGTTAAATCTGTTGGTTAATTTTTTGACTCATTTAATGGTCATTTGGTCTTTCAAATGTTTGGAAATACTGAAACATCATTGTTTCCAGAGCATGAGGTGCATCTTTTATATTGCTTGTTTTGTCTGACCAACAGTCCAAAACACAAAGATATTCAATGTCAGATATAAAATGGAGAACATTTTCTCCTTTGGAGAATGGAGAACAGTAGTATGAGCTAATTTATGACAGCTTTTCCTTTTAATGACTTAAATGAATAAAAATTTATCAGTATTGTTGGTGGCTACTTTTCTCTCAGTTGACTAGAGTAATTGCTAAATTTTGTGCAAGAGTATGTGTACACATTATGTGCACATTGCCGGAGTTCCTACCTACAGTGCTGTTCGTGTGCTCCTCCAAATGCTCTTTCTGTAATGTGATTTATCAGCCACTTCAATCCATCGAGTATGTCTCTGGGTGTGCGTGCGTCTGTGTGTGTGTGTGGTTTTCAGCATGTGTGTCTACGTCCATCCTCCCAAAGCCAACTTGCCACTCTGACTGTCACGCTACTTAAAGATATTGCAAAAACAAAAATCCCAGCTTCAGCATTGTCCGCCTTTGCCAAACAAAAGCTCTTACAAAGTCTCTACTGGCGTTTTTTTTTCTCTATACACAGACAGAGAAGAAAAGTAAGGAAGACTGTGTGTCAGGATGTGTGTGTTTGTGTCTATTTATGTTTGTTTTTCATTAGGTTGATGGCATGACAAGAGATTCAGCACTTCAGTTTGGTGGCCATTTGAGATATGGCCCATGTATCACTGATTGAATATTAATGTAATTATCATTATCAATAAAATCTTTGCTTTTTGGGGGGATTTTGGCATAGTCTTTGTTGCTACACTCTCGCTGCTGTCCTTGCCACCATGGTGATCCCTATGCCTGCCAACTACCCAGTTTCCTCTATTAATAATCATAATAAGATTGAATCACTAATGTGTAATACCACTCAGCGATTGGGCAGAACGTTTATTAGATGAAAATGTCATTGATACTAAATGGTATGCATATAGAGGATGGATCTGAGAGTTATAATAAGCTCAGAGGGAATCTCACAGTTCTGCATTAGACTCTTTGCTGGACTCATTTTTCCCTTTCTGTATCTAATAAAAATTAAACTATCACAGCCACGAACTTGCAGCCATATGAAATTAATGGAAAATCTCTAGCCTGATAGCCACATGAGTATAAATCAGTACAGTTACACAAATCACTTACAGGATTCACAAATTACTTTCTGGGCACTAAGATAGCTTTGTGCAACTGGTTGTCAACCAGACATCGTGGTGAGCACATGCAGTGTCCACGGGTGAATTTTATTGTGTTCAGCTGAAACTATGGTTTCATGTATTAGTAATGGGCCAGTGATTCTTGTCAGATAAACTCTGCTGCGAAATGCTGCAATGGTTCCGAAATCACAGATGTCAAAGATAACTGCACAGCTAAGCTACTTTGGCATCAATATTTAATTTTAAAGGTGAAGCATGGGACTAACCCTTTGTGCTTGAAAAGTTTCAGAGATGTCCTTTCTTTTTCCTGAAAATTGGGAAGTTAATTTTGTGGAACTACTTGACCCGCGCCAACACTGACACCGTAAGTAGAGTAAAAATGAAAAGAACCATCAAATTGTAAAACGTTTCTCTTCTCAATACACAAATGCATAGTTCATTACAGCTTAACAGTTATCATGGCCAAAATACATGAAACCGGAACTGTCCCTGTTCTTATTTCACAGACGAAAAATTTGACATTTTAATGATGTACTAAACAACATTCTGTACTAAATTATGGATTATTGTATAAAACTCCAAACTATTATTAGCATTACTTGCAATACAAAGACTTATAATCTTAGTGTGATCTTAGTATGATCCTGATGTCCAGGTAACAACAGCACAGCTGCTTCAACCAGTTGTGCAGCCGGGATAAATATTAGAATTTGCTCTGGTTAGGTGACACAAGGGTAAAGGAAATCTGCACTAAGTTTCCCTGTGAAATCCATCTTCGGTTAATTTTGATAAGTAAATTTGCACCGTCGCAAACCATT
The DNA here is from genome assembly GCA_016859345.1 of Istiophorus platypterus. NCBI lineage: Eukaryota > Metazoa > Chordata > Actinopteri > Istiophoriformes > Istiophoridae > Istiophorus > Istiophorus platypterus. The sequence continues at coordinate 9,503,166 of CM029133.1, read as the reverse complement.
TGCAAACGTTAAAAATGATTTTTGGAAACAGGATCCAACGGTGCGAACAGGTCCTGAATAAACCGAATCCCTTTTCGTTCCGTTACTGAACAAACTTAAGTATCATAAGCTAACAAATTTGCAAACTTAATAGCTCAGAGGGTTTTAGTTCCGCTCTTCAGTAGCTTTTTTTTTATTATTATTATTGAACAAAACGATGTGCGCTGGTGAATAAAATCCCAGGAGAGGATTTTAAAAGAGAAAAAGAAAAAGGAAGAGCAGAAAGAAACTGGAGAGAATCCCCAGAGGCTAACGATAGCTAGCGCTAGCCGGCTAGCTATCGAGTTAGCAGTTAGCTCGCCGGCTGCAGTGCTTCACCAACCAAACCTGCGGATAAAGTCACTTCCTCACCGAATTTTTCTGGAAAATCAAATCTTCCGCAAAGACGCGCAGATTAATTTCGCTGCACCTGACTCTGCTGTAAACAGCCCCTAAGTGTTTCGTGTTGTTTTGTTTTGTTTTTTACCTGGATGCCTGGTCTGCGTTTGTCCGGTCACCGACTGGAAATGAAAAATTCAACGCGCCGACAACGCACATGATCGAGGATCCGGGGGGACGGAGCCGCAGGACGGAGCCGCAGGACGGCGACGTCCCCCCGGTGCGACCGCACAGGCGGAGCCGTGCACAGCGTGAGTCGGTCACAGGGGAGGCATCGACCTGACACACACACACTCCCTCACACACGGGTAACGCCTCAGTCAAATGGCATCTCACCTCTCCCGCCGTGTCCTCACACACACACACACTCTCACACTCTCACACACACTCTCACACACTCTCAAACATAAACACTCTCACACACACGGACCTCAGCGTGATTCACCCCCCCCCCCCCACAGTCACTTCGAGGGTCACGATCTGCATTTTTATTTAAAGGAAAAAAAAGAAAAAAGAAAGAATCTAAGATATCTTGTGTGCTGGAGTTTTTTTTAAAAAAAACCTAAACCAGTAATTTTGCCTGTCTCATTATCCACATTGTTCTTGTGGCTGTAATGACACACAAGAACAACTTGAGTTTTGACTTTACAATAAGAGAACAGGTTCACAGGAATTAAGTTCAAGGACTAGACTGTATTTAGGGTGTGAAGCAACTTAGTAAAAGTTAGGTTAAGTAAAACCGATCTCCGACTTCTTAATAGTAAGTGGATGAGAAACTGTCATGTTTCATACTTCCTCGGTCGAGCCGCATTGCTTTCTCTGTTCTTGTGGGAAACTAAGTAAGTAAGTCTGTGCCAGGCCATTGTGTATTTACTACAGAATCAATCTGTTGACACACTGAGCCATTAAATTAAGTGCTAAAGCAGCTTCGCGTCCTCACAGAGGTTTCTGTGATTAGAGGCAGCTACTGCCAGGAACTGAAAGGAATAGTTTGGCGTTTTGGAAATTTTAAGTATTCGCTTTCTTGACGCAAATTAGATGAGAATATTAAAACCGTTCTGGAGTGGATGTACCGGTCGCCAAACACACAACTCTGACACAGGGGACGGTTGTTTGTTTCCTGTTTCAGACCGACAGTCAGCTGTTGGTGTTTTTCTTTAACCTAACCGGGTAGTTTTTGTGCCTTAACCCAATCAAATCTTGTCCATACGGTAGGATTGTCACATCATAAGTTGGATTTGTGTATCAACAGTGATTTAGAAGACACAGACAAAGTGTGTTGTCTTGATAGGGCTCATGGCCATGTGGTATAATTTGTTGTTTGGTTGGGTCAGTAAATATAAAACTAACCTGTGATTTATCAAATAAAGCCACATTGAAAACTTGAAAAGCCGCCACCACCACGTCAAAATGAGGTTTGCACATTTCAGCGTAAACTTTCCCTTTTTGTGCGTCAGAACAAGCGTACACTGCACCACTTGCAGTACATACAGTCTTATAAGCTTACGACCTATCAGCACATATCCCATCTCCTCCCCTCCCTTTCTCCATCTCACCTTTTTATTCCCTTCTGACCACACCTTAATTTGCCCTTCACTACTTTCTGTACACTCATCCTTCTTCCTCCCTCGATGTGACCAATCTCTCTACATCTCTGCTCAAACATTACTCCGTCCCTCTCCTTTCTCCCTGCATCCTCTTGTCCTTATCCATCCCTTCCTCCCCTTCACACATCCTTCTCTCTGTCACCATCTGCTGCAGCTTCATTTAACCATCCACCCATCCATTCATCCATCCATCCATCCATCCATCCATCCTTCCTCCACACCTTTTATTTCTTCCTCATACTTTGTATGGCGCACATATATTTGTTTTTTTCCCCAATGCTTCCCTGAATCCCAGACTTACTCCTCCCTCTATCTATCCCTTTCTGCTACATCCTCACTTGTCCTTCACCACTTCTCTCCCTCCTTCAGTCCCACATTATCACCACTGGTACTCAGGTTTCCACAGCAACACACACACACACACACAAATGCACACACAAATACATGCAAGCAGGCACACACTTGCCACCGTAATCAACCCAACACATGCAGACTCACACAAACACCACTGTTCTACTTCTCCTGTTCAAACATCTCTAACGTACACATACACACATGTACACACACGTATACACACTCTCAGATGTAATCACCGTGAGTGCTGAGAGTGCAGTGCAGAGGTGTGAGACTTTTAAATGCTACTGCCTACCATCAATCATAAAATCCTTTCTGGGGACTGGACAGCTGACAGTGTCGGCATTACGCATCGTCTCCCTTTATTTCAATCAATTATGTCCTCCACACTGCAAAAGGCCTACAGATTGCTAAATGATATTGGCTTGCTTTCATCAGACTCAGTGAATGATTATGTCGGACTCATAGGAGAAACTCACTTTGTGTTAATGTTTGTTCGGGCTATGTTTTTTAGTATTTTTCATTTAGAATTTTCAAAGCTGCCTCTGTTAGACATGGAAAGTATGATAATTATTGCAAACAGGTGGAGATGTATCATGTGTCATGATATGGACTCAACCATACATTTATTTTTTTTTTACCTGAATATAAGTGTATCTGCTAAAGTAGACAATGTCAATTATAAGCCGATAAAAATAGGCAGCGATATGGATATAGTTTTGCCTTGGTTGGATGTGTTGGATGTGAAATTATTTGCACAAACGACCTCTTCTATCACTTCAGAATGAAACAGTGCCATGAGTATTGTCGTGAAAGATTTTCTACAAAGGATTCTGTACACAATTAAACACACCAAGACACTTATTGGGTTAAAATGAAATATATTGTAAGTTACAATGTTGGAGAAGAACAAACCCTATTACGTGACGTCAAAGGAGAGTCTCAGTAGAAAAAGACTTGTCGTCTTGAGCAGTAGGGGGAAAGTAAAAAAAAAAAAAAGAAAAGCTCCCACACACGCCTCTAGCAAAAGTGAAAAAATCCAGAAAGCGCAGACACTGAATCCCTGAGCAGTGGCTGAAATGCCAGGAGAAGGGAGGGTATTTACATATATATAATTTAAAAACTTAGAATGTGAGCCATTTTTTTAATGCCGTTGTTGTAGACTTTGATAGGTCTGACTCCGGGAAAATATTAATCTAGATATAAATTGAGTCCCTCCAGGTCTTACTGAATGCTGACATTAGATGGTTATTGTCTTTATTTTTGAAAAAGATGCTCTTTGTTCAATATCTTTGTCAAAATGAACAATCCATTAACTAAAGAAAGTAACTATGTGGTGTATTTTCCCACAGTGGAAATTCCCATTTCCAATCATTTTAAGACTGTTTTTGAGAAATCATGTTGACTCAGGCATATAGCTCTAAACACAATATATGAACTTTCAGAGGTGCAAATCAAAGCTGCAGGAAATTCAAGAGGCTCAGTTGTTGAATTCATCCAAAATTGACCAAGAACCTCAAAGCGGAATCATTTTAAGCTGCAGATTGTATTGTCAGTTATTGGATGTTTCATAATAGATGCTCTTGGGAGCCCTTGTTAACTTAACGTTTACATACATACTGTGTGCTTGTGAGTTTATATCTGATGATTCAAGCAGAAGAGTTCCCTGTACATCCAAACCTTAGAAGTTCTCCAGTGGCAAGACATATAACATTACCTACGGAGAATCTGAATGAAACTTAATTTCCAGAAACCTGGATGCACAAAACAGCTCTCATTTACAGCTCAGTAATGGCGGCTTTGTTGTCAACTTTGTTGATTCTGTGGCAAAGTTGTACATAGTGTGACATTTTTATATCACCACCAAAAGGCTTCAAGCAGGTCAAGGAGCCATGTAGGTGTAAGTGTTAACAACTACCACTGTGGACAACTTCTTTACTTCCTTTTAACCATGAGGATAATCTTTCCCTAACCACCTTCTTTTTCTAACTTTAAACAGGCGTTTTTAGTGTCTTAAATGTATCCATACCCAACCACAGACATGGATGATAAGACATGAGTCATTTTACATTCATGTACAGCACATGAGCCACTTTGGAAGGCACTGAAAAATGACAATTTTTGGTTCACAGGAATTGCTGAACAGTTGAATAATGTTAATCCCACTTACAATGGCACCTGTCAAGGTGTGGGATATATTAGGCAGCCAACCGAACAATCAGTTCTTGAAGTTGATGTGTTGGTAGCAGAAAAAATGGACGAGCATAAGGGTCTGACAAGGATCAAATTGTGATGCTCAGACGACTGTCAGATCATGCGTACCGGTGTCGGCCAGTTCCACCAGAAGTGGTCCAGGGAAGGACAACTGGCAAATCGGTGACAGGGTCATGGACGCCCAAGGCTCCCTAATTCGTGTGGGGGGGACAAGAGCTGGCCCGTGTGGTCTAATCCCACAGAAGAGCTACTATAGCACAAACTGCTGAAAAACCAAATGCACAGCAATGATAGAAAGCTGACAGAACACAATGAGCGTCTCAGCTTGCTGCGTACCACCTACACCTACCACCCACGTTGAGCGTCAGAACTGGAACATGGAGCAATGGAGGAAGGCGACCTGGTCTGATGAATCATGTTATCTTTTACATCATGTGGACAGCCGGGTGCATGTATGTCCTTTATATGGGAAAGAGATGGCAACAGGATGCACTATGGGAAGAAGGCAAACCAGCAGAGGCAGTGCTGGTTTCCAGATGCTCTGGACAGCAATCTGCGAGGAAACCCTGGGTCCTGACATTCAGGGATGCTACTTTGACCCCTTCATGGCAGCGGTAGTCCCTGATGGTAGTGGCCTCTTTAAGCAGGGTTATTGATCCTGCCACACTGCAAATATTGTTCAGTGATGGTTTGAGAATCAGTTATAGGTATTGACTTTGCCTCCAAATTCCCCAGATCTTAATCCGATCGAGCACCTGTGGAACGAAAATCAAGTCTGATCCATGGAGGCTCCAGCTTGCAACTTACAGTACGTTAAGGACGTGATGCTAGCATCTTGGTGCCTGACACCACAGGGTCTTGTGGACTCCATGCTTTGACGGATCAGAGCAGTTTTGGTGGAACAAGGGGGACCTAGACAAGATTAGGCAGGTGGTTTTATGTTGTGGCTGATAGAGCACATCAACTCACACAAGTTCACTGCATTATATGTTCAATATACCGTATATTTTCACATATTCTGATTTGTGTTACTTTTAACTTGGGTATTGCATAGTGCCACGGATGTGTCCAGCTTTAAAACAGGTGGTCCTGTGGGATTTAAAGCCCTAACTCTGTCAGTTAAATGGCAAGCTACTAGAGCACTGACTCACAAGACAATGTGTGGACTCCCTCTTCACACACATACATGTACACACTCACACACATGCTGGGCACTGCTGCCACCACCATGTCCCCCACATTCAAAAACATATTGTGCTTCTATTTTGGTGCGATGTGGCTACAATTCGGCTGATATGTTGATACGGAGCCGAGCTGAAAGCTGAGACTATATCCGTATCTTACTTTAGCTGCCGAATTCAAAAATACAAGAGATTGCCAGATCTGATTACTATGTCTGTGTGTGTGTGTTTGTGTTTGTCTGAATGTGACAGAGAGAGCAGGAAAATAAAAGAAGGCAGTGGTTGGTATTTGTGTGTCTACGTGAGAGAGGGAGATAAGAGTGGAACCGAACCAGAGGGCAGCTGTGTAAGGTAATAAGACTAAATCAATTCATAGTGAGGGAGAAAGAGGAGAGGAAGAGAGGGGAGAGGAGGGGAGGGCATGAGAAAGGAATGAGTGGTGGAGGAAAAATGATTACAGGTAAAGATGAAAGTGTAATGTTGAGCTCTTTCTGCTTTCACACATAAACCAATATCTTTTCGAGTCCTTTAAGGGGTTCAAAACTGAAACAAAACCCTTCTTCAATGGTGCCCTAAGGGACCATGTAAGAAGAAGAGGATTCTCTGGATTCATATTGCAAGACTTTAGAGCAAAAAACAGCAAGACTGCATCTCTATGTGGACATGTACTCTCCTGGCAGTGCAGGGAGATGAATTTGTGCATTGCATGACAATGTGTGTTCATTTTTGTGCGTGAAAGAGAAAAAATACCCAAGTAATATATTTATAGATCAAAATAATGGCAGCTTTTGGCGAAGTGACAGGAGACCTTGGCAGGCAGCAGTAAAAATGGGACCCATCACAGATAAAAAAGCTCCTGTCGAAACACATTTTGTGCCGTTATTTTTTCATGTGCAGGGGCTAACGAGTATCAGGGCTGTAAAATAATGTGCTTAATCTTCTCTTTTCAAAACATAAACACGCTTGTCAAAATGAGTGCGATTTGCAGGGAAGATATTCAAGTATCTTATAAATATAAGAAACAGAAGGAACCGGAGGGAAGACCTTTGAAACTCAGAAATTTCTGGCATGTTGGTTGAATAAATGACATAATTAGTTTAATTATTATTAATTATTTGGATCGATTATCAAAGCAAAAATGCCAAACATCCACTGCCGTTTTAGCTTTTTACCAGTTTTAATGTTTTATATATTTTGTGGTAGCCGTATTAAACTAATTCCAGATATTTTTAGAACAAAAATTTTCCTCAGTCAGTCAGACAAAAAACCATTGCTGCAACCATAGACACAATTAACTGAATGTATAAAACTTAAAGGCTGTAGAAAACAGTTATTTTCCTAGCGTGACGGAGCAGTGACAGAAAATAGATCTTAAAGGTACAGATTGACTTTTTGGGAGATGTGCTTTTTCTCTTCTTCTGCCAATAGTTACATGAGAAGATCGATTCTCTCGTGTCTGTACCTTAAGTATGAAGCTAGAGCCAGGAGAGGATTAGCGCTACTTGGCATATAGACTGGAAACAGCCCAACAGCTAGCCTTAAAAATATACCTACCAGATTCCAGAGGATCACTACACCTGGCTGCTGTTGACCCAGAAACAGGTACAGCACTTAACTCACCCATTAAACCACAAGTTTTTGTGAATTACATTTCTGTTTCCAGTTGCTATGCCAAGCTAAGCACATCACCTACTAATCATCTTCTTATCTAACTCTTAGGCAAGAAGATGAATAATAGGTGTATTTCCCATTTTGTTGAACTACTTCTGTTAAACCTTATCTACTTGTGTTGCTCAAAATAAAACCTATTACACAGCACAGGGGAAGGTGTCATCTGCAGAGCAGACAACAGATTGAGGAGAAAAAGGTTTAAAATAGAGAGAATGATGATCAGGCTGTGGGCACATGGGAATGGGATTCTTATCCCTCGTAAGAAAGTAAAGGAAAAACTGTAGAGTAAAAAAAAGAAATGTTTGCACAGGATAAGTTTTCTATATGCTTCATGTGTGAAAGGAGAACATGTCTTTCTGTGGATAGTCCTGTAAAGACACCGAGCCAGCCTTTTGTCGTGCCAGCAGACCAAATGTGTTGGAGAAAAACAGTCTCAGCATTCATAATTTACACTACAGTCCCACTTGAGGGTCTTTTTGGCCTAATTATGACAGGTTCAGTTGTACAACAACAACTTGAGGACACTCTGGGCCAGATGTTCCGAGGCTTTAGCAGCAGTTTTTTTGACACTCTGGCAGAGAAACACGTGACACAGATTTCGAAGAAGCTTGGAATCTATCATTTAGGGATAAATATTCTGAGGTGAATGATAGTATGCAATTAAGTAGTCAGTTGAAATATGAAGCACCCGCATGTACGATTGTCCATTTTTGTGTGTGGCATCTAATGGCTATAATGAACCCATCTTAGAAAATATTTTCCACTCAAATGCACCTGCTAACTACGCTTCACCCACAATTTGAAATTAGTGGACTGTCCAATTCCCTAATTGCAGCTGTCGTAAATATGATCTTGTCACACAGTTTGCAGCCTGAATACACAGTAAAATGCAGCGCTTAGTACATCTGTTTCTAAATCACCCTGAAAAATATTACAGAAGTCATGATCATAACTTTTTAAGCATAAATAATTTTTAAAAAAATGTATAAAAAAATATATATATAAGAAGTTCAAAGTGAAAATGCTTGGGATGTTATCACATTAGGTGTGGTGTTATGCTACGTTGTAACTGCAGTCAAAACATGCTTTACTATCTGTTATGTTGCTGCACTGAAGCCCAAAGATTTGCCAAAAATGAGTAAGAAACCTAAACTGTGTGACGCTGCAGTAACACAAGGAGAAAAGGTAAAAGAGAGATATGATTTTATTGTCTAAACCTGCATATTGAAGTTTCCGTTTATTCTCACAACGAATTTAAAATGAGCTTGGAGTGATAATGGCCTAAAGCTTCCCTCCTGTTGCCCTAAAGCAACCACCTGCTTATCATTGTGCTAATCAGCACTGGATGCACTCAGTGTCAAAAGTAATTTGAAAGTCGTATGAGGTTTGTTCATTGTACACTCACAAGTTCCCGAAATGATTAATACTATAATAACCTGAAGGGCAGAAAGATCTGCATCACTGCAGAATCTGGGTTCCAGTGGCTGCCAGGGCAAGGACGTATCAGACATCCCACAGTTTCTTCTTGTTTCAACAGCCATGGACGGGTGGAGTCAAGGTTCATAATTAGATCTTTGGTCCTTGCGGGAATTGTAACCTCTGAGACTCGGTCTGTATTGACCAAGTGACAGTAAATCTTTAGTAGATAAATCAATAAAGGTCACACGCCACATTGGCCAGTAACTTTTTCAGACAATAAAGTTTGTCCTTGGCATGTTCTCAAACTTTGTCACTTTCTGGCCACCATCCACTCCATCTGACTGAGCCAATCACATCAGAGCAAAGAAAAGGCTCAATATCAAACAAGAGACTTCTGAGATATGGAGATTAGAGAGTCATTTACAAACGAAACAGCTGAGGCCGTCGGTTGGATACTACCAGTAGTCTAGCTAGCTTGTCTGGGATTATGAAAATGCTTTCAATGATGATGTTCTTAACCTAACTGTCTTTGGAAAATCAGAACACATCTCTACAGCAAAAGGAAAAATCAGGAAACGCATGTTAATCAATCAGCTGGGTTTCTATTTTTCTGTCACCTCTATTCAGTTTTGACACAGCAGTACATTATCACTGTCATTTGAGCAATAATTTTCAAATGGAATAAGATGAATATGGGAGAAACAAATCATCCCTTCAATATAAGTTACTCTATAAATTATTAGTTTGTCTTTCACAGAATTTTCCCTCAAATTATTTAATGTACCAGTCTATGATGCAGCGAAAGACTTCCACCAGCTCTATTATAACTGTCTGGAGAATAAGAAGGACATTGTCAGATAATGAAGAGGACACAGCTCAGTGGAGGAAAAGACATCATATTTCATTTTCAATAATCAGTTCTTACTGAAATGTATCAATTGTACAGATTTTCTCATAAAATCTCATATTCCAACAAGGCCAATCCCAAAATGTTGATATATTAAGGCCAGGGTGTTCTATCAGATAAGATATGACAAAATGGTGTGTGGCCGCTCAACAAGAACAGCGACATGGATTGGGAACAGAGTCTTTGAGGTGCTTTGACGTGGAGAAGCATAGTGAGTCAGCATGCTCTTTTGGCTTAAGGTCCCCGGGGTAACCAATATTTTTTGGTCTGCACATACCCTCGTGGGTGGAAGGCAAAATTTATGTCACGTGGACCCTCACAGCAACTCTGGAAGGGGCCATAGGTTTGTTTCCCCACATAGTAAGTTTGTTTCCCCTTCCTTTAACCCGAATGCCCCTGACTCCAACTAGTGGTTTTCTGCAATGCTAAAGCCTCAAAACACCCTGACCCCAGCCCCACCCAGGTATCTCTATGACACCAAAGCAGTCAGGTTGGGTGAAAAGAGCATCGTGCCCTTTACTGTCCACCGATCGGTCAATTTGGATTTATTTACTTATTTAGCGTTGTGGTCCTTATCTTGTCAGCCAAAAGGTTCTTTTTTTTCTTTGACAGGCTCTGAGTCCCCCTGTCCCCTGCCAGACTACGGAACATGAACATTATTTGTTCCACTGTCACGTCAAGTCAAGTAAACCCCCAACATATTTGGCTCCCTCCACTGCTTGCCATCAGTGGTCATTACTGGTAGCGTTAAGCAACCCATTTGTCGATTAATCATCAGTTCATCCATACATCTTGGGTATCTATCCATCATCAATCCATCCTCTCTTGTTATCATCTGCTCCTCCCCTGCTACCCCAACTCATCTTCCCCAGCCCTCTCTCCATTTATTCATCCAAATTTCGATCTCTCCATCCCAATATCGATCCACACGCAGACATTCATCTATCCTCTAAGAATATATCTATCCAACCATCTATTCTTCCCTTCCTCCCTTGGCTCCTTATCCCAGTCGAAGGGCTTCTAGAGCAAGATTTAACACGCTCCACTACCTCCACTGTCCCTGCACATGAACACGCACACATGCTCAGGCATGCACACACACACACACAGACACACACAGACACACACACACACACACACACACGCACACACACAAAGACACTCCCAACAGGATGCAGACGCAAAGACCCACAGACATCGTTTTCACAGCTCCCTGAGCAACTCAAATGGCCCGGGAGAGACTGTGCAGAGTAGCGAAAGAGAGAATAAAAGAGAGAGCGAGCCTGAGAGAAAGACTGAGAGACACAGAGAAAAATTACAAGGCAACAAGGGCAACAGTGACACAGAAAGAGAAAAAATATGGTTTAACAACAAAGGAAACCAAAGAAAAGACAGATGGGGATTAGAATAAAACAAGATATACGATAAAATTTACAAGTTTCTAACCATGTTTATGTAACTCTAACTATGAAAAACTTTATAGAACATCCAAGGAGACGTTTTATCAGGAGTAAGTTTACTGCTGATGGTTTCATCGTTAGAAGAAACAGAACTCATTTCTGTAGGAAGCAGCAAGTAAAACAGAAGAATTTAATTTTATTACTGATCCCACCCGAGGACATTTTACTAATTTTCTTGTTTTTTCAGCTAAATATAATGTGTTGATAACTTTTCTAAGCAGAGCAACTGCCCCCCCCCAAATCTATCAGAGTCAACAAACATCAGTGTCATTGTGAGAATGAGGTTGTTTTCTCTCCAGATAGAGGTGTTCGTCTGACACCAGTCATATCGCCATCTCATAATTATGTGTAATGAAGCTTGAGGCATTGCTTTGCAGTTGCTCGCCATTATAATTCGAGCACTCCTTTGAAGTAATGAGATCAAAACGACTGCGCAGGCGGAACATCAGGATTCACAGCAACAACAACAATAGCAACAACTACTTCAACAGGATAGGAGTTCTCAGAGAACAATAGCGGAGTGTTTCACCTTGAGGGGTAAATAACAATACAGGGGGAGCAAGCAATGGAAAGTCAGCACCACAACAGTTTCAGCTGTATTAAAATAAAACAGAAATAAAAGCAAGTGTCTGTCGGTACGTTTGTCTGTCGACCTGTGTGTAAACACTGAGGCAGCAGTATTTGGCCAAACAGCGTCTAAGCTCATCCATCAGCAGTGGTCGCGCACAAGGCCATCTTGCAGCGCCGTTTATACACATCTTAGCATCTCAGCGGGCACACGCGCTCAGTGATGTGACCTCTGTCGCATGTCATCGCCTCACTTTCCTCTCACCCTCTCTCCTCTCACTGCCGAGTGTTGATACCAAGAACTGGCGGTGGTTTTTCAAAGATGGGGTCAGGATTCGGGAATATGATGCAGGGAGATTGAAATTGGCCGCCAGATTGCTCTGAAGAAAAAAAGCCTGTTAGAATACAACTGGCTGCATTGGCTTAGTCAATACTTTCCACAGCTGCAGTTTAAGATGAAAGGTTTTGAATTTTTTGAGGATGTAGAGAAGATTGGTTTGAAAATTCATATCTATAAACACTCCCTAATATTGTGAATTTAAAAAGGCTCTGAAAGAGTCACAACATTGCTAAATGGAACTTTTCATTCACTTACAACAATGTGTCTGCTGCTTGACATATTGCCTTATTGTTTCTTGCGTCCAGTTAAAACAACTGACATTCCTGCAAAAGATAAAGTTCCCATTACTGAAATGCAGAATCATGGGAGGTGGTGGACATTAATGACTTGCGACTTTGGGAGGAGGTATTTTGGGCAAGTCCCATTTATTTTCTCCATACACAATAAGAGGTGACTCACAGTTGCAACACATGCAACTCTCCCAGTTGACTCATCAGTACAAAAGATGAACAGTTACAATGGAAAACATCTGGTTCTTTGATAAAGAGGTTAAACGTACAAGTCTTTGTACATAAAAACATAATGTGAGTTGTTAACGACAACTCCCAAGGTGCATGTTCCTCCTATTCATTAAACTCTGTTGCTAACGAATCTCTTATCAAACCTTTTATCTTTCCTCATTGTTTTTATTACCAAAGAGCAGTGGAAAACATCAACCATTAAAATGATGCACATCACATCAGAGGATTAGATCACCTGTATCTAATTAGCATTCATTCTATAATGACCAAAACGAAAAGTTTGGCCGATCTCTGGTTAATTTGCTCTCTGCAGCTGTTGCCTGGATTCAGCCAAAGATTGTTTGTCATCAAGAGACACACCACTCTGTAACAGCAATGCCTGACCATAAGCGTTGAATATATATGTATGTTTTTGTAGTTTTATCACTAAAAAAAGTGTAACTTTAATGTAAAAGGAGATAAGACATCTTTGGGGTGTAATTAATTTAGCCTTTAGTTACCTGCAAATGCGGAAGGGCAATCCTAGCTAGATTCAATTAGGAAATCAAAAGGATTCAGATTTTATAACAGGATTCAATACTGGATTTGACTTTGACTGATAAAATGCTGTTGAACCCGATCCCTGTCTGTGACAAGTTAAAATGTCTTCAGTGAAAAAGTTCTACATTATTACTCTGCTGAGACAACTGACATCACGGTTCGTCACTGGAAGTCTTTTTAAAAACCGCCACTACTCCGGATGCACCATTGACTGTTGTACTCCTCCAAAGGAATGGCTGAGCCACCCCCTTTGCTAAATGTGAAAAGAATTAAAACTGATGGCCTTGTTTTTCTGTTGAGTGTTTGAGGATATAATTGAAAGAAAAAGCTGGAGTGGGGAAACATATTTCTAGAACCAGCTGCTTCTCCAACTCCTTCGTCCGTAAGCAGAGACTGCAGCTACCGTGGCTTTAAAGCATCTGGAAAAAGCAAAGTGCCTGGCGGGCCCTGACCCAAGACCTTGTCTATTTAAACTAATAAAATATTGCATTCACACTACTTGGTGATAACTAACAGTACTTGCTTTTAGATAACACTGTGTGCTGCAGGCCAATGTCGTGCCACATAGATTCAAAACAGTATACAGTGGATGTGATTTAACATTATGTGTATCAGAATCGCTAACACTATACAACAAAAAAATCCAACTGTGTAAGGGTTCAATTTAAAGCCTCCACTGAGTTGTGGAGGAATATAGATTGAGTCAGCTTTTCAAGTCGAATAAAGAGAATTCATCTGTCACCGATTCCACTTTGCCACTGTTGCAGAGTGTTTTATGATGACAGTGTGAGTTGATACAGTATCATGTATTTGCACCCTCCCTGTGAGCCTCTGAATGCTTTTACAAGACATGCCACAATCTCAGCTGGGAGAAAAAAAAACATGTTGTTTTTACAATAAAAACATCTAGGGTGGAAAATTGCAGTTTATGAGGAAGCCTTCCGAAGAAAAAAAGTAGAACAGTTGTGTTGGATTTATCCTGGGGCTGGTGAATCTGTTTTACAGAAATATCTGAAAGTTCTTTAAATTTGCACCCAAAAGAAACATCCATCTTTAACTAAGAGGTAAAACTGTATTATGATATCCTGCATCTGTTGTCATCTGAAGGTGTGTCACAAGAAAGTGTGTGTCCCCTTTTGGGTCCTGGTTTAATATGCTCAAACACTTAAATAGAGACAGATAGTGGGAGAGAGAGCCCGATTTACAAACACCATGTTTAAGAGGCAGCCAGTGGAGCCAAGTTTTCTTGTTTTACATTTTATGGCTGCGCAGTATTGCACAGCAAGTTATGACGTTAGGGACCTGTTAGATAATGACTGAATATTTTAGCCATGACATAAACATGGTTCTGGGGATTGCAGTTAGGCTGGTCCAGCACTTTAGTGCGGGTAAAAATACTGTATCTAAATAACAACTGGCCAGATTGTCATTAAATTTGATACAGACATTTATAGACAAATTGACATATCAGGGCGAACCCCGATGACTTATGTTATCTCTTGGCTTTTCTTCTGGCACCGCTGGGAGGTTGACACTTTGGGCTTTTAGGGAAATATCTTGACATCTATTAGATGGATTGCCATGAAAATTTGGCAGAAGCGATCGTGGTAGCCAGATTTTAATCACTTCGGCGATTCTTTGACTTTTCCTCTAGCACCATCATGAGGTTGACACAACAACTGGATTATTTGCCTTGAAACTTCATCGAGACCTTTATACCCTCCATCACAGCTGTGATAACTTTGGTGATCCTTTGGTGAGCCACTGGTCCACTGTGGACAATTAGCATGCTGTTGTTAGCTGAAAGCAACACTGTGCCTGAGTACAGCTTCCCAGAGCCGCGAGCTTAGCTGTAGACACTTTTTCCTGTAATACATTATATGTTTTTACCCTGGGATCAGAGGAACCCACACAGACGACTACTGACTTGACAAACTAGGTTTCATGAAATTTCTTTTCTTAAAATTCATGTGGCCATGTCATTAAAAATTTTGCATCCAATAAAGCATTATATATTTAGCTTAGAAGATGGATGGAAAACCGAGACACGTGTCTCAGCCTAATGTAAGAAAATCTCTGTAAGACATAAAATATTGAATAACAGATGCTAGCAGAACACAGGCTAGGTAAGACAGGGGAGGGTCTACATCTCTCAGTAACACAAGCGACTAATTGACTTAAATATGATACCGGGAGCTAAGAGTAGACACTTAAATGATTGCACAACTCCACACTTCCGTTATCCTATCTGAGCCATCAGAGATCAATTGGTGAAGGGTCATAGCAGAAAAGCTCCGTCACCTCCAGATGTTTAGTGATGCGCTGCATCGTAAGGTAGCAGCAGTCAAACGTCCGGGCTGGAACGCACCAACGGCCTTCTGCTCTGCCCTTGGACGCAATCCAGCGTAAAGAATACACCTTACTAAACATTTTCCATTTCAAAAGTTGGTCTGTTTCCAAATCTTAATGCATTGAGTGAACTTGTGGAGCCCAGGTGGTGCAGAATTCTGTGCAGTTTGCTGACAGCTTTTTGATGGACTTACTCGGCTGATGGTTTTTTTTCAGCACGATAAATATGGTACTACATTTACAACAAAACGGCATGAATAGACCAGGCAAGAATCCCCATTATGCAGTATTTTTTGCTCACTATTTAGCACAACCCCAGACATTCCGCTTGTTAAAACTTTTCATCTTTAACAGCCTCAGTTAAATTAGATATGATTTAGAATGAACTCCCAGGTCGGCCAAGTCATTAATTATTTTATTTTACTGAGTTTTTGGAATTGCAGACACAGATACTTGATGCCAGTTTTTCAGACCAACCACTAGATATGAATGTTCGCCATAACAACAAAGCTCTTTATGTACATAGTGTATTGCAGTCAACTGCAGTGGTAATCTATGCTTGTCCTGTAGTTACACTATTCAGCACAAGCATTGATTTGGCATTAGTATAACTGTATAATTTTTGAGAGCATAAGAATTCAAAGATAATTTTCAAAGAACTGCAGAGAAAGACAAAAAATAATGCTGAGAACTAAGAAAGGAAGAATTATTTTTATTCTGTGTTGGGGTCCTGAGTAAGCAAAGGTTCCAACTGAGAAATTAAAAATATCTGTTTTCTTCAAAAGTGTTGATCCATTTGTCTGACCCAAAACAATGTGTATCACAGCAGCACAGCATGGTGTCCTGAAATAAACTGAACATCCCCTAGTGAGACTGACTGTCAATAGCACGGTAATTGTTTTGGGACAATTCAGCCACTGCAGACATAATTTTTTCAGCAGAAATATTACTTCTGCATCATGGAAAAAACGGTCACAGTTTAAACACTGCTTGACGGTACAGGTTGATTGACCTGTTGTTTTCCTGTCCGTACCTTACAACCATTTACAGATCCAATGAACTGCAAAGCCTTGAAAAGGCTATTACGAATGTGGGGTTAGTGTGTTGGTTTCAGTTGAATGACTTGAAGCATACACTCAGAAACACTCATACACAAAAAATGCAATCGATCATTGGCTGAACCTCACCCTGGAACAGCAATTGTCCCATCATAGCTTAGCGAACTAACTGGACACAACAATCTGTCATGCTTCAGATTTAACCATGTGCTGTAGCAACTTTGCTGTACCTTTCAAAAAATATATATATATATATAAGTGAAAGGGTAAGGAATGCTCTAACATAAGCTGTCAACATTGACATGTATCGTTTCCCATTTTACTACATACAACAGTAACCTATCGTTATCTCTGAAGGCGAGGAGAATGTCATTAGCTAACCATATCATGACGTGGGGTTACAGGTCACTTCACTGGAGTTTAGCAGTGTCAGGAGTTTGGGGAGTTTATACTCCACCAGCTTGCATTAGATTGCATTATGTTTGCCAGAGTCATTGATTAGTCCTCATCTGAAAGTACAGCATACTGTACAAAAATATCAATATCAAACCAACACAATCATAAGGGTTATATTAAAAATAAATTCAAATAAGTTTTTACAAATTATACTGTACTATAAAGCTATGCCTAACTAGTTCTACCCTGAATTGCAATAACAGTGCTGTTTTGTTTTTTTTCAGTGTTTCTATGGATCATCAGCTGGTGAAGATCGGGACATGTAGCTTTAACCTCAGTCTATTAGCACAATACCATGTGTGTAGTCATCATGAACATACAGAATTAAAACCCTTTTACAAGCTTTTTGCTATTCAGCTGGAAAGGGAGTTTCAACCAAATTAAGAATTTTTTTTTTGTGAATGTGAAACCTGCATTTGTTTACTTCTATGTGACATAAAGGGCCCATTGTTTCAAAAATTCTGGAAAACATTTTGTGATATTTCTGCCTCTGTTATTCCAAACTGTGTGAGAACGCTTGACAGGCATAGCAACAGTAACGGGGGGGGTCTGGGTTCAGTAAAGAGTCTATTGACAACGTTCTCATGAAAACAGAGACAGTCAAAAATGTAATAAAACATCTGTCCTAATACTACAACAGTACCAAGGCAGGAAAATGCCTTTTCCTAGTTTTTAGTGCCCACTATGTATAAAAAAATTATGTACATTCACCAACAATTTCTCAAAAAGCCAACATTTTTCAAGACAGTGTGCTTTATTGACAGTTAAAAGGTAAAAAGTCCAATACCCCTTTTTCACCAAGAACAACCTGAACAATAAGATTGCAGCTTGCAATGATCTACAAGGTTCGAGGTTTGATGTCGAACTTATTTGGCACAATGGAACTTCCTCAAAAGAACCAGTAGGTGAAAGCCTGTTTTGTGCAAAGACTCTGTTGAGCACACTGAATGAAATGCCAGTCAAGTCAGGGGCCAAGGTGTGGTGGCTGCATTTTTCTGAGCAAAGACGGAGAGAGAGAGAGAAGGCGGGGGCCGATAAAAGAAGGAAAAAGGCCAAAAAGACAGAGAGAGATAGAGGGGGCCTCTATAAAAAAGACCGGGAAGAGAGACTGACAAATTAGAGGCTGCGAAAACGAAAGAGCAACAGAAAATCTCTAGACTCAGAGATTGTGTGTGGCCCTTGTTGAAAGCAGTACTGTACATAAAGGATACCAAAGCCTTTTTATCTCACCCTGTTGTGGCGATGAAGAAGGAGGTCTGAAGCCTATGTTTGTTGCCAGAGTGCAGGAGTTGCATGCGCCTTCAACTCAAGATACTCTCAAAGTGGTTTTGCTTCAACGTGCTTAAAAACGACAGCAGGAGGCGGATGCATATAATCACAAACTAAGTGTGACTGAATATTGTTAATAAAATGATATGGAAGTTGAGAAAGAATCAGATGGAGCGGGAGAACCTTCTTGCAAAACGCCAATATCTGAATTTAAATGGACAATTTATGCCAATTTTCAACCAATTCAACAGAAATTATTGAACCGATGTTCCCAGTAAATGTTGTCTATTTCATTTTAAGTAGTGGAAATTGATGTTTTGCTGATCATTTCTGAGTCAGAATAACTTTTAACTGTATTTCTGTAAAATCCAACACATCAGCGTCGATATATCTGTGGTTCCCTCCCTCCTCCCAAACGCATTTTCAAGAGGGACCATTTTCTGGGTTTGAATGGCTGAACACTTATTGTTTGCAATCAGGTAACATACCATTTCTGCATTCATGTCACAGCTTCCACATGGTAAATTATTCATTATGTCCCTCAGTGGTGGAAATGTCACAGGAATGTACTGACAGAGAAAGACAAACACTGTGTCTCTGATAGCCTATAGCTGTTTTACATGTCCAACCTTGTTGTATGTATAAGATATTTTTATTGTATTGTAGAGCTAGTTAGGCATAGCTTTATAGTAGTATTTTAACAATCTGGGTTATGACTAAAGTTCCTTGAAATTTGTTTCAGGGAAATAACCAATATTGTTTATGCACTTCCAGCTAAAACAATACTCTGACAGTCTGTCCTATCCTTTGGCATTTTATTTTTGAAAGATCAATTATTATATCTATTCTACTGGACTATGAATTATCGTCTCATTCTGATTGTGCACTACATTGAATTACAAGGCTATAATTCTGCTCCATTCACTCTATTCAATTAACTTACACACCAACAACATAATTAACCCTCCATCAACAACATTAACACCCACCAACCATCTGCACAGGCTCCTCTGAAACCAGCCAATGGAGCGGGAGCCACCAGTTGCCGTCCCGTTACCAATCACGCCATTGGATAATTTAGCCATCATCTTTGTGACAGCAGCTGGTGGGAGTGTGGACTGATATAGCAACAAGGACCACAACCATCGCCACAGTAAGTGAGTCACCAGTGGCATATGTGTATCATTGTGTGGGTGTGTGCAAAGGTGTTTGCAGAAACAGCATCTGATCTGCTATGATCTTTTCGCTCCGTTCTGTTTTGCACCATTCAACTTTATAGTCTTCCTCACTGCTCTGCTCCCTGTGTAACACTTTATAGAGTTTGCATGTGAGTCATCTTTCTCACTGTAATATCACTGTAATAAACACATAGTATGTAATTTCTGCTGTTACGGGTCTCTCAATCAAAACAATGATAAAAGATGGTGTTTGGTGAACTTATGAAGTAGCGTGTGATCATGGTAGTTGTCGTCTTCACCACCATTGCCATCATTGCGGTCATCATCTCCCGGGTTATTATTTCTTCAGTGCCAGTTGTTCAAGAGGTTTTTTGCCAGGAGCCAAACTGTCAGCAGACGTCTACTCATCTCCAAAACAATCAGAGCAGGTGATTAAAAGCAAAAAGCACTGAGCAAAATCACCATTCAGCAGATGTCTTGGAGGAACTGGGAGCTGAGCTACCACTGATGTTTACTCAGCTTGTTTCTCTGATAACTGAAGAACTGATGACTAAATCTTTCATTCAGTTAAAATAAATAGTTATGAATGACCAAGATCTAAAAAATGTATTGAAAAAAGGTGCCTTTAAAACTTGATACAAGGTCAAATTTGACAATTTGTGGCTGACAACCACAGAGCTGATGCATGGGCAAAGGGGAAATGATGCCATTGACAGGAAACCAAATGAAATGAAATGGTACCTTGATTAGAAATAATGATTTCTCTCAGTTTGAAAATTGCTGGAAACATTTGGGATAGTGTAAATACACAACTCAACAAAAGACATTTTAAGGTGGCAAATTTACATATTATACTTTTAACTTAGACAGTTAGCGGACTAATCAAGTTGGTCATTAACAGGAAAGATATCAGCAACAATGATATGAAATGAATTGTTTTGTCTTTTTCAAGCAAAAATGCCAAAGATTCTCTGGTTCCAGCCTGTTGATTATCAAGATTTGCCCCTTGTTTGACCCTTATGTGATTGTAAATTCAATACCTTTGATTTTTTTTTAGATTGTTTGTCAAACAAATTCAAAGGATGTCAGCTTGGGCTTTAGGAAGTATTTTCTAACATATTATTTATGAAATGATTAATCGATTAATTGAGAAAATAACATGCAGATTAATCTATAATGAAAATAAAGTCGTTAGATACATCCCTACTTTTAAATGTCTAAAGAAATTTTCAAAGGGTTGTGGGACAAACAAAAATGAAAGTGTCCAAGTCTCTCGATTTATCACACTGAAATTAAAGGACACCAGTAGCCATCACAGGAAAGCAGAAAACAATTATTTTAAATTGACTGTTGACCTTAAAGGAAACTAATAAGCACAGTGCAGAGGAATACACTACATTTTCTCTAATTTGGATTAATGGCTGGCATAGCTTCACCTGTTGGGACTAATTGTACCTGGCACATGTTGACGTCAGCTGTGAAGTAGACATATCTCCAAACTGGATCATTGATTTCTGCTCAGCTATAGTGACATCAGCTACCTCAGCAATTAACCCAGCTAATGAAGCAGGAGAAAAACGGCTGTTAAGAGTTACATAAGATATCAGTGCCACTACATAAGACACACAGATGAGTACTGTTTTTAACTCTGCGAGGTCATCTATCAGGTAGATAGATGGCAGGTCACATGGCAAAAAGAGTTACCTCCAACAGGGGGCTCTCAAGCAGAGAAACAGGCCGTGGTCAAATAGGTTGCTTTTTAACCAGGAGGACCGTGGGTGTCGAGCTTTTCCTGCGATTAACTACAGCAACGACAGAACTAGAACTTGCACAATCCTTACAATGTGGAGAAGTCGTGCTTTTCGTGAAGAAAAGGATTTCACCATCGGGAGACTTGTGTCTGAATGGTTTCAGCTATGACAGAGTTAACTGTGCATGGCCAAACTGTAAACTACAGTAGTCTTAGACCTCCAGCACAGCTAGTGGTGGTATCATCTGGCTTAGCTATTACAACAGTTAGCAGAGCAAAACATGTTGTTGACTATGGCATAGCATTAGTTCCACCGCATTAGACACAATGACTATCACTGTGACAGCATCTCATTCACATGCACACACACACACACACACACACACACACAAATGCTCAATTTCACCTACGGGAAAAACGCACAGCATCCCCGATTTACAGCTCAGTGGCGTGTTTCATGCATGTGCAGCACATGTGGCAATCGCATTGGTATGCTGTTGTAGACATGTTGACTTAAACAGCCGTCGTTCTTTGTTGTGAATGAAGACAGGCACGGTAATTCCCCATTTCACAGCACAATAGACCTTCTACAACCAGACACTCACACAAAAAGGGTCATTCACATTAATATCCTACTGTAAATTGGGTGATCTTCGTATGTATCATTTGTGCTGAATACAAATGCGTGCAGACACACACAGGGTATTATGTCTGTGCCAGTGGTCTATTCAGCATGACAATAGGTCTTCAGTGTGCACACACTTACTGTACATGACTCCATGAGCTGAGAATGCTACAGCATAAGCACTTCCGCTCATGTTTATGCATCCCTGTGCATGCATATACAGCGTCCCATTCAATATCAAAATACGCCTTCAGTGTCTACACAAACTTGCAGGAAAACTCCCTCCCTAACACTTACACCGTTACATATCATCAGTCTGTGAGGTTTAAAAGAAATTCAGGATATAGTCTGAGATGAGTGGTACCACTTTGCCTAACCCCCCTCTCCACACTCCCCTCCCCTGCTTCTACTTGAGGCAGTGATTTCCTTCATTTACCAGTGTGGCCTCCGGAGAATACTGCCTGGACTTATTGCTGTACTGTAGCTGTTGGTCTTGCTAATGCAATGTACAGTAATAATGCTCCTTCGTTTTTACAAGTTGGCAAGATGAAGAGCTTTCTAATGAGCAGTAGTATCAGCAAGCAACCAACTTTTGGAGAAACTGTAAGAGTAATGAATCACAGACAAAATGTCTTGTGGGTACTTTTTATTGTTGTTTATTAAAGCTGCACTAATTAAAATTTTTGTATGAATAATGGCTCAAATTACTGTGTGTAATGTGAAACATGCTTTTCGCAATATTCACAGATATTTGTCATCAGACTCTGCAATTTCCTCCAAATCCACCAAGCGTTTTAGTGTCTCTCAGGTCATTGTTTTGGTTTTAGGGCCGACCACATCTGCTCTGGCTCACACTAACCTCTCTCACCACTCGTTTTCAGCTGTAGCACACAAAAAGACGGCAAAAAGATCTGAGGAACTCAGTGTACACTACCTGCCCAGCGCCAAATGACAGACAGACAAAGTGGAAAACTAGCTGACTTAGTGGAGCATTTACCATGAAAGAGTTGTTGGAGACCAAAAACAAAGCTAAAAGACACCTTAAATATTGGAATTACATTTCTAAACAAATGTAAATGCTGCATAGTCCCATCAGCTCTGTTTCGTAATAACAACTACTTGCTAACATGTTTGGATATCAACTTTATTAGCTCACAACATTTCAATGGTGTTTTCGATGCAGCTTCTTCGACCTGCCCAGGCCAAAAACGTAAATCTGGTGATGCTGCTTTAAGTATCTCCTCCTTCGTCTTTGATGGATTTCTTTCTGTGGGATTGCTGAACACTGAAGAAAAAAATTTAAGGTGAAAATTTCTCCACCAATAAAATCCCCACTGCACTACAGGTGTCCTTGAAATTTATTGACCCGATAAAGATCACCTACATTTGGTCGTTTTTCTGTAAGAGACAAAAAGCACCTACCAACAAGCTGTTTGCTGCTTCATATCATTGTTGGTGTTGGGTGGATTTCCCTTTTAATATTAAGAATTTTACAAGGCTGAACTGATGAAATAGTGTGTGTTCCTTCTCGCACATCCTCAGTTGCATGCACACACACACACACACACCTACAGATCCATCCCCCCCCCCCTGTTGTCTTGCTTGGCACCAGTTTACATTGACACAGATGGTGATGGGAGATAGAGAGATACAAAGAGAGACAGGCTCAGGGAGAGAATGGCAGCAGTTGATACCACGAGTTTACATCATGTCTGTTACTCCTATTCCTTTAATCCATACATTTTCCTCCATAAATCACATGTAGCTTCTCCATACATCTCTCTATCTTCCATCCATCTGCCCATACCGCCTTTCTCTCCGGTGTCCCCATTTATCACTCCCTGCCTCCATCTATCCATCAGGACTCTTAGTGCAGTCTTAGAGCTCCCGCCAACAGCTATTAATCCATTCAATCCACCTATTTCTCAATCTGTCCCTCAACCCGGATCCTACCCGGTATCGTGACCTTTCACACACCGATTAACTTCTGAAATATGACCTCTCATTCATCCATCTTTTTTCCTCCATCCACCCATTTATCCACCCATCGCCTCCCTCATGTCTAGTAACCAGGGAAAAGATGTGTCTTTGCTGATTCCCAATCGTGACTTTTTTTTTTTCTTTGAACTATCACAAGATTAAAAAAAAAATAAAAAACCCAAACAATCCAAAACAAACCCCAAACTTTTCTTTCTCCTTATTGATCCTTCCGTTTACCCCCCCCCCCCCCCTTACAGGATCAATAGCAATATTAACACTTACCAGCTGCATGCCACAGATGAAGGCCAAGGTACACCTGCCACTACAGCACCCCATGGTGTCCTCCTCCCTGTCTCCTGTGGCCCACGTGGTGAAGAAACTCTGGGTAACTCCCAAATTTCCAGCTGGACCGTCAAAATCCGAAAAGCCCCCCGGAGGGCTGGCTGGCTGGCTGGCAGCCCAGGTAGAGGCACTCGGCGCCCGGCCTAAGAGAACAGAGCACAGCCCCTGTACTCGCTGGAGCTCGGGGGAATGAAAGGCTACTACTTCATTCAAATGGAGGAGCTGCTGACAGGTTAACAGCCTGAAATGTGGTCTCCTGGATTTCCAACACACGGGAGGGGGTCAGGGATCAAAGACAGAAGCCGGGGCCTTGGGGATGATTCAAGTCCGCGAATTGTCCTTGATGTATCCACAGAGCTGGGTTATTTAGGCAAACCCCTTTCCAAGGGTCTGCAACTGAAGGCGAGTTAGTAGCTGGATTAATCAGGTGGTGTGGTGCATTTCGATCTCACTGGTCAAAACACTGAATTGATTCTGATTTCTGATAACGTGGGTCGCAAATAAAACTATCTTGTCTTAAGAGAAGACACCTGCATTGCAAAAAAAAAAAAAAAAAAAAAAAGGAGGTTACAGCGACTCTCCAGTTATGTCCACAAAGGCTCCACTTTTCCAGTCATCACCTATTGGACTACAAAGTCCGGTTGTCGATTGCCTCCGCAAGTCGCATCCTTGACAAGGTTCTTGCACGGCGGCCACTTAGTGGAAGACTTAAAAATAAAAATAAAAAGGCAGAGGGAGATTAGATGGACATATTGACCAGAGTAGAAACACTCTGTCGTCTTAATAATCCGATTTAAGCGTCAGTTGGGTCCGTCTGACCGAAACAGCCCTGTTTTTTTTTTTTGTGTCAGGGTGGAGATGATAAGTGAAAGTGGTGCCTGCCTCCTTTTTCATAGACCAGCTCCTGTCTTTTCAGGGGAAGTCACCGGCAACATCCTCCACTGTTCATCCGCACCCGTAACGAAACACAACGCCGAAAAACCCGCCGTCCAAATCCAGAGGGGGAGGTTTTTTTGGGGGGGGGTTTTGGTTTCTGGTTTTCTTTCTTGCTGGATTTTTTCTTTTTTTTTTTTTTATCCACTCGGACAACGAGGAGAGAAATTGTCGCTAAGGATGCTGAGATGCGTCAACAGCCGCCAGAAGCTGATCTCGGCGTCTCCGTCGGCTGGTGAGTCCTCCTCCTCCTCCTCCTCCGGCTCATCTCCCCGTCAGCTCCACAAAACTGCCGGGGTTGGTGTGTGTGTGTGTGTGTGTGTGTGTGTGTGTGTGTGTGTCAGCCCCCCCCCACCTCCACCTCCTCCACCCCCGTCAGCCGTCGGTCGGTCCGGTCGCCGGCTGCAGCGGCGCAGCGGAGAAATCTCCACAACCTAAAACACGAAAGAAGAAAAGAAGAAGAAGAGAAGACAGAAACGCGTGTCCACGTTTCGGGAGGAAGAGGGACGGGGTGAGATTATTATTGTTATTTAGGTCGAGGCGCAAGTCTCTGAACGCGACGCCGGAGAAGAAACAATAAAAGGCGACGAGGGCGCAAAGGGAAGGACCAAGTTTAGTTCGGGCGTCTCGGGGGGTTTTGTCTTCGAGGTGGCGGAGAGCGGAGACAATGGGGACCGGGACGGACCGACGGACCGAGGGGAGGCGGCCCAGAGGAGGCAGCCCGGAGGAGCGCCTCTCGCCTGCCGTCTGTCAAGCCCGACGCCGCGCAACGACCTGCGCGTTCCGCTCGGGGTTTTCCAGAATAAGGGGGCTTTGGTTCCGCTGGGCGCACACGCTGCGTTCATGCGTGTGTAGCTCTGAGACTAGTGTCTGTGCGTCTGAATGTTGATGGGAGATAAAAAAAAAAAGGATGTGGACGGTCGTGTCTAGGGGAAGAAACAATAAAACGTTTGCTACTCTCTGACACGAATACCGGGTCATTTGTGAACATGGTGCTCCTGACAGGGGTTCTGCTTTTATTTGGGCTGTTTGAGTCAATCTAATTTTGAACTGAGCCTTGTTATCCTAAAGGTTGTTTTAAAAAGGGTCTGATCCTCCATATATATATATATATATATATATGTGTGTGTGTGTGTGAGTGTGTGTGTGTGTGTGTGTGTGTGCGTGCATTTTAGGGCTACCTGTGCATGCACCTAAATACTAGAGATCATGTGCTTTTAGTTTTTATGGACGGATACAACTGAGAGCACAGCTCAGGAACATTTTAGCTTTACCTATGCCATGTATGGCAAAACAAACAAACAAATAAAAAGAATTGCAAACAGCTATTATTTCTGCACATTTTCTGGCCTTCTTTGATTTTTGTTCTAATTTTTGTTGATATTTTAAAAAAACATGGCTACTCTTTGCACCAGGAGACATAGGTCACCACAAGAGAGCTACGATGAATTGTTATTATTCATATATTTAATGACGCTGCTCTGATTTTTGAGTTCCTCGGAGTGGCTTTTATTCTGAAGGCGCAGGGGCCCGACGTCCATGGCCGATGTGACCGCCTCTGACTTGACGAGGCTGATGTTCCGCTCGGCAGGGGAGCGGCGGGGCTCCTTTCACTCCCTCAAACACACAAACATAGAGAGAGACGGGGCTTTGGTCGAAGTGCAGCTGCTCAAGAACATGGCCCTCAACCATCAAGCCTCATAATGAATGGGACTATGCTCTCTCTCTCTCCTCTGGTGGGGAGTCCTGTCTGACTTATGAAGATAATCATTTTATCCTCATTCCTCATTCATTCAACTGAAGGCTGAAGGGTTTCACGACGACCTGCTATTAAGGCTGAATATAATAATAAAAAAAAAAAAATAAGGGGGCAGTGTGTTTAAAAAATTCATGTCGCATATTAAAATTGCTCACAACTATCCATCAATTATTGGAGAGAGCCTTGGGTTACCACTTCAGAGGGTGATTGCCTCATTTTATGAATGACAATTAATATAGCTCAGTGGCTCTGTGTTGATCCCACAGTGGCTGGAGTTCAGCAAAGGCATCAGACCATCAAACTGCGGCCAAATTAAGCAACAAATTGCTCCTGAAAACAAGCAGCTTCCCTTCAATTAAAGGTTGGTGATCTAGCTGTGTGTGTATGTGTGCGTGAGCGCGCGTGTGTGTATTGTGGGGTCACTTGTGCCACGCCTAGAAAATGGCCAGCAGTTTAAACAGACACAGAGGTGTAGAGGCTATCACTGCTTTGGCTATACAACATAATGGCCTGCTTTACCCTCACCATCAATCTCTGTCACAGACTGCCCCTCCCACACACATCCAGGCAAACGACACACACGCATTCAGATTCAGACACACATGCACAAACAAATGCACATGCACGTACACACCCGCGTTCAAGCCACACGCAGTGCGACAGGAGTTTAATTATGCCGCTAATCTTGAGTGACAGTGGCGTGTATAATGGCTGATTCCCCAGGGCCATGTGTCAAAGCACCCAGCCATTCATCCATCCATCTCTCCTTCTATTTATCATCTTACCTACTTAGTCATCCATCCATTGACCATATTCCTCCTCAACTTCTGTCTCTCTTTTTTTTTTTTATCTCCAACAACCTTTCTTTTTATATCATTCTCTGCTTCTCTCCCACCTTTCAGGCCCTCTCTTTGTCATTTATGTGCCCTTTTCTAATAGACATTACATAAACTTTCAGCATCTCTAATTTTCCCCTTTGTCACACATCATTTGATCTTATAAAGAGGTTGCTGACTGGGCTACTTGGACCTGTGCCTGGGGGCCTTTGACCACTCGGACCTTGGCCATGGTTCTACTGAGGGTGTGGCCCCACAGTGATCAGAGGCCTGTCAGCTCATAGGTGAACATCACAAATTTCAACTGTTTAGACTGTTTGTACGTGTTAATCTTGGTGAACCTCAGAGCTAATAGCATAATATAAAATAAATACTGAAATCTTTCTACTCTTACAAATTAGTTAGGTTAAGGCATTTTAAATGGTTCCAGCTTCTTAAATGTGAATATTTTCATGTTTTCTTTGTTCTCTGTGATAGTAAATTGAATATCTCTTGGATATCTGCTGGTCAGACAAAAAAAGGCATTTGATGTTGTCACCTTGGGGCCCTGCAAACTATTAATAAGCATTTTTCACTATTTTCTGTCATTTGTCTAATCAAGGAAATAATTGGGAACTGTATCGTGAATTCAATTCAAGTCAACTTCATTTACATAGCACCAAATAATAACAGAAGTTATCTCAGGGCACTCTTCCTATACAGCAGTCTACTATTTATAGTTATACTTACAGAGACCTAACATTCCCCCATGACAGAGCACTCGTGACAGTGATAACGGAAAACATTGAATAGCACCTGGTGAAAAAAAAGCATCCTTCCACAAGGTCCACTCAGTAGAGGTACTGGAGCTTTCAATTGTATAACCTAATTTTCCTTGGCAGATGGAGTCATCCAGCTGTCTTGGAAATATATATGCTCAGATTTCCATTTAGTAGAAAAGCCATTTTAAACTTCCTAAAAAATAAACATTTCATTGTATTGTGAAAAGAAAGGAAAGGAAAGAAAAATATCACAAATCTGAAAGAAGTGAGGACAAAGAGCCAGAAATGAAGGACACCACTTTATATTGTTGTAAATATAGTGGTTGATACAGTTACGCTACTATTTATTCATTGTTAATAGTTATTGTTGCAGTCGCTTACTTGGTGCATTTGAAACACTTTGTTGCTTTGCAACACATTCTGCTTCTCAGTCATGTCAATAAAGCGTGTTTGAATTTGATTTTGACAGGGAGGAAATGTGACAAGGAGAGTGAGGGAGCGACTGACAGACAGAGAGTGGGAGAGAGAAAGAAAAAGAGAGAGATGGGCTGCACCTCCTTCCAGATAGCGCGATAGTACGTGTTTATTACTTTATCTGTCTGGACCAGATGTCACCAGATGCCTGCTGCTGCCAGCCTATCTCAGCCCACACACAAACACATACACGAGGAAAAAAACACAGGCCGTCTGCCACTCTGACATGCTATACCTCCTACACCTCGTCCAATCTGAAAGCAATCTAACTGCATGGCCAGACAGTTGAAAATAGCCTGCGGAATACGACTACAGTGAGTACAGTTACAGTGACTGAGCCACTGACGACTCATAATTGAGGACGGACTCAGAATCTAGATGCAAGTTGACATGGACAGGGAGAAAGAGAAGGAGAGCAAGAGCCAGAAAGAGATGGTAGGAGAGGAAAAATAACACGGAGAGTAAATGAGGGTAAGGAGGGAGAGTGGAAAACACGGGGATAATGCGATGTTACAGAAAGGGAACCTCTATGTTAAGGGGTCATGTAAAATTAGAAAATAAATACAGATCGTAGCAACAACAAAAACAAAAAAATGAAAGCACTGACTGAGTTATGTTAAAGTGACTGAAGAGTTCTGTGCAGACAACAATGGTAAACAAAGATGAAAGATTGTGGAATGACAGGCTGTCACACACATTTTGTCTTACTGAGAAACAATGAAACAGTGATGATAACAGTGGTGTGGAGAGCATAAGAATAACACACAAAAACAGAAGTGCTTTGTTTGACCTTAATACTATTAGAGTAGATGTGATTACTGGCTCAGGGATGGGCGTATGGACTCTGTGCTTCCTGTTTTATTTTGTTATTCCTTACCTGTTGTGTATATGGGATTGCCTGCCCCGCCCCAATTGGTTTTACCCCTACCCTATCACCCCAGACTCCCTCGTGTATTTTAGTCCCTTTAGAACAGTTCCACTGTCTTGTATTCTTGTGCTTGTTCCTAGTGTTCCTGGTGTTTCTGGGTTCCTGTTTCCCTTTTATCAGATTACCTGTTTTTGGTTCCCATTTCTTCTTGCCAGCTTATCTGCCTTTCTGCTTGTAAGCCAGTTTTATTCATTTAATAAATCATCTTCATTGCCCCACCTCCCTTCATGTGTGTGCGTCTGCACTTGGTTCCTGAAATCTTTGAATTGTGACAAAATGTGGTTAAAAAAAGCACAAATTCATTGAAAAGGCTGCATTGTACAAGACTTCTTGCCTCTGGATTTTGCTCTATAATAGATTTAAAATAATTTTAATGATTTGCACCATTAACGATCATTGGTATCATGATGGAATCACAGGAAGTGTTTCAAGGGAATGGTTTGACCTAATGATAAATATGCTTATTTGCTTTCTTGCCGGGAGTTAGATGAGAAGATCGATATCACTCTCGCGTCTCTGTTTTTGCATAGAGTAAACAAACCAGATATAACATATTTATTAGCTTGAGCTTTGGAGGAGCTGGCAGATGGATTTTTATTACCACTGTACAGAGCAAAACTAGCGGTTTCCCTCCATTATCAGTCTTTATGTTAACCTAAGCTAATTGACAGCTCATGGTAGATTCATATTTACCGTTCAGACATCAGAGGGCTAACAATCTTTTCATTTAACTCTCAGCTAGAAAGCCAGTAAGCATATTTCCCATAATGTCAAAACATTCCTTGAAGTGCAGTGGTTGTTTTACCTGTTAATTTGTGCTGGCACAGTTGATGGTAGTATCACAACATGTGTAAATAACATGATGATGTGTTTGAAGTCGCCTGTTGCCCCCTGTTGGAGGGTACTTTTAGTGGGCTTTATTTATTTAAAGGGGGTATTGTAAGGGAAAGACAGCACAGTTAAGAAGTCAGGAGAAGAGCCACGTTGTCTGGTAAAAGCTGAACCATTTGCAGCTCGGCATCAGCAAGATTTTAGACAGAGCAGGAAGATACAAACACTCGTCACCATCCAGGGTGAAGAAGTGGAGATGGCACAGACTCACACATTTTTTAGATTCAAACCAACAGTACAGACAGGTCTCACAAAAATAATGCACTCTAGAGGAAAAGACACATCAGTACAAAGACTAATGTAACTCAATACGTATTTTGCTTTATTATAACACAGCTTTGACTAATGTGGAGGTGGTGGCAAGAGGGAGGAAAAGGTTCAAACTGAGCAACAACTTGGCAAACATCTCCTAATCTTTTGATGTGCTTGTGTAGCAAGAGAGTAGCTTTTAGCTGCTGGCTCAGCACCTAAAATGTGGTTCATGAAGACACTCAGTTTTTCAGCATCACAGTCATCTCTCTGCATGCACCTTAAAGTTCATCAGGCTTCATGCTTCTGCTTGAATATACAAAAGCCTTAATGTTGTCAGGTGAAGTACATTTCACACAGTAGCTGTTTTTAATTCAACAAAAGTCACCATGTGTGCATATACATTTCTGACCATGTTTGCCTGTTGGTATCAGAGATAATTCAGTGGTTGCCAAAGACTGTATTCACTTTTTTTGCATTTAATAGTAAATGAGATGACAATTTAACAGAAATTATAGATTTATAAAAAATAACACTCAAGTTTTGAGAAATGCTTAACCTCTACTTTAAAATGAATACACATCCATGTTAACTGGAGGTTTAACCACAACTACAGTGATGAAAAACTGTGACCAGAAAATAAAAGTTCTTTCTTTGAAAAGGAATTGCATTCTCTGAGAACATATTTTGGTTAGAGTAATAACAAAATGGCTGGATTCCTGTTTTGTGTGCAATGCAGAAAACACAGAAGTTCCAAAAAGAAATATGATGAAGCATCCAATGCATCACTGTGAGTTTAATGAAACATGTCAGTTGATTTCTCCAGCTAATGCCGAAAAAACCCATCTTTTATTTCCAGTCTTGAAATTCAATCTGATTAACATCCCATTTAAAGCGTCATTTTAAGGAATTAAATGTACAGTTGCGGTGAAGCACAGCCTCAGGCTTTACAACAGGATTGTCATTAATTTCACAATTAGAATAATTTGATTCTCCTTCAAACATATTCCTGAGTGATCCAACAGCGAAGGTATTGTTACCTATAATAATTATTATAGGTATAATTATTATAGCATTGTGATTACAGCAATCATCCCACTGTTTTCTGTTCCCAGCAATTGAGCTTGTTAGACTAAGAGAAGTCTTTAGTATAGTCCTTATTCTTTCCAGCAACCAAAGAAGTTATTTTTTCCTCCCTTTGGCTTTGCAAAATGAGCCGTGTGTGTGTGTGTGTATGTATGTGTGGCTGTGTGTGTGTGTGTGTGTGTGTGAAGGCTCATGTATTCAGTCATGTGTGAGTGCCTTGAGGCGGACTTGTAAGTGCTTTTAGACCTGGATATTACAGCAGTAGCTCACGGGAGCTCAGTACTATTCAGTGCATTTGTCATTTTTATCAAGAGCAGATTCTAAAAAAATATAATGTAAATCACAACAAGCTTTAAGTCCAAATATTGAAAGTAAGTCCAGGTCAATTTCTCTTCAGTAGTTTGAAATCTGCAGTTTCACATTTTTTTTTTTAATTTAATATTATTTTTTTTTACAGCAGAAAATGTTCTCAAGGACGTCCTTTCTTCTCACATACACTTTTTTTTAGCTGCTGTTGCTGCACCTTAATATAAAGCAAGAAAAAATGCAAACACCCCATCATAGTTCCTCTTTTTCTTTTTTGGTTGACAAAACTTTGATTATAAATACTTGGTAACCACAAAATTGTCCTCAAATGGATATCAGTTTGATCTCAGTGATTAAAGGTTAATTTCACCTTTCAGGAGTTTTGAATCTGAGAAAATAAGAACATACTTATTGGCTGACTGGAAGTGTTTGTGTGATCTAGCCTTATTAGGAATTATAATTTGGATCTACCTCAAATTTGCAATCATTAGCTTTTTTGTGTTTGTAAATACAAATGTGTTCAGCATTACAATATGTTTACATAAGTCTAAATATTTCTTTAAGGGAACATTAACCCAATTTACAGGAAAAAAGGGCCAATTTCTTGAGGTTAGTAGCCTTCTTGGTCTGACTGCCACATTTGGCAAAATGTTGAGATCTTGGTGTCAGTGATTTCTGCAGCCACCACAAAAAAATGTAGGTGAATGGGATTTAATCTGTAGTGCTCAAAACATTTTAATAATCGAAGGCAACAACTCTTTTCAGAATAAATATACCCATCTTTCATTATCTTCAGAACACACTGGGACAAGTGTTTCAGGAACTATATCTTTGGTAGTTGTAGCAGCTCCAGGGTTTAAAGTGTGCTATGGATTTTATGGGTGTGTGACTGATCCCCAAAGTATTGATGCTGATACTAACCTTGTTTAGAGTATTGATACTAGCGTAAATAGGTTTACAAAAAAAATCCACTAATATCAGACCTCATTTTGGGAACATGAACACTCTTCTCACAGCTTTAGTAATAAAAGCGGTCTTGCATTTTAACATACACAAGATTAAGTAATTAACAGGGGTAGTAAAAACAATTGCCTAGTGTCTGTCAAATGATTAGTTAAAAATGATTCAGCAAAAGCCTATAAATAATGTGTGCACCTAATAAATCTTGAAACATTGCACCTGTGCAATGTAATACAATCACCTGTACATTGCAGCGGTAGCTGAAACTGAATGATGTCTCGAACATGGACAAATTAAGCTAAATATACTGCACAGGTAGATGTCAGGAGGGAAAAGTGAGAAAATATATTTTCTTTTTGTGTAATTTAGTGAACCAACTCTTTAATCTATATATATTTTTAATTTTTAGGGATGGCTTTGTGAGCATCTGCATGCCTACATGTCTATGCACCAGGTCTGGTGGCATATTCTATTTACAACATAGTAAACCGGGGACAGAAAAAGACCAAAGTTAGCCGAATGCCTGAGGGCATTTACATGCTGTAATGAAAGAAGACATCAAGACAATGAGTGAATATGGAGAGAACGTACTGATTAGAGAAACGACAAACAAGGAGTGAGAGAGAGAGAAAGAGAGCAGAGAAAGGATAACAGACTGAGATGACAATCATAATGTGGCTAGAGATGGGCCGGGAGATGAGACTGGGTGAGATGAGAAAGACGAGACAAATGCATAAACTCTGCAGCCGTTCAAGAAGAAAAGGTGACAGATGAGAGGATAAAACAACTGCAGTACACAGGATACAACAGTGGAGAGAAATGAAGCAGAGGACAGAGAGAGGTTAAGAAAAAGGGAGAGACTGATAGAGAAGGAGAAAGAGATGCAGAAAAGAGGATATCGATTGGTTAAAAATACATGACATGTCTTTTGCTCCTCATTCCTAAAACCCTTCTGAGCAGACAGTCTAAAGCTCAAACACCATCTCCCTTAATAACTGTGTTTAATAGCTGTTTTATATCATATGCTGGACTGAATAAGTCAGTCTGTCAGGCAGATGGAAATACGGTGAGTAATTCAGTTCAGTTTTCAGTTTCTAACACAATCAGTCAGTAGATGAATTAGTCACTCTATAATCTCTTTCAAATATAAATCACCTTTTGAAAAGACCCTTTCTGCAGTTTTCACAGACGAATGCCAAGTACACAAGCACAGATATGATCCTCATGAGTTATGGGAAAACTACTGAAATACTTTAGAATTGAAATGCTGAAGCGGTTGGAAATGCCAGCTCCGTGTTTACCTCCTTTGTCACCGTTGTTGAAGATCGACTGAACGAGAATCTGTGAATAGAACAGGTGAGTCGAGATGTACGCCTGTCTGGCCAAGAGCTCCATGCAGCAGAAGCCAGGACCGAAAGGTATCGGACTGTCAGACTGGTCCATTGTCCTTTTAGGCACCAGTCACTAAATTGGTTCTTTAAACGGTTGTTAAATCAGATGCTTTACTTCATTCTCCAGTGGTAGTTTTGTCCCTTGGCTCAATTTTTATTCAGCTTTGCTCTTAATGTCACTGTCACTTACTTTTATCAGCTTTGGCCGAAAGGTATCTCTCTTTCACCAGTGACCTATTTTTTTTTACTTTCTTGTCTCTGAAACGGACTTTGTAGCCTCTGTGAGGCTGCACTTGGGAACAGCAGCGCTTTGTGCTGAATAACATGCTGATGTTGAGCAGGTATAATGTTTGCCATCTCAGTTTAGCCTTTCACCATGCTAACAACTGCCATTAGCACTGGAGCAGTTACAGCTGAGGAGGATTGGAACATCATTAATATTGTGGGTATCTGGTCATAAACTATAGCCATAGACAGAGTGAAATTTTGACCTGATGGTGACGCTAAAGGACAAATTAAATGATTTATACAACCCTGCAATGAACGTTTTGGTGTATCAATATTTTTTTGTCAAAAACCAGTCAAGACCAGAGTCTGGCTAATTTAATTCAACATATCATATAAATGTGTATAGCATGTAAATGTTTAATTAAAAGACAACAGCTAAAGACCAAAAAATTAAAGCAAGAGATGTAAATTTCATGAAACTTTGCCAAAGACAAAACTAGCTTCTTTGCCTCTTTTAAAATCATTCTAGCTATTTACCATAATTCAAATATAACCATTACGATAAACTAACATTTTGATATTTCGGTTTGTTATCAAACACACGTATGGCAGTAGCTAAATCTGGTTTCAGTAAATAAAACCCAAAAAGTAGGCTAACTAGCCAAGCCTAGTTTAGCAGGGTATCAGTGACTACCACCTCAGCTTTTGTCTATAAAGGAATGCACTATATAAATTTGGTAAATCTACTTTTAAAGAACATATCTAGATGTATTAAATTGTATTATTTATATAGTTATAGAATAATGAAAATTATTATTATATAATAATTGTTATTTATACAAGTAATAGATGGAGTGCTATAAGAGTATTTTTGCAATTTAGTTTGCCAATACAGCATTTTTTTCTCCCTCATACTATAATCATTCTTTAGGGTTTTCCAAAAAGGCCGAGTGCAGTTTTCAAACCTTTTTTTTCTTAATTTCAGTTTTTCTGTAACTACTGCTTGCTGCCTTTGAAGAGCAGAATAAAACACTCTGTTTTATGCCAACCCATCTAGTAGATGTAGAGATATCTCACCGGAGAGGTAAAACTTTGACCTGCTGTTGGCACTAGCTAAAAAGGCCTGGAATCAGCAGAGTCACAGGGTTTCATAATCTGGAAAACTGTGAATCACTGTACAATATTTTGTGCCAGGCCATCTAGTAATGGTTGAGATATTTCAATCCTGAACAAAACGGTGCACTGACCAACATAGTAAAAATACCAGTAAATAACATTATATTTTTATCATGATAACTAATATTCAGTTAGTCAGAATATGTGATATTAGTCCCTGAGCTCTAATTATTCTCCCTGACACTGTGACTTTAATTTCCACTTCCTCCCTGCTCTCTGCTGTCCTTCCATCTGTCCGCTCTGCCTCTGCCAATACTGTGTTTGGCAATGAGTGTGTTTATGTGCGTGTATGTGTGTTTACTGTATTCTCTTCCAAAACGTTTCCATGTCTGTGAACTTGTATCAAGGCACAGTGTGGTTTGGGAACTGTGACCGGCAAGTGTCAGTATGATGGAAACAACCGCAATGCCCAACGGATAAGAGTTAAGATGAGAGGACTTTAACTTCCTGGCCGAGTCTCAAAGCCAAAATCACTCCAGAAGCTTACAGGCCATTCAGGTGCTTGTTGGGTACATCCACCAGGTCTGCTATTCCATTAGTCAGTTTCCAGTGAAGAGCTGTTCACAGCCAAAAGTGTTTTTTAAGGCTGGCATGGACGACACAGTGCAGAGCCAGCACAAATGTAGAATAGATTTTTTTTTTTTTTAAATATTGGTAAGCAGAATATGTTTCGGGTAATGAAATCTTTGAAAATGTTCCTGACTCTATACACACTTTACTGTCACATATAATTTAAGAAAAGCCTTTAAGATCTGGTTGATTAAAAGAAAAAAGAAATGGAATGAAATTAAATAAGTTTTGAAAACATCACATCCACACACACTCCCTCAGGAGCAATCAGGAGCTCTGTGAGTCTTCCTTTCCTGTGTTAAGATTTTTTGGCGCTTTTACGAGGGTCAAAGAGTACTGATCCACTGTTTCTGTCTTTCTGTTTTCTTTTAAAAGTGGTACATTTTTCTATTCTATTCTATTCTATATTATTCTTCTATTCATTCTATTCTATTCTATCTATTCTATTCTATTCTATTCTAACACAATGTCACTCCAAGACAGATATAACAAGCCCCAGGCCCACTGGATTTAGCAGCTTTCATGCTAATATACACATCAACTCCACTGGTTGACATAATTATCCGAAACAGCAAGAAATTTTTCCTGGCCGGCAAACTCGGCCTACGAGCAGCTCATTTGGCAAATGCCTTATTGTTCAAAGTGACCTCATCCACACATCCACACACACAGTCAGTTGTCACTCTGTGTCTGCTTCTCTTGAGGACACATTTTAATTTCGAAGAGAGAGGGGTATCACTCCACTGTCTTTTTTAAAAAAATTTCTCTTTTAAAAAATTTTTTAAAATATTTTTTTCTATTTATATTCTATTCTATTCTATTCTATTCTATCTATTCTATCTATCTATTCTCTTTCTATTCTAACACCAACCAAGACAGATATAACAAACCAGCCCCCCCACTGGGAGCAGCTTTTTGCTAAACATACACATCAACTCCACTGGTTGACATAATTATCCGAAACAGCAAGAAATTTTTCCTGGCCGGCAAACTCGGCCTACGAGCAGCGTGTGTGTGTGTGTGTCTTATCCCATCAGTAGTATAGCTTTGGGCTGGTTTACATTTGCATAATGAAGTCAATAACACTGGCCTCCTGGGAGGGAGCATGGTGACATTATTACTAATTTAATAAGAAGAGCTGAGTGTGTGTGTACGTGTGTGTTTGGGGAGGGAGACAGAGAAAGATGGTGAGAGACAGAGTGAAGTGTACAGAGAAGGACTGAAGGTATTAAAGTGCAGGAGGGGAAAAGAGAAGGAAAGAACGAAGGGAAGAAGCAAAGTTCTGGAGCAAAGGAGAGAAGAGGGGAGGAGGGGAGGAGTCTATCTAGAACAGGTTGAAGAAAAGGAAGAAAAGGGGGACAGGAAAGGCGACTACTGCAAAGAAAGAGGAAAAGTGGGAGGACCAAGTGTTGTAGGTGAAAGGAGGACATGAAGTTTGAGAAGCAAAGAGAGGTGTGGAAAGGGGGAGGAAGACGAGAAAGGTCCAGGACAGAGACGAAGAGACACTGACAAAGTACGTGGGTAGATGATGAAGTCAGACAGCAACAGAGAAGCAAGGAGGCTGTTTTTAGAGAGACTGAGACACATGGCTGATGTGTGACTGTTGTGTTCTTCACTTCTGTTTTGATCACAGACTCTGTGTCCTCCCTGTCCTCTACTGCGCAAACGCCTGCAGCTTTCTGCGAGGGAAAAACATGTAGCTGTAGCCCTGTGGCAGCTTTACCCACAGAGAACACAGTGCACGAGCCAGCCTGTGGAGCCTAAAATAATTCAAAGTCACACAGAAATTATGGATAGTTTGTCTGTTCAGCATAATCCATTATATATGTCTTAACTAGACAAGTGAAGAGAAATACAGATCCCAATCCTGTAAGTGGCACTTTACTATATACCTGTAGGAATTTCTATATTTCAGACATTCTCACCAGATAATTAATGATATAACTGTTTAATGCTCTTATTCTCATGTTAAGGTCTAGTCTGTCCTACCACAACAGGTATGACAAAAATAATAGGAGAGTCAGATAAATGGCAAACAAGTATAGTGATCCAAGGATTACTGAACAGACCTAAAGGGCACAGGTCCAGGGGCCCAAGAGGTCAGGGGACCCATCAGCTCGAGCTGCTATTGAAGTGAAGGTTAACATTTCTTGTTGAAAAGTCGGTCAAATAACCACAAAGAGGCTCAAGACAACCTCAGAGAGAAATAAAACAACCACTTAAGACAAAAAAGGCCTGTCAAAAAAATCCGCCATGAAAAAGCCACATATGAGGAAAGTGTTTGGCTGGTTTTTGAAATTATTTTGCCCTTTTTTAAAAAAAATGAAACCATACGCTTGTAAAACATTTTTAAAGATTCCTATCTTCAGTTGGATCAAATTGGCTCAGGGCTAAGCGCTAGAAAAAATAGGAAGTTGAAAAAATATTGAAAGATGGACCTACACATTTTTGGTTCTAGTATTTTCATGGGAATAGCTTAAAATAAGAAAAATATGGAACAACGCCTGCCTTATTCTTTAAATAGGCCAAGGAAAGACCAGATAATTTTTTTTAAGTAGCAAATTTCACCAGCAGTAGTAGTTCAAAGTGTTTTTACAATTCAAAAAAATTAAAAGATTAATATAAGATGAAAATAAATGGTAAAAACCAAAGCAGAGACAAAAGTTGACTTATATGCAGCAGTGTCAAGGTTGGTTTCGATTTAAAGATGGTCACAGCTGGACAGTGCCTACGATCACAGAAGGCTTTGTCCAGGGTATTTGTATCATAAATGCAGCTTCCCTGTGTTTTGTGTGGAGCCTGAGGAGGCAGAGGCTCAAGTCAGAGGAAATTAAAGTTCTAGAGGGGCCACATGTAAACAAACCATGTCAAAAAATACAATTTGGTCTCGGCCTTTAGGTGATTTGTAAACAAGTAACAGTATTTCGAAATTGATTCTCTGACTTCCAACCAACAAAGGAGTGTTTAGTGGATTCGGACCTTTGTACATGACAATAAATGGAGTCTTAAGTGTTTGGCTTGAGGTTCAAGCTAGAGGTGATATGAAAGAATTTGTTTCTGAGGTATGACTAAAATCGTCAAGCCTAACCATGCGGAGAGGCTGTAATGTAAAGGCAAAAGTAAGTAGGAAGTTACAGTAGCACTATGCAGAGCCGTAGAGGTTTGAGTCTATGCGTGAAGGGAAGCGGCGCTGGCTGTGCGACAATTCACCTCCGAGGTGCCGAAACGACGGCTTGATGGAGATCAGCCCCACCTGCAGCTCCCGGCAGCCACAGGTGTGAGCTCGTCCTTGTTCGCTCTCCGAGGTGCTGAACTGGCTCCGGCGGCACCGGGGCACCTCTTTCGCTGTCTGCGGTTCTGAGCCGCCGCAAGACTCCGAGAACCCCCGGACGTTCCTCGGACTTTCGAAGTGCCAAAAAGATCCTTCAGTCCTGAGGGTGATGATCAGAGGAAAAGTCTCACAAAACCTCCCAGGTTCTCACAGCTAGTGGGATGTCTACGTCGTTTCTGTTTAGTATCCGGAATTACAGGTCGGAGGAACAGTTATTCAGTATCGTTGTATCTCTATGCGGGACCGAGAAAAAAAGAAACACACACAAAAACACACACACACACACACACACACACACACACACACACACACACACACATGCTAACACAGAGAACTGTTGTGCAGACATGAGCGCTGTCCTTGTTGATTGCCGTTAGTTTCATCAGACTTACTTTCGATGGTCGGTGTCATCAGAGCGTCTCCCATGGGTATGTGCATTTGTCTGTGCATACAGTACAACAGCTATCGGTGAAAAACTAAAAAGTAAACACCAAAAAACAACACAAGGCCAATAGTACAGTTATTAGTCGGCTGAGATGAAGTCACGTAACCAGCCCCTTGACTGAGCCTGAATGAACATTAGAGCTAGGGGAACTGGGTGCCTTGTCTTTCTGTTAGTCCATCTCTCTACAGGACAGATATATTTTTTATTTCTGAACTGTGTGCCACTGGAAGTGATCTTTCAGCGTTCATCAGGTGGCAGAGCTGCGGTATGAATATATTATTTACTGTGTGAAAATTATTAGAGGGTCAGGGAAGTTAGAAAAGGGGGACTTTGTTTTGTTTCCTTTTTGCTAAAGGAAAATTGGTCATTTCATTTCTATTCAGTCCAGATGTATATTTTATTTCAGCCTTTCCTCAGGGTATTACTTATGGAAAATAACAAAAAATAAAAAAGCAAGAAAAAAATAGTGTTCATTAGTGTACACAAATGCTCATTTAGGTCTTCTCATTATATGCTGAGGACAACAACCCTGTGTCTTTTCAGGGTCTTATTTGTCCCATCTCCAACATAATCTCCTAGCAGCTGCTAGGATAATATGTCCATATTTTGAGAATTAACAAAAACATGTCAGTCTTTAAGGATATTAATAATTAATTGTTGTATTAATATCTTTAATTAGTTCTGAATCATATAGGAAATGGTCACTCTAAGTTAAATGTGTGATATACATTTAATTTATAATTTAATATAAATAGAGGGAAGTTAGCTTCTTATAACAATATACCAACTTATCATGTTATAATGAGAAATGTTCTTGGCTTTAAATTCATTTTGCATAATAACGACAGGGATGGAAGAGGTAGTCAGATCCCTATTTCAAGTAAAAGTAGCAATTACACATTGTGAAAATGCTCCATTAGAAGTAAAAGTCCTACATTGAAAGTGTTACCTAAGTAAAAGTATGTAGTATCAGCAAAATATAATTGAAGTACCATAAGTGAAAGTACTCACAATTTAAAAAAAAAAACTCCTTTGAGTGTCCTATTATCAAATATTGTATTAATGGATTAATATACCTGCATTACTATGTCTTTTCCTGTTATATATGGTTAAGATGGAACAAATTTTAACTATTTCATATAAAATTGAGTAGTTTTATATGTAACAGTTAAAAGCTCATCATTTGTTTTGAGTGTATAATTTTATTTCTGAGTTTTCGTAAAATAGTTGTATAAAGAAACATAAAACGTCATACTCAAGTACCTCAAAGTTGTACTTAACCACAATACTTGAGTAGATGAACGTGAAATTCCACCACTGAATACAGGAAAAAAATATCTTGATATAACAATATAAAATGATTTATCATATTCTTGCATAAACAGAATCATGTGGTATGTAGTAATAACAGGAGAATATGTCATGAATGTATGCTACTTTGGTACTTTGTGCGGTACCTTGTTATCAAAGGGAGGGCCCCATGAAAATAACACTGGAGGGGTTATTGCTTTTTTTGTACAGTTCCCAGATGTCTCTTACATACATAGACCCACAGAGAATAGGACCTGAATTGTGTGTGTGTGTGTGTGTGTGTGTGTGTGTGTGTGTGTGTGTGTGTGTGTGTGCGTGCGCACCCGTAGGTGTGGTGTGTGTTGTGTCCCTGAGCCCTCAGCCCTCTTTGTGTGCCCTACATATAAAGCAGTCTAGTCCAATGTTAACACCAGCTGCTGTCTGTATCTCTAATTATAGCCTCGGCGGTGGAGGCTCCCAAGGCAAGACTGGGGGTCAGGTTACTCCTTCCCACAGCTCTCTCTCGCATAGTCATACACACCTTCCTTTAAACTGGGACTCAAAACAAATTCTGACAGGGCTTAAAAACTCACATGGGGCTCAACCAGATATTTATTCGCTTATTTACTCCTCACTTTGACCCCTGTTTGACAAGGTTGGGCACTTAGGAGGAAATATGTTCCCTCAGAGGAAGTGCAGGAAGGCTTGGAAGACTTAGAAGTTTAAAGTTCTAAGTACTTTATTCTTTGAAGTTGTTGTCAAGGGCAGAAAGTAAATATGTTTGGTCTCTTGACAATGTCTCAATAAAACTGTTGGTGCTGTTGTTGCAGGGGGGGAACCACCAGTCATCTAATATTATTAAACTCTATTAAAAGACATGATGAAATGAATGTAAAATCAATGAAATTACCTCCTGACTCACATTACAGGTATAAAGAGAACTGGCCTAATATTTTGAATAGGTCAGTGGAGGATAGGTCAGGAATGGAGTAATGGGCCTCTGCCTCCATCATTATAACATGATTAATAAGCTCTGTGTTTCTGAGACACATAGCGCAGGAGATTTTTTTGACCTTTACCTCCTCACTTTATTCTTTCCATCTTTATTTTTCTCCTCTCCATCCATTTCTATTTTGCTCTCTTTAACCCTGTTTTCTTCCTCACCATTCTCTCTTAACTCTTCTTTTGACCCCCCCCCCCTCCCGCATTTTATCCCTCTATTTTGGACTCTTGGGTGGGGTTGGCTGGTGGTGGGGGGGGGGTCTCAGTAGGTCAACCCCTACCCCCTGCTTATTTCTATCCGTCCCTCTCTCTCTCTTTCTGTCTCACTCTCTCAAGCAACTTAACCAGCTAGAAACCAAATCTCAGAAACTTTAACTCAAGAATTACTTGAAACCTTCAAGAACAACTTTGTAAACACCAAGAACAATATAAACAGAGATTTTTCACTGGATTGCCTCAATCTCCTCCTGTGGGGAAGGTTTTTTGTGTATTTTTAGACCCTGGTGTGATCCAGCTTAACACAATTCCTGTGTGCTTTTTGCTGCCGGATTTCAGTGTTGCCTCCATCATCTTTTCTCACGTTCAACTTGGGCCAAAAAGGATTTAACGAAGGAGTTACATGCTTGTTTCTATGGTAACAGTGCGTTTCCCCAAGCCTTTGAGGGACTGAACAACCAGAAAGAACGTCCAACAAGTCCAAGGTACAGTAAAAATCCATTTCACTCTGCGTGATCTTTATAATAATGATCTGTTGCTGGTGATACTGCCGGAGGTCAGTGCACAGTCCAGGCAGTTATTCTTTCTCTCATTTAAGATAAATTCAGAGGATGGAGAACTGAAACTACTGTGTGTTTTTAAGATATTTTAATGTATTTGTCAAATAAACCATAATAATGACAATTTGTGCTATAATCTATTGTATGCAAGCTACATTATGAGCCATTATGATCAAATCCGTTAAACCAGTGATTACCGTCCTTTTTTGGCTTGTGACCCCTTAAAATGAAGTAATATCTACTTGGCCCCAATGATATTTGGAAGACTGAGGAGTTGAAAGTATCCAGCATTTCACAAGAAATTAAATAAATAAATAAACACTTTCTCTTTTTCACATAATATAAGCCAGGTTTCTCTCAGATGTGTCTACAGATCCTCAGGGGGCTCCCAGATTGGGAACAGATGCATTTGAAAATATCTTTTCCCCCTTTTTTTGTCTAACAGAGACATCAGGCTTTTGCTAATGTGTAACCAAGAGGAATGTCTGACATGTAAAACCGTGGCTTCATTGTTTTTGTACAAAAACTGCACTTAACACGCATGAGAACACACTGAGTTTCTGACAAATTATTTCCTCGCCCAGCTTATTCTGTTCCAGGAAACCGGGTACTGGTTGTACTCCTGTGTGTACAATGTGGCTTCAACTTAGAGCAATGCTCAGAAGCGTTACTCTAAGTTGATGCAACAAGCCCAACCTACAACCACACACTGCTGGTCGTCTGTCCCCGCTCTATCTGAGACAACTCATAAGAGCAATTCCCAAATACGCGCCCCTACTTCTGGTAGATTACGGAATAATGATACGGATTATTACTATTGAAAAACTGAAAATAACCAAGAAAAGTAAGTACCTAAAAATTTAACTTACAAATGTTTCTTGTGTGAATGCACTCAATTACTCCCTACCATTAGCAGTGATACAGAGCAGGATTACTTTATAAGCTGTACCATGCCTATTTGTCAGAAAGTTGGTGTACTCTTAACAAAGAGGGATGCATTTAATGACCCACTCCCACTGACTGTGCCTTTGTCACCTTCCATTTGCCCTCACATGCCGGTTAGTAGCCTGCACCCGCAGGGTTCTAATTCTGTTCACTCCTTTGGTGTGGAGGAGGCTGTAGCAGCAGTTGGTGTCCATGTGTGTGTGTTCAGATCAGTTCAACACATGGCAACAACAGGTGGACTGGATCAGCCGGATTCGAAAAGGGGACAGACGCGTCAGGTAAAAATGTTTGCACCGTGACTGACTCTTTGATAAAACATAAGAGAACGACATCATACATACCTGGTTTGGAGAAAAGCGGGGAGGTGGGCGATCGCACAGTGCAGCTCTTCCTGTTCTATCCACTCTGGGACATTTCCAGTTTGCTCCAGCCCTCT
Organism: Istiophorus platypterus; assembly: GCA_016859345.1. Lineage (NCBI taxonomy): Eukaryota > Metazoa > Chordata > Actinopteri > Istiophoriformes > Istiophoridae > Istiophorus > Istiophorus platypterus. The sequence continues at coordinate 9,458,188 of CM029133.1, read as the reverse complement.
GTCATTGTAACACTGTGACTGTTTTACCTGCTGTGGATCAATATGTTGGCCCGATTGGCCGTTGCCGCGGCTTCGTTAGATCAATGGCTTTTATATCTCACGCACAGAAGCCCTCTTGGCTCTGTTTCTTAAATCGCACACAAACAAACACACACACACACACACACACACACACACACACACACACACACACACACACACACACACACACACACACACACACACACACACACAAACACAAACACAAACACTGGTTGCTGTTCACCAAATCAATGGTTAGCTTTCTCCAGTGTTTTTGTGTTTGTGTGTGTGTGGACAGAATTATGTTAAATTGATTTTGTAGTTTGTTATTTGAATGCAGCAACATAAAGGTCATTCTGAGACCTACTGGATCACAACACACAAATTCTTCACATTAAACAACCAACCAGGTGCCCTACTTTACAGATAGATGGATGGATGGATGGATGGATGGATGGATGGATGGATGGATGGATGGATGGATGGATGGATGGATAATTTAGGTCAGCTGGTAAAGGATAAACTGATCAATGAGTTTGTGCTGAGTTTTTGCATAAATGAATAGTAGAAAGTTTAGAGGCATCCATTCCTGAATATCACACTCCCAGGGTTCCCAGGAGTTTGACCAATTCACAAACGTTCATGCTCATACCTGGCATTACCATGTATCTCAGGTGATCTGATCACAGGTACAGATGTGAATTCACCCGAGACACATTGAGGAAGCAATACGATCTGATAAGATGCCACATTTTTTAAAGCAGTGTGTGTCCTGGGCCACGTGTAAGGACCGCCTACTCAACTGACGTCCTCTGTGTATGTGAATCTATGTACTCATTTGCAAACAAAAACAAGTTGTACAAATCACATAAGTTGGCTTTGAACATGACATCTGAACATTTGGAAAAGCCAAACATCTTGGGCGATTTGGATTATGTGGAAAACACAGAGCCAAGGAATAGCCCTAGTCTGTATTGTTTTGACATATCCTACTTCTTTTAATTTCCGGCAGATTAGGCATGGGAAGTGCATTTCTCTGTCCCCAGGGTTAAAAACAACAACACATTTGGTCTTTGCAAACACAATTGATGTACATGTTTATTTGCATATAGAGCAGGGAGGTGAGATCGATCAGTTGAGGTGCATGTGGAGACGCATCCTAATGCCAGGAGTGAACAGACGTACTTGGAGCTGTTCACCCCAGATCGGATCTTCCAAAACACATGGTAATGCCATGTATTAGCGGGGCCTGGTTGTCACTTGGTTTCTCAAATGCAAATTCTTTACTAATGTTACACATTCGAACAACTAAAGTACATTATCACCGATCGAATTGACCTGCATTTGTGCCTGAGCTTCAGGCTGTGTCTTGTAGAGGGCCCCTGTGTCAAAATCTCGTAGTAAGACTTAATTACTTTAGTCTATATTATGCTGATATGGTTTGTTTTCCTAAATAAATTTGTATTATGTCAATTATCACGAACTAATCTACACACGTATACTCCGTGCCAAGGCAGTATGTAGAATGGGAATCCCTGTCGCTGGGCATGTAGCGATGCTTCCATGTATAGTATAAAATAAAAGGTTAATCCAACCATGCCACAGTCCTCTTGATTTTTGAATTGAGTTACACTGTTTGTTGATATATTCACTGTTTAATCATCTGCAATCGAGCATGTCGTCTTTTGAGTTTGTCTGCACAGTCTATATAATAGGCAATAATATAGCCAATTTACTTACATGATTAGGTTTCACTCACAAGAAGGAGCATATATAGTGAGAGAAATGTAGCCTGAATTGCACCTTGAGGTATATTATATAATGAGGGGACAGAGGAACAATGTCACCAATCTGTACTGAGGTTCCATTAATTGGCAGTGAAGATGAGGGTCATTAGAATCCAACTACCACCTAATTCTTTCAGCCGGTCAGTCATAATGAATGGTGTTAAACACTGAAGCTGGACCAGCCCAGAGTATAGAGGACTCTTGTGGATCCGCATCCTTCAGGGCCTCATTAATAATCAAATGACTCATTACTGTTTTAATTCAAAAATCAACACCAGAGTAGCTATCGCTTTGCATTTTCGGATAAGCCGTGTGAGAGGCAGGCAGAGAAACGGCAGGAAAAATAAATCATCCCCGGCAATCGCCACAGCGCACCGGCGTAATGAACACAAACATCCTAACGCCGGCGCATAATCATGTTACGGCACACAAGCCTCACTGCCGTTACAATGATGAAAACTTTCTTTAGAGAAGTCATTTGTCTTGTGTAGCAGATTTTTCAAAGTGAGATGGAATTTAATCTCCTCATCACCTTGGGTAATCTCTGTCTTTCTCCCCCTTTGCTCTCTCCCACATTTTTCCCTTCTGCTCATGTCTTCTCTTCATAACTCATTTTCTCATCCTCTGACAAAAAAAAACAACAAAAAAAACCAGAACATACTTGATAGATTCACTGACATCCGTGTGAATAAACAGCTGATGTTTGCATTAGTCAAAAACGTTGGTAACATGAAGGCAAAAGGAATGTATGTAGATATTACTCATATGATGTACAGATTACAAGTTACACAAACTGGCCTCAGTGGTGAATCCATGGTTATAGTATCAACAGCGCCATGGCCTGTGTTTAGCCCAGTTTTGGTACCAAAGGCAAAGTGGACCTTCCCCCCTCACAATACTCCCAAGGTTTCTGTAATTAGTTTGGATTGTTGAAATAGCTTGGTTCTAAGGCTGATTGTCTTTTAATTTGTCCTTATGTTACAGCAAACTACCACCAAAACCAGACAACTTGCTGCAACCCAGATATCACCCTTTTAATCAGAATTCCATTAACCAGAAACTAAGTGCCCTTTCATCCCAGTGCGTTTCGATAGATATTGACTTTAAATAGTGAGGATCAGTAATTCTAGAGAAAAAGGTACTGTCTGAACAATTTATGTTACACCGTGAGATCTAATGTATGGCATTTCTTGGACAACAGAGACAAGATGATTTTGACATTAAAGTTAAAAGGGCATATTGTTAGAAGCTGATGGGTACACACTGCTCCATGTATTCCCAAAACTTTAAAGGGGTACTGCAAAGATTGTACACTTAAAGGTCAGTTTACTCATCACGGGGAGTACCGCTCACCCTGTAAACACACGCCTAATGTTTTCTGTAGCTCTGGAGGCAACCACGTCTCCTAGAAGTTATGTTTATAAAATAATAATTTGCTTTCCCCATTACATTGTGATAGGAAACATTAATGCTGTCTGGATTTTCGTGACTAAGTTTTTCTTTTTTAAAGTGGAGGTAGTACAGCTTTTTGATTCTGAACACACGCCATAGAGAGGTTGTCGGGGTAGAAGGAGGGTGTACAAGGACTTCACCCTCGGAGATTGGCGTTTGTGTCCTGAATCCTGCCGGTCATAGGGATTAAACACCAAAAGCACTTTGGACACGCTTAGAGGAAGATCGTGGTTTTTAATTAAATGTTAATGCAGTAAACACATCATGTTTGGTCCTTCAACTCTCGGTGCAATTTCTCTGTATCAAACCAAGAACAGAATCTTTCCCTGATGTTAAGGTTAAGTGCTGTGATAGTTTAAACATAACTATAAAAAGTTTAATCATGCTTCTGCTGCTCGAGTGGATACTGTGCTGCAAACGTGGATAGGGAAATGAAATACACCATCAAGGAAAATTTTGCTGATACATTCAGTATCCGCATTTCGCAACATGAGAAATATGTACCTTAGTAGTAGTAAAGTTTCCCTGTTGTTTATGATAAAAAAATATATAATTTTTGCAGAGTTGTTTTTCCTTCAAAACATATTTGCTTTTGCAGATTAGTAAAATAAGAACATAATTTCTAGGGGAAAGGATTGCAGGAGGAGCTTTGTAAAAGTCTAAGAGAAGATAAACTTTGAAGATGTCATCAGGGTTAACTTGGCTTGGGCTTGTAGATCTTAAACAAAGAGCAGAAAGCTTGCATTACAAACTGAAGGCGTGGGAAATGCTGTTCAAAAACGCAAGCTTCCCAAATGATTCTCTTCAAATGCCTTAATCTTATTTAAAATGGGGTTGTGATAACTGTAATTGAATTAGCCAGTGCCTTTATTTTTGAAAAACTGTCATGGCGTGATCTAGTTTTGCATTCAAACACTGAACCTCCTCCGCTCTACTTTCGAACTTTTTACTTTCCGCCACTCCTCCCTGTCTTACTCCCTGTCTTCCCTCCTCCTGTCCCAGCCCCCTCCACCAATGAGCAGCCAAACCAACAGCAGGGAGGCGGGCCCTCCGACTCGGAGCAACCACAGGACTTTTTTGGATGAAGTCGTTTTAACGTTTAGTTCGCCGATGGCCTGGCTGCTGGTCGTGGCACTGATCATCACATGGTCTGGGGTGGCCATCGTTCTGTTTGACCTGCTCGATTATAAGACTCTAACAGGTAACAAGAATGAATATTTTACCACATTTTTTTGCACTTTCATTTTTAAAAACATTTCGTTATTTTCGTTTTTACCATTCAACAATGATTTTAATTCCACATAAATGTGTTTATATTATGCTTGAAATGTTTTGCAGTTCCTAATGACACTTTCCTTCCACTCATGCATTGCCCATTTTTTCACACTTCATTCACACATCCATATTTCATCTGAGCATTGTTCAACAGCCTTTCAGACATTTTTGAAGCAGACTTCAAAAGTCGATGTGCTCTCACAGAGTTCATCATTTTCAACAACGCCCACGTGTCAAATGACGGGAAACACACTCCATCTCATTTTTCTCCTCAGCACATGTTAATAACATCATAATGTCTCAACATCGGTGCTGCTTGAACACCGGTTGTATTTAAAGTAACACATGGTGTGTTTCCAGTCACTTGGCGGAGGAATGTGTTAAAAATGACACTGTTTTTTAAGAGGGCATTTTCTCAGACTCACACATTCACTTACAGACTCTAACACTTGACAGTTTATGTACCAGTGTAGTAATACAGCTGTGTACATGCTGAGGTCTAGCCACTCCTCCTCATTTTCACTTACATGTCTGACTCATACACTCAGAGAGTGGATTGAAAGGGCACTTCCTGGTGTTAGCATTTATAATAATAACACAGTCACAGGCAGTAATCAGTCCCTCAATTTGATTAAAACATCAAGTAGTTTAAAGTTAAATGATTTCTCCCTCATGGACTTCTTTAAAATTCTGTACATTGACTGTTGCTGTCCTACAGAAGCTGAGAGCGGCTGTGTTTCCTCATACTTTTTCAATCCCATTATCTCCGGCCCGTGACTTAATTGTCTTGAGTGATCAAATTTCATTTTCTGTGATCAGGCTTTAATTACTTCATTGTCATGAGATAACAGAAAATGAATTTCCCTGAGATCACAACTAGGTTACTGATTGATTAAAGTAAATGCAGCAGTCAAGAGCTCCCCTTCAAACATTTTGAGTTTCTGCTTAAGACTCTCCGCTCGCTCGCTCGCTCGCCCGCATCACGATCAAGCTTCCAAAGCTCTACAAACCCATTAAGTTATACAGTATCTTGAGATAATGAGAAACGTCTGATTGCAGCATAATAGGATGAAGAAGAGAGAGCGACAGCGACAGCAGCACTCAGTTTCCCTTCATGCTGTACTGCAGCATATTGTTTTATTCTCGTAAGCATTGCATCTGGGTAGATTTTCCAAGAAGTCAGAAAAGTGAGGAAAACTGTAGCTTTGCTAATTGGAATTAGCCTCAGTTACTTGAGTATTTTAATTACCCAGACTGCTGTAAGACTATTAGTGTATATTTCAATGACAGTTTCACAGTTGATCTGTTGCTTTAACTGAGCTGTTATAGCAGGATCAAATTATTAGTGTGCATGTTAATGTTCTCATAGTGAACTTCAAGTAGATTATTTATGATGTTAATGTAGATTTTTAAGGATCGGTTCACATTTTTTTTCAAGTGTACGCTAAAAAACGCTCCCATACATGTGTATTTAGAAGGTTACTGCTCGCTGTAATTGCTTGAGGAGGAGATATTTCACGCTCAGGCTGGACAGGAGGAATGATTACAGCTATCAATAGGCCTTTCAATGTACATATGGGCATTTGAGTTTTGTTTTAAGAAAGACTTGTGAAAAAAATTTGAATCTGTCCTTTAACATTGTTTCACAGCTACAGTGTAATATGATTCTGATTCAGGGCTTGAATACAGTGGAGTACAGTGCTTGCTGAAATAATCGATTTTGTATTGAACAGTATGTGAAAGGGTGGTAGGTTTCACCTCATCTAGAAATATTTTTATTACAACTGTGCATCTTTTGATATGATGCAGGTGTCTTTAAGAAAGAACAATGTTATTAGGCACCAGGTTACTTTTCCAATGAAATATATCTTAAATCAACTGCCAGTATAAGCTTGTGAATGTGACCTAGTCTAGTTTAGTCAACAGGTCAGCAGAACATACAAAAATGTGAAATTCATCTATGGGCAAACATTCAACATACAGTATATTGGTAGTAACATTTCCTCTAATATATCAATAATCAATATTTATTCTGATTTAATTGGGCTTATTTTCAAGGACCTTACTAGTTTCCCAGTATTTTGTAACAAATTTTGTTGCTCTTTCCAGAAAACTTTTTGGACCCATAATATAGAAGCATAGTGGTAAAGCATCGTGCACCATAGTGATCTAAATAGATCTGACGCACACAAAGGTCAAACTGCAGCTGATCTTCCAACCACGCTTATGAGAATCAATCATTGTAATTTTGTCACAAACCTGGTGTGTTTCAGTGCTCATTTAATTTACTGAGAATGACCTTTCTATCAGCTCCATTCGTAATCTGTTCTTTATCAATCCCACCAGCCCCACAACTACCACACATCGCCATGTATTCGGACTATCCTACAGTGTCAGGATAGTCCTGTTGTACACATCCAACACGGTCATCTTCAACATTTCTCCTCACTCTCCTCCTTTCTTCACCCCCCCCCCCCCCTACAAAACCCACACCCCATCACCTGTTCTCCATCCTCATGCTGTCAATCACCTGCCATCCCATCCAAAGAGTACACATCATACTGTGACGACCCCGTGTGTTTATCTCCTGGTAAAAAACCCCACAATGAAACCACTAACAGTTTACTGAGTTGCCCTGCTTGTACTAGAACAATGCCTGTGACAAAGCAGTGAAATTCCAAATCATCATTTTTCAGTGTCTTTCCAGTACTTGTGAGGCTCTGTATTTGTCCTTTTGAAGGGTAAATCAACACTAGATCAGGACGAAACCTAGTGCTCTCCATTAGCTGAAACCTTCTACCAGTAAGTGTTTACTTCCAGCTGTCTCAACATCTGCTGTGACCTATGATACCACTGATTGAGTGGGGCGAAGGGGCTTGAGGGTTTCAAATAACAAAAGCTGTGTAGCAAGAGTTATCTGCCTCAGTTTGGACAGTTTTCTTACTATTGTATAATAGCTAGATGAGGGTTACAGAGTTGTTTTTTTCCCAAAGTCTTGTCTCAAAGCTGGCTATGAACCATGCCTCATTTTTCAAGATAAATAAAGTGAACAAGTGAATGGTCCAACAGAGCTAATACGCTACCATAGCTTGCTCCTCCTTTCAGACCCTATGTTGCTTCATTCCCTAAATGATACCCTCAAAACTTACTATTGGTCAAAAATGCAAATCCAGGGGTCAAAGTTCACTGAAGTTGAACTAGACATAAAAAAGTTCCAATGGTCAGGATGAATCAATTGAAATTAATTGATTTCTTCAAGACTTTTTTAAATGTTTCTCTTCCATTAGTTTCTGATAAGAGAAATTTTGATGGCCTGACTCTTGATATAATTCTTTAATTTGACCACAGAAAGGACCTTGGTGTGACTAGCTTAGTGGCTGTGCTAGCTTCAGTGATTCAGTGTTGATTTGCCCTTTTGAGAATTGCTTCCTGATATAGAGCTTTCGTTACTTTACGTTTTGCACTAGCATGTTTTCTGGTTCTGGTCTGCTGTCAGGTACAATCACACTGTGTTTATCAAGCCTCTTGGATACACATGGATGGCAAATTAATGAAAACACCCCATTAAATCTAGAACTTCATTGCTCTGATTCTAAAAGTCTCTGGATCTTTTCTATAGGGATGAACGACATCCAACACATTGGTCTTAAACTTCCCATCGGTGTACAGTTCAGTTAATTGAGATCTGTTGATTGGTAAGGCATTAGATTCATATAATTTTGATGAAATGGTCAAACCCCTCAGTGATCCTTTGTGCCCTGTAGGGAAAAAAAACTGGATTTGTTTTGTTTCACTCATTTATTGGGGATTTTACTTAATTTGTCACCAGTCTGTTTATTATTAATCCCAGTCTTAAAGTGCATGATAGCTCAACATATGTGCTGCACTACTAGTGTGGAATTGCATGTGTCTGTGTTTCCTCTGGACCTGCTAACAGTTCTCGGTAAAAAAGAAGCTGTGTGATAAAGAGGCTTAAAATAGACATCGAGGTACTGGGTACAGCTATTGTGTCTCATGACAATGGTAAATCTGCCAGCCTGTTGGGATTTCAAATCGAATCATTTGTATAATTTTGCAGATTTATTGTCTTGTGATTGCTGACATTGAAAAATGTGTCCAAGTTGATTTGGCTAACATGATCATCCAAGAAAACTTAAACAGAGAAAATGGAATACAGAGTCCCCGGATGGGACTGATCCATTTATCACTCAAATCTCATGCAGTTGTCAATAAACGTTACAAATTCTTTCCCCAAGTCTAAGAAACATTTCTCCCAAGGCTAAGGAGGGTCCTTAACTGAGGAGGAAAAGCACATAGAGAGTAAGTGTCTCCTGCACATTGTAGTTATCTTCCATTTTCTGAAGCAAATATTTGCAAGTTGTCAGTGACAAAATGCTGGGCTGCATTTTTAATCACAAAGCTTCTGCCCACCACCATGACATTTTGATAAAGGCCAGTGTGTGTAAATGAAATAGCAAGGAGACATTTTTGGAAAATAAAGAAAAAAAGCAGAAGTAGAGTTTTGTGTGTATGTGTTGTGTGCAAGTGTGTGTTTATAAGGAATGGGTAGGCAAAGTTGTACCAGAAAAAAGATACAGATATAGAAATGGGGAGACATACATAGACATGTTGTATAGAAAATACAGTAAATCAGAAGAGAAAAAAGCAGATTGTATTGAAAGTCTCAGGGAATATATGCAGAGCCGTCTGAGAAAGGAAGGAGGTGGAGGAGAGACAAAGACACAGCACTGCAGACAGGTGTGCGTTTAATCAGTCACCTCATCAAACCCTTGTTCTTTCCTCCTCTGAAAGACAGACAGAGGTTCAAATGTGAAAAGAGAAACCACTTAGACTGAGACAAATGAAGATGCTGTGGGGAAACATTTCTTGTTCAAACACTACCGATGGAGTCTAAAACTGAAGTGTGCCACGTGTTCACAGTATCAATCTTCCATGCAGTGTCATTGTCACATCTGTAAGGCAAGCTTTAGAGATAGATAGAAAAAAGTCAGAGAGAGAGAAAGAGGGGAAAAAAGGAGGAGTGAAAGACTGGGAGAAAGAGCAAAAGAAAGGAAAAACAGGGAAAGGAAGGAAATAAAGAAAGGAAGACAGAACAAACAAAGAAACATGTATCATATAGCTTCTCTTATGCAGCTCATATGTGTCTCTTCCAGATATTTTATGCTCTTTTCTTGTGAGAGGTTTTTCTGAGCCCCTTGGCTGTTTTCTCCTCGTGTTTTCCTTTGCTTTTTTTGCTGCACAATCTGTATTTTTCAGGTGTCATCTTTGTGTTTTATTTGATATGGCTGCTAAACTACACCAAACTAAAGTGAGAACTTGTAAGTATAGACGGTGAGAGAAACTAGAGTTGTAGAGATAAGAGAGAAGAGGGATGAGGAATGAATTAGAAATAGAAGGAAAGAAGGATAAAGAATAGAAGTGTTTGGAGTTGGTGTGGCGTAGCGCGTGGGGGGGCTAAGTCATGTATTTGTGTGTGTGGGGGGGGCTTCTATTCCTGATGTCTCTCACCGTGTCTGGCGTGCCAGTCAAAGAAATGTCAGTGCATTAATCAGTTCTTTTTATGAGGAGTCATTAAATGGCTCTTCCACACTTTGCAACAAACGGACAGAAAGGAGGAGGAGGAGGAAGAGGGAAAATTAAATTGATTCACAGAGGCAACCGAAACAATGCATTTAGCACTTTTATAGCCAAGAGTTACCACAACACTCACGGTGCAGCAATGAATGTGCTAATTCACGTGGTCCTCGGAGAGACAAATGCAAACCACCTGCACCGTAGCGTCAGCTATATGATTACAGTTCGTTTCAACACCACTCACCAGAACAGGACTCTCACAACATTTATCAATAATTTCACAACCAAAGGAGCCTACACATGAGTACAAGTATTATCTGGCTTATTACAGGTAGATATTTTGGCAGCACCATGACATAATATTTACAGTATCATGTCCTGTGCGCACTGTATTGACTATATATAAAATCAAAACACTTGCCCACTGCATTTTAATACAACATGAAACACATGCAGCAGCAATTAGTTTTAATGAATTGTTCAAGCAGCTGTGACACACAGGCAGACATTAAAGCAAATGAGAAAAAAATGCGTTTTAGAGGCACTGAGAGCCATCGTTTGGAAAAATCCACTGTGGATAGCACAGAGGGCTCAAAGTACAAAAGACAGACTAAAACTGGACATGATGATAATCATTTTTGTTATAATTGTCTGGCTGCAAGGCTTTAAAACGCCTCATTAAGCAGCTATGACTTTGTTAGCTGGTGAACTCAGACTTCACCCGTCTCCTGCAGAGTGTCCAACACCTGTGTTCAGTAATTCATGTGCAAAATTAGCCGTGCAAGAGCTGATCCTACAAAACAGACAACAGCAATCATATATTGGAAAATACCTTGGTACAGCTCTCTCATAAGTCACCCTTTATGAAGGGTTCACAAGTGATAGCTAATGGCTTTATTTTTGGTTAATGAATCATCAATGTTTTATAGATCAATTATAAAATCATTAAAAAGAACAACTTTTGCGTTGACAGTTTGTTAATAATGCCCATGTATGAGATGTAAATTGTCAGGTTATTAATGAAATAATAAATAAACCGTAGTAGTTTATAATTAGCCATCAATTCTGTGGCTGTTAATGCCATTAATAAGGGATCAGTAGGTGCTACAGGGTTCTCGCTGTCTAATGAGCCAACATCACAGTCATTCATTTATAATTATAAATGGTAAGTCTTAAGTAAATAATTTGTATGATTATCTATGAAGTCTGCACTTTTAAATGTTAATAATGTGGTAATAAATGAGTTTTTTTCCAGATGTTCTGCAGCTGTTTTCTAGAAGGTCAGAGGCTGGAGTGGTATTCCTGATTACTTAAAGGCCTGAACAGACAAAACGAGAGACCACCTGGAGGGGGATAGACACCAAGCTGGCAAAATGGAAAGCTGTTCTAAAGCATTAGCAGATGATTTATTAGGCATTAATAGGGTCATAATAATTAGTTAAAACTTATAAACCTTTACAAAGTGTTACCAATAGGTTGCTTTCTGGTGTTGAAATGCCATTTTGATAGCTGGAGAGCTGCTTGTTTTTGTTGCTGTGTCTTGCTGTGATCTCATTCAGTGTGTCCTCTGTATCATCCAGAGATAAGTCCTAACATGTTTTGGGTGATGAAATTTTTGCTCTGTGTGTGATTTTTTCTTTCCATGTTTGTTGCATTATTGTAGTGAGGGTACAAATCTAAAGCCGTATGTGGCTGTGAACGATTGAAGACATAAAATATGCAGTAAAATGAATGCTACCAATACTTGTTCCTCTGTAAAACTTTATAGCTTTATGTATTTTCCTTCTGTTGTGTCATTTTCCTCCTTGTTGTTTGCCCACTCCCCCTTTTTTTTCCCTCGCAACCTGTAATCTACACGTCACATGACACTGTCTCTGTTAATGCTGTGCTCGTGTGTCTCTCCCCTGTCAGGTCTCCCTCCTCCTCCTGCCATCGCTAAGAGAGGTTTGAAGGCCAGAGGCAAGCAGAAACTTCTAAGCCTTCATCATTCATTTCACATTCACAGTCACTCCCTCATAATAAGTTAAACACATCTGTCATATATCTCTCTGGCAACCTGCTGGGACCAAACTGAGACTTACACTATACATATAATCAGATGTGCCAGTGTGTGTGAGCTCTAACACCGGCATGCAAATAAAACAAACAAATATATACAGTATATACACTATCTAATACATACTACTTTTATGAAGCTGAATGTATTATTACTAAAACTTTGTGTGTGTGGAGTGATTTCTGCTCTTTAGTTGTTTTTTGGACTGTTGTTTGCAGGTCAGGGTTCCTGATGTTTATTTATTCCATTCTGTTCAGGTGTTGTCCGTCCAATTAAATCAAGCCCTGCTGAAATCCCAGCTCAGGAGAGCACTGATTGGTTGGGGATGATATGGACGTTTGCAGCCAGTTTGGTAGCTCCCGATGAGGAAGAGGAAGGTATTCACCAGCTAACTGAAACCCTTACATGTAAGAAAAACATCACCCTCACACTAATTAACCATCTAGTGACGAAGGTGATTAATAATATGTATCTTGAATAAGATACTAAGTGAGCAAAGGCCTCAGGAGCCCAAGGGCTCCTGGTCCACAGCCTCTGTTTTAAGAAACATTCTTTGATGGAAAGTCAATCGAAATTCCCTACAAAGAAATGAAAAAAGATCACAAAGCAGGTGTGTCCTTTTATAGTCATTTTGTGTCTCTTTGATTCTGGGATTCTTGCTCCTATATAGAGGCTGATAGGTTGGGGGCCTTTAAATTTTGTGCCCAGGGGCCTGTTGTCTCATAATCCATCCATGTTTAACCTACCTAACATACTGTTCAGGACTGAATAGCAGAAATTTATGTTTGGCATAGTTTTTAAATCAGCAACAGAAGAAGCAGTTATTTTACAATGGAGGAGGTTCAAGGTCAAAACAACTGTGGCCAGACAGAAATATAAGAAAAAAATTGCTTATAAGGTTCATTAATATCTGCCAAGGAAATAATTTTCTTTTGCTGTTGTTTTATGTATGTAAGGGGCATATCTTCATATTTTACAATCAGTACTTTGCATGTCTATCATTCCTCCTCCCTAGTATTTATACCTGCAATAACTGTGACTGATGAACTACTGGGAGTGATGAATGTCTAATTTTCTCCCCTGTCATTCAGCTTTCCACTCTGAGGAGCTCTAAAAGAAAAGGCTGTGGAGGGAGGATGAAAACAGACAAGTACGAAGTACTGGAGATGGACGAGAAGGCAAAAAGAGACAAGTGTGCTGGAGGAAAGTGGGAGAGAGAAAAATGGGGGGATGGAAAGAGGAGGAGGAGGAGAATGAATAGTATACCACAACAATATTCCTTTCTGCCAGTCTGTTCTTAACTGGGATTTGATTAATTAAAAAGTGCCAATTCAAATTCCTGCCCTCTTGTTTCTTTTCTAAGTGTCGCCTGAACATCATTACAGTCTCTTTCCATATTGTTCTGTATACTGTTTTCTGCAGTTGCTGGATTTGGTTTAATCATCAGCCCGAGATGACCAATGACTAACAGCCCCCAGGTCGACATCAGGCAATTTATGTGGTAACGACAACAACCTGTTGCGCAGGAAGATGAAGAGATTTGCCAGGAGGAGGCAGATATGGAGCTGATAAGGACCACCTTCCTTGTAGCGGGCCCCTCCTAAATCAAAATGGGTGACTCCAACAGGGAGCCAGAACATAGGAAATAGATGATGGTGGAAGAGGAAACACTACAAACTGAAAATTCATAATTCTTCTTGAGATAAGGGGGAATGTAGTACCTGCAGAAAAACATTACTAAATAAAAGAGGTCAGAAAATAAGAAAAATGAAGTGTAACCCTGAGTATAAGATCACCGGCCAGATATATGAGCACCTCAAACAGCCTCAAAGAAGAAGGAGGGGTGGAAGTTGCAACCTGGAAGACTGATTTTGGCTGTGATGGAATTATATTTGGAGCAAGGACTTAAGGAAAGATTTCCATACTTATTTTCCATGTGTATTCCTACTGATGGGCCAAAAAGTTGGAAAGAGACATGGGTTGGTGGCCAGTCTGTTGCAGGGCAAGCACATAGTCTTTCAAAACAGCAGTCTGTTTAGATTTTCCAGTTCATATAAACTGGATGAATTTGGATAGTGGCAAAAAAAGGGAGGGGGGGGCATCTGAAGAAAACCCAAACAAATAGACAGAGAAGATGCAGATTCCATGCAGGGAGGATGGGATCGCTGGGCTATGTAAGTAGAAATTAAAAGCATCAATTACGTGTCAAAAAAGAGTTCTGCATTCAGAATTGTTCTGCAGTAGAATCAGCAAACTCAGAGGAACAAAAGCAAAATATTCATTTCGCAAATGGCCCTTGTCGCTGGTATTAGTTCATTGTTATTGATGCTTTAACATGTAAGATGTGTACCGCTATTTTAGCTGGTGGAGGTAAAGTGTGTTTTGCTCTTATGTTTTGTGTTTAAAATCTTCCTCTGAAAACTCATCCTTAATGCTGGAGACAAGAAAACCCTGTCTTGATACTCAAAGTGCTGTAACTTGGTTGAACTTAATATAAGCACCAGCACAGCAGAGCAGACAGAGGAAAGATTTTCAATACCAAAGCAATTTTCCTCCTCCACTTGCAGATATAGGTGAGTAGTTTGAATGTCTAAGCTTTAATCAAGGTTTCGTTCTCGTACTAACTGTTTTGAGTTAAATTCTTTCAGTTTGAGCAGATGTAAATTTTTTAGCATAAAAATTTGTTTTTTAAACTACATGTGGCTTAAACAGCAGTATCTTTAGCATATTAAGCATCTTCAATGACAGCAGCAGTGAACTGGTGGGTAGCACCTGTAAAAGTTTGGTTTAATCACTTCATCCCACTGAAAGTTGAACATTGTCCCTGCGGCCCCTCATACCTGCCATTTTCAAGACGAATATATCTGCTTCTGCTTCTACCTTTCTGAATATCTTCATTATTGTCTGCAGCCTTACATGGATGCATTTGCATAATTTACAAAATGTAAATAGGGTAAATTATTTTTTGATTAAAACTGGTCTGGCTTGCGTTCAGTATTGTGGGACTGTGCTGCTGGGGTAATGAAATTATCATAAAATTAAAATGAAATGAACATGTCAGTGTAGCAGAAAATCTCTATGATTGTACAGGGAGTTGATTCAGTAAATTACATTACATTATACATTATCATCTGTTCAGACCCTGCTTAGTGAGATATTTGAAATGAAATATCAGGCACTTTTTCAGAAAATGTCTCCTGATATAATGGCCTGTTTATAAAAGGTCAAAGAGAAAAAAAAACACATTAATGTTAGCTCATTTCAAACATATTTCTTTATATTCCTTGATACAAATGGAGTGGTCAGATAATATCACCGAAAACCTGGTCAGAAAATATACAGCTCAGATATGAAGATAAAATCCCTCACATACGCTCATTCCTCTCTGTGGAGATGCTAATGAAAAGCGGGGCTTTGATTTTTGAGAGCAAACACTCTGTCCTCTCCAATACACATTCCCGCAATCTCATCATAGTTAAAAGTACATGAACAGCACATGAACACCATTTCCACTCTGGTGATGGTTTGTGTGGGTGTTGAGCAGCATCCAGATGATGGTTTAGCCCAGAATGATACATTTAATGAAACTTGACTGTGCAAACATTTTTTTTTTTTTTTTAAAGGATGCATTTTGGAGAATGGGATTACGTGTAATGATTATTATTCTGTAACTAGCAGGGAATAGATTGAGATGTTGGTGAGTAAGCTTATCCGCTTGATCGGAGTTAGATGAGTTAGATGAGACTATTGATCCTAAATGTAAAAAATAATATAGCTAAGCTTAGCATGAACACTGAACACAGGGGGAACCACAAGCCTGGCTCTTTGCAGAAGTAACAAAATGCCTCTAGGGGCACCTCTAAAGCTCATTGATTAACACTAGTGTAAAAGTGCAAAGATTGGCACGCTGTGTTACCAGGGTTATGTGCCAGACTGTGTCTTAGCCAGGCCGACCCCTTGTCGTTACAACTTGTCATTTATGCACTGTGATTTTTGTGTTAAATAGCTGATGATACAGTAATTGGGGAGCTTTGGAGTGTGAAACTAGTGCTAGTACCAGCTGTAGCAGTAGTAAATGCAAACATCAGTCATTTTTTCCAGTGTTTAACCATTTCTTTTAGAGAGGTTTACTTAAGGATATTTTAATTTTCATTCAATCAACCACAGACTCCTGACAGAGAGGATTAAAGACAGGATGGTGTGGCCATGTGTAAAGACCAGAACAGTTAGAGAAGGTGCTTGCACTGACTACATGCCGGTGGGGACACTTGTAACGGCTAGGACGCGCTTGCAGAATTACAACTCAGCTGACCTGGAAAAGAACTGCTGCATCTCTCTTGTGTGGTGCCTCTCCACAGCTGTGTCCTGTCGAGCTCTGCTTCCTGGGTCACATTTTCTTTGTTCTATTCAGTTGAGTTGCATTTCCTCCTTTATTTTATGTCCTTTCCCTTTTATCCTCCCATGTCAGATCCCCACTTCCTGCCAGCGCGTGTTTCCCACCAGTGTGATTGCCTGCCCTGTCCCGGATTTGTTGAACCTATCTCATTGTCTCCTCTCTACTGGTGTATTTAGTTTCTGTGCTCCCTTCCAGCTTTGCCAGTTCCTCTTCGTTCTTTGCAACAAGTGTTGCAGCCTTTTCTCGGTGTTAGTATTCTCTGTGTGACTCGTTTCTCACCTCAGTCTAGTCCCTCTGGTTTTGTCTGCCTGTTCCTGATTGCCTGCCTGTGTACCGAACCATTCTTCTACATAAAGACCTTGAGGTTTTTTGGAACTTTTTAATGTCTGAGTAGTTCATTTAACTCCCTGGCTTGTGGTTTCAATTCTGTTAAGTTGTACATCACAAATATAGGGTTTTTGCTCAGAATTTCAACAAAGCATTTAACCTCCAAGTAAATCTTCCAATAAGCTGTTAAAAAAACATCACCGCACAGTTACGTCACAGTTTTTCAACCCTTTAAAAGCTCCTCTGCTAGTAATGAATTCAATAAGCAGTTTTTAAACATATTCTTCACTCTGTCTTCCCCTGTTCACTGAAAAGTCATTGTGGATGCTGGGCAAAACTGCTACATCAGCTGCTGAAGGTTTCCTTGCACTAGATTGTGACCAGAATCTCTCCATTTACTGCACATGCAAACTGAATATCAACATCCATTGTTGTGCTTTTCATTAATGGTATCAAAATGTAAATGGTATTCAATTTCATCAACAAGATAATGTGATTGGGTAAGGGCATTTAATCTTTGAATAATTGACACAAAAATATTGTGATACACACATGCGTGCACACATACATACATACAGACACATAGATACATACAGACAAACACACACACACACACACACACACACACACACACACACACACACACACACACACACACACACACACCTGCCTTTAGATTCCCGGCAGTAAAAGCCATGAATAATGGATCTTAGTTTTCCCTGGCCTAGGGGAGAAGCTTTAAACATAATTTGTTGCTTTAATTTATTTACACAACCTGGCAACCCTTGCCCTCAGGCTAGGTGCGTTACACCATACCGGTGGGGGGTAAAATAACACATGTGCGCGCACACATATGATAAAATGATAACGTGTATACGACACACATATGTACACCAGGTATGACACATACTCTCGGTTATCATGCAACTAAATTAAATTAAATTAAATCTCAGACACAAGCTGTCTGTCTTATACAGTCACGAAGAAACAATGTGAGTTAGTGTTGAATATTCAATAAATGTGCAGCGATAACAGATGTCACCATCACCATCAGTCTGCCAGTGGTCTATGAAAACTATTTCCATTTCCAAAAAGAAAAAAAAAAAAAAAGATAGTGGAGTGACTCATTTCTTTTCACAGCAAATGTTAGTTGAAGAAGTCACATCAAGATGAGAAGTCCGTGTTATTCATACTGAGCAGAGACGTCCGAGGACAAGAGCCAACAACCTTTTGATCATATTTGATTCCCTGTTATAGTATAATCAGTAGTCAAATCTAACTGAAATATTAGAAGCTGGGGATGAACACACATGACCAGATGAACGCATGTATTTTCATGAAACAATGTTATTGTTCTCTTTAAAGGTGCTGAACAAAAAAACCCAAAACAGGATTTACCCAAAGGGGTTGTGTTTAAAACACGAAAAATGTAGCTGTAGTTTGCAGACTTACAGACTTTGTGAGATGTGTTCTGCAACTGGATGTGTGTGTGATTACTGACCGGATGATCTTCAGGACAACACACTGTCTGTGATCCTGCTGCTGCTGATGAGGAGACAGACAAGATTGAATAATAACCTCAGCAAACCAGTGAACATATTAAGTATTGATCAGTAAACTGATTGCGATAATAAATGTGATAACATGAAATAAATATTTACCTACTATATCTTTTTAAATAAGAGAGTTCATTCATTCTGTCTCCTTCTCCCCTCAACTCCATTCCTTGTTTCTGAATGAAAGACAAACTGCAGAAAAAGTTAATAATAGTTATGAACCTCAGCAAACATGCAGAAAGAGAAATCACTGAAAATATAAATTATGATTTAAACAAAACAAATGTATATTCCCTTTTTAAAATAAGAAAGTTTTCAGTGCATGCTGTCTCCTGTCTTCTCTCCTTCTCTCTTCTCCACTCCTCTTCTCTCTCTCTCACTAAAAGACAAAGGACAGGTTAAGGGGAAACTCTGATAACAATAGAGAATAAATGTGCACTTGTCTTTTTCAAAGTGAGAAGTCCAGTGCATGGTGACCCCCTCTTCTGCCATCCTCTCTACTCTCTGAGGTCAAACAACAAACAGTTGGAGACAAAGCTAATAAACCACTTCAGAACACAGAAGAAAATCTGATCCCTATATGAATTCTAATAATTACAAGTGGTAAATAAATACTTACCTTTGTAAATAAAAGGGGTTCACGGTGCATAGTGTTTCCTCTGGTCTCTTTTCTCCTTGTGTCTTTTACTCTCCTCTTTTCAAAAACAGCTGAAAGGGAACAATTAACAATTTAAGTAATGACAAAAAAAAAAGAAATATTATTCAGAATAGAAATTCTGATAATACCAAAGAATTAATATATATTTATCTATTTAAGCAAAATGATTCAAAGTGAATGTTGTCTACTTTCTTCTCTGCCTATCTTTTAAAACAAAGATGACAGATCCGGGGGGATAACAGTTATTTCAGAAACAATATGAACATTAGAACTACTGATAAAAAATAGTTATTCTGAAAAAATTAAAGTAGAAACTCTGATAATGAAATACAAAATAAATATCTTTGTAAATGAGATGGTTCGCAGCGCATGCTGTATCCTCGTCTGTTTCTCTGAAAAACAAATGTCAGATAAGGGAGGATAACAGTTAATAAGTTCAGTATGCAAAACAGAAGAACAATTGATCAATACTGTTGATAACATCAAATAACTGTGTATTTATCTTTTTTAATGAGATTTCACAGCTGTCTCCTTCTCTCTTCATTTCATACTCTGAGGCGTTTGTAATATTTTGCATATCCTTTCTGGAGCACCCCTCACTACTCTCTGACACAGTCTGTCTGTAAAAACTGTCCATAACACACCTTGCTACACCATAAAGACAACATATTAAATTGAGCGATGACAGTAACTTTAGTTTGTTATATATTCGTTTCATTATTGAGCCATACTATACTATTTAGAAAGAGCTACTACACCATCGACACAATGTATTTAACTGCTAACCAATCTCTTCATTCCTGGCAATGTTTCACAGCAAAGTTGAGCTTCATTTAATAGTAAGCACATCTTGGCTCTGATTTTTCCATCCTTGACAAACAGCTCAGTGTGTCTCACTCACTCTACCGCTGGCTGCTCTAGTTAACAGGCAGAGAAGTGCAGGTGGAGTTTACATCATCACCGGCTTCCATCAAGCTCTTCCTGTCGTCTCCCTTGTCTTCAAGCCGCCCGTTCTTCCTGCTCGTCCTGCCTTGTCACTGGCGGGACCAGTAGCGTTGACTCTGCCCATGCAGCTCGGATGTTCTCTGTTCTGAAATCTGAAGCTTGATCTGAACTGGTGAGGAGTCGGCAACATTAAAACAAAGTTGTATGTGTTCCTAGCTCAAGAAAAAACATTCAGCCTAATATGTTGCCTTAGGGAAAAACAAAGTCTGCTGTTCAAAGCTTCTTCTTTCAGGAGAGCTAATGTCTCAGGAACAGTCATTTCAACCATGTAAGACACAGAGACCAGTTCTAAGAAATAAAGAAAGGCGCAAGAAGCAGCAGTGCAAGACACAATGAAAACACTGACTTCTGCACCACAACCACAATGAACAAGCTATATACAAATACACACTATTTGCTCCTCAGAATGTCTACATAGGCCCCGATGCATGACACTACCGGGGGCATTGCTAGCCCTGTGAGATGCTCCAGCCAGGAGTAAAAATAATCCCTTCTGTTAACCTGCCAGACACAGGAAGCAAACACGGTCAGTCAGATTTACAAGGCATCTCCTCAGGCCTACAAGTCCAAAACTGACCATTCAACCGTATAAATGTCCAAGGTCCAAGAGACAGAACAAGCGCTACAGCAGGTCATCAACACACAGGAGAGCGTGGAGCCCACAGGGCCTCCAGGAACTGCTGGATGTCCTGGTTTGTTTGTAAGAACTGTTGGATCATCCTGTCACACTCTGAGGCGCTTCATCGGTGGAGACAGACTGCTGCTGCTGCTGCTCTCTTCCTCAGAGTCCTTCCTCTTCTTCCTCTGTGCCTTTGCATACTGTGCAGACTCTTTAGTATATTGACAGAGGACTGACATGAGAATGTGTCCGTCCGCTCTGTAGTCGCTCGCTCTACAGCGCTTCGTCAGCTCGGTACTTTCAGAGCGGCACTTAGGGGAGATGACTCCGGTCACAGTCCTGCCGTCGGACATGGTTTCTTCAGCCAGCACATAGCGCTCCCAGCTCTGTCCTCTCAGGAATAACTGGAGTCAGTATAGATAAAGGAGCAGAGCTGGAGCCTGTGGCAGGTACCATCATACCTGCTGGACCTTCCCTTAGAGGAGACGGTGGGTTGTTCTCCCTCTGCTCCTGCTCCACATGGACGAAGGGTGTGGCCATCTGAAGAGAGCGGAAGGATCCTCTGTATGGAATAACAGGGAAATCCTTAGAGCCTGTGATGAGGCTGTGATACAGGCTCAGGATGGACAGTTCCCCAGGTTGGTTACAATCAGCTGAAGGACCTGTCCTGGCAAAGGCAGATTGGCTAAGTGGGAAGAATGGAAAGAAAAAACATTAGACCCATCAGTCGGGATGACATGATTAGAGTAATTACAGCCCAGATTGAGAGGTTGGAAGAGCTGCATATATGACACACAGCTCACATCGTTTCACACAGACGAACATATGCACTTGTTGTAAAAAACCTTAATCATGATTATTCATGTGGTACAAGCCCAGCATGAATCATCACACGATCTAAAAATACAAGAACATACTGTACATATACAGAACATGACATTAAATGGCTGTGAAACAAATCTTAGCTCTGCTTGTTAATGGACATTTTATAGAAACTAAAATTTGATCAAAAAAGTTTTTGTTTTTTACTACAAGTGACATAAGAATAAAGTCTGTTTCAAATGTAATTAGATTGACTGCCTGTCTCAGTTGCAATAATCATTAAATTGCTCATTCACAGTTAGATCAAAGTCATGGTGCAGGCTTATTAAATGTTTAATAATTTAGTATTTGAAAACTTAAGAAGCATAATGCAAAAATTTGTTTTTCTATCATATTTAAAAGCACCCCTGCTGCCTGATGATCTGTGCAGATTTAAGAACGATTAACACTCCATATTTCATGCTTTCTCAGACATCTTGACACGATATGGCAGTAATGTGGCAGTAATCAGGGAACTAAGAGAAATCAGTGATCAATAGTTTCACATTTATTGCATGTAAATTCAACATCAATGCCCAATAATCTGTTTTATCTATGGTCGTAGCTAAAAAAAAAACAAACAAAAAAACAAATTCCCCTTTCTGACCTCAACCCTGTCTGTTTCCTATATTGAGAGATATTGAAGATAAAATGCATAATAAATATTTAATGTTTTAAGCAGTGAAGCACTGTTATGCCAGTTATAATTAAACTGGGCCGCATGAGCCATTACCAACTTTTTCACAGTGACCCACATTTATTACATTAATCCCCAACACAATCACCGGGATTCCTGGCACATCACCTGCACATCTGTCTTCACAGCTCGTCCAAGTGCATTATTACACGGACCCAGAAGTCCAGAAATTTAGTGTATATTTTATCTTGTTGATTTATAATCCTCTGTGCAATAAAAAAAAGTTATGAAGGTTGCCTTCCTGATAAACCTACTTCTAACTTCGACACCTCTGATCTACCGATGCCTCTCTGAGGAAATGTGCAGTGAATCCAGATCCAGCGGTTAACTCAAACATGCTTTAAAAGGCTGAAGGTGATCCTGAGGCGGTTTAGATGGGTCTGGATTTGAAGACTCGATGCTCTAACAGCTCTGGGTATATTTCAGCCCAGCATTAACCGTGAAAACACGCTGACTCAGTCCACATCCACACAGAAAGACCGGGCCCATGTTGACCACACCGGCTTCAGACGTCCGTCTCTGGCTTGTTCCACCTCCTGACCTTGTTTCCATGGACACAACATTCACAAATTTTAGCATTTTATGAACTTTAGTGTTACTTTAGTGTTAAACTCGACGACCCCACCCCCCTTCAAAAACAAGTTTTTCTCAATCACTTCCAAATGAAAAAAATTAATCCTCTGTATTAATTTTAGACTGAAATAACAAGTTTAATGCAGGTTTGATACTGTTCTGGGGACCTGTTTTCAACCAAAATAAAATAACCCATATACGTATTTATTAAAAAATGCATTTATTATTTATTTAATTTATTATTAGCTAGGTCATTCTGCTCCATTTGATAATGGTATAGAGCGAAGATGTAGTGGCAGTGGTTTACTGTGTTTTACCACTGCAGACACAGGATGCCCACACCCAGCAGGTTTTTCTCATGGACTGAACCTGTGAAGGCCATGTTGTCCCCGCTGCTACAGTCGCTATCTCACGTCCAGATGTCAGCATTGTATAACAGAGGTTGTCCTTATTCTGACTTTTCACTTTTCAGCAAATACTTGAAAGGTTTTACTTGTGCTGAATTAAGTCCAGAACGCTGGGATCTGCTTTTATAGGAGCAGGAGAACATGTTGTTCCTCGTCACCATTGCTACATGTGGCGCCTCACTAATTTATCTCGAATTAGGAAAATCATCATCATCGTCTCCACAGCAATGAAAATGCATTTTGTAGACTTGCTCACAATAGCAGTTGGAGAGATGGGTGAGAGATTATAGCTTGTTATAGCCCAGAGCCTGTTTTTAAGTCTAAAGGTAAACTTGTACAATATCACAAAGATGAAACACATGTGTACAAAGTTATTTTAGAATATAGGATTATGTCTAAAAAATGTTTCCATTGAGTAAACGTACATGTGCACAACAGTATCAATGCTGTAAAATACTATGAGCAGGGACAGTGACTGGGGGGAAGTTAGGGCAATTGTAGGAGCCTGTGACTGATGCACCCCCACCAATGAACCAGCCCTTATCCCTACTAAAGAGGGAGGTGAGCGACGTTGTGTTGAACGACAAGTCAGTTGACCCACCTGTGAGGGGCCTAATACAATTTCTTTTTTAATCATTATGAAAAAATAAAAAGAGATGAAATAATTTTCAATGATAAGAATTCAAACATTGTAATTATTTATTTAACATAATGACCAGTGTATGAAAAAAAGGCAGCTTGAAACATTTTTTTGTTTGTTATATCATTCTATAGAGGGTAATATTATTTTACTTTAATTGGAGAGGTTAATGCATGTGTTAATTTTAATATTTAGTGGGTTTTTCAGTTAATGTTAAGAGAGTTTTCCATCCAATGAAGTGTACCATTGAAATTACTCTGAGCAGTGATATATTTTCCAGGGTTGGTGTGGGTTGTTGTGGATGGGTGCTGGGGCCCCAAAAATCACAGGCGGTGCCCCTGAGATTCCAACATCACATAAGCTAATGGTGGCATGTAGCGTGCAGTATACTGTATTTTGGCAAAATTCAGCTTGCCAGTTGTTGCCTTTAAATTTTCAATATTTCCAAGAAAACACAGTGTTTGAGGGAAACACTATATCTGGAACATCGACTGCCCTTGTTTTTGTCAGAATGTGACTTTGATTTAACATTGTCTGACAAAATCTATCTTAAATTTCCAGTGTTTTACAAAGAGTGTATGAAAAATGGATAGAAGTTGGTCACCCTGCCAAAAAAGTTAAAGAATAATGTGTAAAGTATGACAGGGTTATACTCGGCCGCTACATGAAGAACAAGTCACAAAACTCTGATGAAACCTAATCTAATGATCCAAAAACATGGAGGATACTTACCTCAGTTAACAGATTTAGACCCCTCCCCAACACACACAGATTTAGACCCCCCCCAACACACACAAACACACACACAAACACACACACACACACACACACACACACACACACACACACACACACACACACACACACAAACACACGCACACACAAACACACGCACACGAGGCCTCTGATCAGCAGCTGTTGAGGGTTGGGTTACCAGGTCCTAACTCATTACAGCTGTGTAACATGTGGCAGAAGTTGCCAGCTTCTGATGGGGGTGGGGGTGGGGGTGGGGTCAGAGTCAGCTTCAGTCTAACATATGAGGAAATGTGTGGGTATTTGTGTGAGTGGCAGAATCATCGCTAAACTCTGTGAACTCTCTACTAGACGTCCAACACGACTGTCAAGCGTTCGCACTTGTGTTATTTTGTGATGTATTATTCATGATTTTTCATCCTCTTCCTGTACATGAAATGAAAATTTTACATACAGTACATATCATGCAGTCTCAAAGGTCTCTGGCTCTAGTCATGTTTTGATTTGAGACAGCAGCCCTTTTAATGCCTGACATCTTCTACCTGGGGAATCTTATAAATCCAAAACAGATTCCAGGATCACCAAAGCCATTCAGCCTTTGATCACACTCTCCCCATGATGAGTTCCATGTTGCCAGAAGTCTACAGTGTGTTTACAGACGGTGTTTACAGTGTGTTGACAGTGTTTAGTTTCCCCTGATCCTGCTGAGTTCTTATTCACCATAAGCTGTTTACTGTACATACATCTTCATATGGCCATGATTAATTAATCTTTAGATGGTAATATTACACAGAAAACAGCACTAAGCACAAAAGCCAACATTTACCTGGATTATGAGTTTGCAGGAACATTACAAAGGCTATTGCACTAAAATACTAAACCCTGAATTGTAACAGTAGACATCAAGAGTTCAATTTTAATATTAATGCAAATATGAAAGCACTTATTGTCCTCTATGCAACTGTTTTTGCATACGCTTCGACACAAAGCGCCGGTTAAGAGGTTGTAAGGTGAACGACTGTTTAAAATGATCTCCTGACCACTGGAAGCAAGTGTGTGAGCTTAGAGGAAACAAAACCAGTTGTGTCAAAGGTTGTAAGTCACTTATTATTGTTATTACAGGAACTGCAATCTGTCACACTTCTTAAAGGAATAGCATGACATATTGGGAGATAAGTTGTTGAGAGTTAGATGAGGTCAGTAGCACTCTTATGTCTGTTGCTTAGTATGAAGCAACTGGTTTATTTACATTAGCAAAAAGAGTGGAAACAGCAGGAAACAGATAGTCTGGCTTTGTCTGAAGTAACAAAATCCATCTACCAACGTCTCAAAAGTTCACAAACTTTTTGATTGTTACAGTGATGGCAAGTCTCCAGGATGTTGCTGTGCCCAGACAAGAAATAGGCAGCATACAGTATATCCCTCTCTAAAATCACAACTTGTCATTTTTAGACTGTGGTTTATGTACAGATTTTCCTTTTTCTAGTCTTTATGCTAAGCTAAGATAACCAGCTGTTCGCTCCAGCTCTGTATTTAATGTACAGATATGAGATTGGTCTTTTCATCTAACTCTCAGCATGAAAGCAGAAAAGGGTATCTCCAAAAATGTCCATCTATTTCTTTAAAAGGACAGAGCTGTTAGGGGAAAACTAACATTTTAGGGGAGCCTGACCCTGAAGAGGCGACGTGAGGTAATACAGAGGCTATTTTTAGATTGGGCAGAACTTCTACTAACATATGCTTGTGCGCATGTGAGTGCATGCGTGTGGGCGAAGGGTGTATATTTCAACATATTTTGAGACAGCAGGCCTGAAGACTTTCTAGTAAAACACTGCAGAGCATAGGAATCCAATGAATTTAACAATGAATCTAACAATCTATCAAAGCACAAGAAAAGCATGAAAGACACTGTACTACACATGCGCTGAATGGAAGCACAGAAAATCAATCCCTATAAAATTGATCTTTTTCAAAAGTAAACTTTCTTTGTTTCAACTGCCCCCTGTGAAAGATCAGAAACTCTTTCTTCTGTTCTTGTAGTGTGGCATGTTATTTCAATTTGAAGGGAACGCTTTGGTGGTATCTTATAACCGGCATCTTTGCCGTAAATTCTAATTTTCCAGCCAGCAATTCTTGTGCTATATCAATACTTTAGAGATCCATTTAATCTTCTCACAACTGAATTTGGCATAGGTGTGCAGTCTGTTTAAAAGCACAACACAGCCCTCTGCAGCTCAGCACAACATTGTGTTATCTATTTTCCAGCAACTGAATAATGAGACGGATATTGTCACATTATTCAGCATTATTTTCACAAACAAATTCAATCTGACTTCACATACAAGTCCTGTAGCCCAGTGTTTGTCAATGAAATGAGGAGGATATTAAATTTGCTACTGAGGTTTGCCAACCTGAGAGCACTTTTCTGTCATAGCAGCAGTGAAAGGTAATCTGTTTTTCCATGCTGCTGTCGTGATCAAAGGAATCACACTCCCATGACTATCACACACAACAACCCACGCAGACAAATGCAAAGACACAAAGAAGCACATGAATACACACCTACAGCCATGCAAAGTCGCAACACACAGATGCAAATATTGTACCTGTGCATTCAAATACACTTACAGTGCAACAGCGCAAATACTGCTTCTTACATTCACACACACACACACAAAGCGCCGGTTAAGAGGTTGTAAGGTGAACGACTGTTTAAAATGATCTCCTGACCACTGGAAGCAAGTGTGTGAGCTTAGAGGAAACAAAACCAGTTGTGTCAAAGGTTGTAAGTCACTTATTATTGTTATTACAGGAACTGCAATCTGTCACACTTCTTAAAGGAATAGCATGACATATTGGGAGATAAGTTGTTGAGAGTTAGATGAGGTCAGTAGCACTCTTATGTCTGTTGCTTAGTATGAAGCAACTGGTTTATTTACATTAGCAAAAAGAGTGGAAACAGCAGGAAACAGATAGTCTGGCTTTGTCTGAAGTAACAAAATCCATCTACCAACGTCTCAAAAGTTCACAAACTTTTTGATTGTTACAGTGATGGCAAGTCTCCAGGATGTTGCTGTGCCCAGACAAGAAATAGGCAGCATACAGTATATCCCTCTCTAAAATCACAACTTGTCATTTTTAGACTGTGGTTTATGTACAGATTTTCCTTTTTCTAGTCTTTATGCTAAGCTAAGATAACCAGCTGTTCGCTCCAGCTCTGTATTTAATGTACAGATATGAGATTGGTCTTTTCATCTAACTCTCAGCATGAAAGCAGAAAAGGGTATCTCCAAAAATGTCCATCTATTTCTTTAAAAGGACAGAGCTGTTAGGGGAAAACTAACATTTTAGGGGAGCCTGACCCTGAAGAGGCGACGTGAGGTAATACAGAGGCTATTTTTAGATTGGGCAGAACTTCTACTAACATATGCTTGTGCGCATGTGAGTGCATGCGTGTGGGCGAAGGGTGTATATTTCAACATATTTTGAGACAGCAGGCCTGAAGACTTTCTAGTAAAACACTGCAGAGCATAGGAATCCAATGAATTTAACAATGAATCTAACAATCTATCAAAGCACAAGAAAAGCATGAA